>CM061044.1:41516588-42012509 GCA_030762985.1 Adelphocoris suturalis
ACTCATCAGTTTATTCTCGCTTGCACAAACCTTAATTACATTGAGTATAATTTTTTCGTTTCTTAATTGACCAGTTAAGACATTTCACGCTACTTCTTGATTCACTATTTTCCGCTGTCATTTTTCAAGATCATTTAAAACTTTTCAATGATCTATGCATTCACGATAGGTAAACGAGGAAGCTATGTGCCACACCCAACTTGGCAGATGTTTTATATTTGCTTAATGTATTAGGTAAAATACATCATCTTGTCACACCTCCCCATTTCATGATAGACATTTTGAAATGCTGGTAGACTATGCTCATAGGCTCGTTTGGCATGCCTTCCATTTTTACAGTTTGGGACTATTTTTACCATGAAGTAACCAAATCTGTCGCCAGTTTTAGGTAAGCCAGCAGACTTTCTCTCGTTGCGTATGGGACTCTAGATCGTATAGTAAGACAGAACTTATGAGAACTATTCTATTAGGTTCTATTCTGCAGGATGCTTACTTAAGGGAAGATCTCGACAAGCGGACGAACGAGTGATCACAACGTGTGAGACAACTCACAAATTCCAGGCAAATGGCAAGAAAAGTACTTCGGACATCCATAACTAATTGTTGAGTAACCCGTACTAGGTTAATCATTGGTGCGTTAGGGGACCTACGTGGAATTTGAAATGGTACAGTAGTCGGACGATGGAGTCAGAAACGAGAAAAATTATGATGAACGGGAGATGGTTGGAGTAAATGTTTGTATGATTAGCCAATCTAATCAAAAACGTTACCTGCATAATAAATGTGACAGATGGCCCTGGAATGATCACGAGAGGAAATTATGGAGCAGAGAGAAAACTGAAAAATTCGTATTTTCTTGCGCGTTTGGGACCGGATGACAGCTCAATAAGCAATGATTCATTTGCTGTATTTGCAGAGGAGTTGGGTTTTTTCTCAATGACTTCTCAATGACCACATAACCGAGTTTACAAAGCGTTATCGTACCTACCTACGTCGAAGCGATAACCAAAAGTTTAACCAGGAATTTAAATCATGGGTTTCGTCATTAAAGGAATCACGAGCAAGATATCATTATTTGATTTCGCTGTCTTCAAAAAATTCCAGTCCAATAACTCGTCCAACGTCCCTTGTAGGAATACGTGGTTTACGAGAATTCTTTTCGCGAATGGTAACTCCAAAATTTTTCATATGAATGAGACTCAGTTGGACATTTAGTCGCTTTAGATTCATATTGTATAATTAACGTTATTGAGTTGTGTCAACTAAGATCTTTGTATTATTCGTCAATGTTACGATAAATTTTATACAAGTAAGTTACAGATAGATAGGGATAAGACTGAGGAATGCACTCTCTTGATGTACGAATCTATGCAGACAAATGGAAATCTTGGCATTTACGATTAAACCTACCTGCGCTATAACTGACTGAGAAACCTCTGAAATTAAAAATCGACTCCTCACTAGTCAAGTGAGATATTCCAAATATACTAGAAACAAATTTGGGCCAGAACGAACATGTAGTTCCACTTATTGGTTTATGTGAAACACCTGTAGTAGGACTGAAACAGGACTGATCGTGATTTAAAATCGGAACTAAGCTCAGTTCGCTATTGTCCCGAGTCGCTATGCAAATTTCGTTTTAGGCGTATTTTATTGGTCGGATTAGCTTTCGGAGCTGGTCCCCGGAAATCACCAACTCCACGCTTTCCCGCATCCGAAGGCTACCTGAAATACTGACCGGCGAAAAAGAACGTTCGTTCTATCCCTTTAATCCTCCGAGAAAACAACTGGTGCTGTGGGTAGGCTCAGATGCTTTCTGTGACGAATGACTGGGTTATCTGTAGGTGGAATAGTCACATGGGAATAGATGATTGAGGTAAATGTCATGATTTATATTCAACTTCACACAGGGTGATTCAAACAGAACCTGAGCAAAACTGCATTTAAAACGCTCCAAATTATTACACAAAAGCTTATTATTTCTGTATTGGATAACCTTTCTACTCAGGACACCTGTGTGTAATCATTTAGCGAAGTCAATATACACTATCCAAATATATCTATACTGAGGGGAAATTTATTAAAATAAATGACTCACCTACACATTATTATTCCTTCTGTATTCAACATGAGCTGGCCCTCCAACTGAAAATAAATCATAAATCACCTGCCTACGCTTCACAAGTCCGCGTACAGGTGACAAATGTTGTAATAAACTCGATTTCGTGAAGTAAAACTTCGCTGGTAATTATATCAGCTGATACGATCCTCGTAATTTATGAAGCGGTTTTTACAATGTTTCACCAGTTGATTCACTCCCAAGTTGATGATCTTTTTTCCTGTCTAAGTTGGAGCTCTTAGGGGGTTTTATTCGATTCGTTAGAATGATATATATAAATGTGAACGAAAAAATGAAAAGAATGAAATCACCCGCGTACATAAACGAAGTACATACACTATTTCATCATTTTAAAAATAATATTGACTTACAGTACCTACCTTCTCAAACTTCTCATTCTATCTTATCGTATCACTCATTAAAGACCCTATATGAACCTCATATTGCCTAATAGAAAGGAAACAAATTTAAAACCACCATACTAACGGTCACATTCAATTAAGTAATAATGAGTGAACAACAAGGTCTCATACCCAAGTAAAATCAATTGCTATCACCATCATTACATGTCCCTTCATTCAGTGATCCATTAAACACATCTCAAAAATCTGCTAACAAATCCAGAGATTCTCTACTTATCCGAAATCTATATTAAGAGTTACTCAACAATTTATAAACTTCAAGATTTAAGAATATAATTTTGGTGAATATTTCGGCCTATACCTCATGTTTTAGTTTATAATTTTCAATTATGAACCTTTGTAATCCACCATATAATGTTTTTTTATAACCACCTCCCAAAGTGCGTTTCAAAATATATAGAGATTCAGAAGAAACCTTGTTGTTCTAACATACCCTTACATTGTTGAGACTATTCGTTAGACCCACAAATGTTGAGTAAAAATGGTTTTTCGAAGCTCAATTTCAATTTTTTAATTCAGTTCATCATACAGACATTGTCGGCGTCTTTAGAAAAAACCGTTCTTTTTTACGGTTTATCAGCGCTACACGGAAAACGGAATGAGATATCGAAATTGTGATGCCTTCGCCTTCACAGCGCTGAAAATTTTGTTAAATGAGGTATGCCTCGGCGAAAGAAAAAAGAAAGGAAAATTAGATACCCAAGTAGATACCCAATGCCCAATACTTTAGATTCCTACGTTGTCCAAAAACTCTTCGATTTTTTCTTTTGCTCCAAACTTGGTGTGAGGAACTCCAATAACGCTCTCCATGTTGCATTTCGATATCTGAAAAATCGTGGAAAAACGTGGAGGGAGAAGGGTTACTTTTGTGGCACCGTGGATATACAGTATTTTACCTTTTAGTTAAAACTTTTTCGCAATGATTTAAACCTTTTTTAAATTAACCTTTTTAACTTTCATTTAACACCTTTTTACTTTTACTTTCATTTAAACCTTTTTCACTTCATAACATTTTTACATTGAATTAACCCTTCTATTCCATAAAATGATTTTTAATGAAACTAAACTTCTTTGCAAAGCACTTCACGTTACGAAACTGTTGAAAACTTCAGTGTATCAATCTTTGACACACAGGAGGTACAGTTACAACATGTAAATACACTGCCAAGGATCAATGAGCTTCCTCGTGACCTTCCAGTACGTCACCATTAAATTCCAGAAAACTAGAAACGACCGTTCTGGATCAGGGAATTAATAAGGTGGGAAATTGCGAATGTCTGAATGGTATCATATATTCCCATAAATAGTAAGATATAATAAGGAGAATATTTTGATCATCCCTGAAAATCTGACCGAAATCCGTTCCAATTGCCTGATTATGACCGAAACAAGAAAATTTTGTTTGCGCCTGCGCAGAGGCTACCGTTGATTCGACATGACGGAACTGATAGGGACCATGTAGAGCTATACCGCACGATCCCTAAAATTTGAAGAAAATCGCATCAAAATTGTGGAAATTACGGCTGTTGCAAGACCGTAACAAGAATATTTGTTCACGCACGCAGAGCGTACCGCTAATGCAATTATGATGATTGTCTTATGGGACCTCAAGGGACCTTACCCACTCATCCCTGAAAATCTGACCGAAATCCGTTCAACATTGACCAAGTTCAGGGATTCACGTTCCTGAAAATTTGGTTAAAATCGGATCAAAATTGTGGAAGTTATGGCTGTTACAAGGAAATGTGGACGGACAGACAGACAGACAGAACGGAACAAATTTGTTCAGGAGGCTCTGAAACGCAAAATGCGGTGGAAATTTTGATTTTGGAGCAAAAATTTTTTTCATTTCGAAAGTGAAAACAAAGCTTCGCTGCCTGCAGTCTCGAAATACGGATCACCTTCTTCTTAGGAGAAATGAGGCGACTGAATGTGTCTTCCCTCTCTTTCTACCCTCGATCGGCACCGGGTTAGGCACATGCTTTCAACTCTGACAGCCAGCGTATCATTCATAAGTTTATTTTTTACACAAATTAACATTCTCTTCCAAGGTTTAATTCAGAAAATGTAAAAAAGTGAAAGTTTTAAATGAAGTAAAATTGAATGAAAGTGAAAAAGGGTTAAATGAAAGTAAAAAATCTTTAAAATGAAAAGGAAAAATTTAAATGAAAGTTAAAAAGGTTTAATTTAAAGTAAAAAAGGTTTAAATCATTGCGAAAAAGGTTAACTAAAAGGTAAAATATTATATTCATAGTAGATATTTATTCTAGTATACTGATCAGTAATCTGTTATTTCTTAAAAAGAAATAACAAAGTTTTGTGTAATAATTTGCAGCGTTTTATTTTAGGTCAGAGTGTAAACAAAGGATAGAAAGTATAATGAACAGCCTAATTACCTCAGTTTCGTGTTCATTCCACTTGATGAGGCTAAATTTATCAAACCAGGGCGATTGACCCGCGGAAAAACAATAGGAGTTCCTTCTGAATTCACCCCAAAAACAGCCGAAACCTTCCATCTCCGTTGTTGTTTGGACGCTGGTAACCTTCAAAATGCAAATTACCTTCCCCTTTTCCGACGACCTTTAAATTAATTCGTATAGCCGTTTCCGAGGCGGCTAAAGCGGCGGAAAGAGAACTTTAATTTAACGGGGGAAAAAACAGGGGAAAAGACGCTTGGAAAGAATAAAACTGCAATAATAATGAGAGGCGGGCGAAATATTTAATGGAGGTGTATCCATCATTTTTATTGTCGAGAGCAATTAATGCTCTCGTCCCCTGCGTAGCGTACCGGGAAATTAAACTGTTGTTTTTATCACCTTTTCCGTTATTTTCAACAAGGTCCGCTTCATGGGATCATTAGAGCCTTTTAAAATTACAATATACGAATAGGAAGGGGGAAATGAGCAACTTGTTTCGATCATTAGGGTTCAGCTACTTTTTTGTAATAGATGGGGCCATTGCTGTGGGGTGACATATTTTAGAAAACCTATGTTTTCAAAAAGTTTTTCTATGTAAATTTGAGACAGAGAGAGAAGCCTTATATGTACAAATTAGTTAATTGAGGAGTAATAAATTAAAAAGTCTATGAAGAGTTCTAAATAGTAAATTAAGAACTTTTTTGGATTGATTCGTTGCATTGTCCTCTGTAAAATACATATGTAAGTTGTGATTTTACACGGAATATTTGGAGTCCCAAGGATGACAGGGAGGGCAATCAAATGAGTTGGCTTTTTTGGGTAAAGACTGGTAAAGAAGGGAAGTACGAAATAATTTATTCAGGAGCGCTGTGGACTATGATCCTCTGTGCCTTACTTGCCTGGGGTTGCTTCGTGCCCTTAAATGGTAGTGATGCTAAAATTAGAGATCCAAGTCATCCTCTGGATGTAGTAGGCTAATCGCATCTGTCCATTGAAGGGGTAACTAATCCATTCTATCTTGTATCTGTCCCATAGTCCAGCTCTCTATTTGTGCAGATCCGTCAAAAAGGATAATAGGTGGACAAGGTATATGACGAGGCAAAGAGTGACTCCACCCACCAGGTGATGTGGGATAGACAGTTTGAAAAATCTGCCAAAGCAAACATCTTTCATTGTGACTATTGTCGGTTGTTTTACTAACATCTCCTTGGCTTGGAATGGGGCAGAGAATATTGATAAACCGATGTGCAACACCTATTAGGTAGGTATTGAAGAAAGGCTAGTTTGGTGGAAGGGGATGTTGGCATAGGAGATTGATCTAGAGAAATTGTGACTGGGATCTTCTTAGTCTGCAACATCACTGGAACCTGACACAGGACTGACTGTGAGTAATCAGTCTATATATTTCTGCTAGTTCGATGTATGAACAAGGTATACGAGTGAGGTTGAAGAGTGCACAGTGCTGCCTCACTATGAGATATGTCATCTTAAGAGTCAACAAACAGGAAGTTGAGACTGAGGGCGAGTATGCAGTGCTGAACGGCTCACAATAACATCTTACATCCAACTGGATATGACACACTTAATGGAGTTGCCCTAGTGGTAGTAAATTCTTATACATATATACAGTGGCACTCTGTTGGTCACTTGTTGGTGCATTAAGAAAGCGAAGTAGAGAAGCCTTCACATTGGAACTGGGAAGGAATGGGTAAACAATTGATACCCGGTGTGTATGAGTAGGACACCTCCACTTGCAACTATGTTATCAGTCGACTTGGCAGTATGTCGGCTTAGAGTATAGCTCACTGCTACCATCCTGGTTTCCTGCTCGGTGCCATTATGTGAGCCCCTTGAAAGATGTTTTAATTCTAAGAAGTGGTAAGCGCGTAAGTGACCAGGCCTTTTACCAGCCAAGCTCCACTACTGTTTAAACCTGAGTCTGCTGAATGATTGAAACCTGAACTGGACTGACTGCGTCATTAGTGGGCCCTATATTTATACTGGTGCACAAGGAGGGTGATTGGTGAAGAGGGTATACAGAGGGATAAAGAGTCACCCAACCCATAGATAGATCCTATCTATTTGGGATTGAAGGTTTGCACCATTTGCCAAAGGACCTCAGTAATGCTTGCTGCACAAATAACCCCTCATTTGACTCCCCATGAAGCAGACTGCTGATCCACAACTATGCAACAGTAGTGACTCTGGTTATGAACTTTGCAAATCTGGAGGCGGGACGGGTTTGGTGGAAGAGGATTTAGATTATAGATGTAATGAAAAACTCTCAGGGAGGAGTTATTTGGGTCCCAAGCTCGGAAGCCTGTTGGCTCGATATACTTTTCGGCGAGTTTTGCGTTTAATTAAAGAGAGTTAGACCTCTGGTAAGGGATGTGAGGCCCTCGATTCTTGGGGGAGATTTTACATGGGCCTTGTCACCAGGCAATGACGTAAGCCATTCGGATCCATTCTGGATCGCGCTCTCACAGTTGAATAGATATTTGTGATGGATAAGAGTAGTTCATCCTTCTTGATTCTTGCAAATGTTACTTATTTAAAGGGGGGGGGGGGGTAGTTCGTAGGCTATCAGCTTACAGTATATCCTCTGGGTGTAGCAGGTTGATCGACTCTCTCCCCTTTGAAGGGGGAATTAATTCATTTACATTTCATTTACATTTCCTCCATGTCACAAATTGAGGCCCTCGATTAACTGTTCGTTTTGAATAAACTTCATTGTGATACCGTGCCCCAAAGAGCTCAAATGTAACAGGTGAGTGCAGGGCACTCGAAAATTATGTGGGATGCTGCTTCGTCTGTCTTCTCACATAGTCTGCATACGGTTGAACTTTGTGTGACCCCCTATTCGAGGTAGGTAGAATCGTGGGGTTGCAAAGCCAGTTATGAAGCCCACCATCGTTTTTAGTTCCCTACAGTTTTTTATGAGTAGTCCCCCAGCGAGTTTGGAGTTGGGTTCAGCCACCATGGATTTACTATGAACACGTCCCTCAATATTGGACCATCTTCATGTCTGTTGGTTGGCCCGGTTGATGGTCTTTCTGAAAGTAAACCAACCGCTGACTGGGGCTCAACTGTTAGGGTTTGGGAGCCCCTTCTTGCGAGCTCCCCCAATCCAGGTGAACGATCAAGCCGTTAATGCTTGACTGTCAGAGAGGATGCGGACGTGAGTGCCCCCTCCTAATGTTCTCCATAGCTGCAGCTTTGATTGCCACTATTGCTGCCTGGAATAACGAGGTATGTTTCCCAAGTGGAAATGAGGCATTTTATAAAAATAATAGTAAATAGTAGAAAATAGTAACATAGTAAAACTTGAGGCAGGGGGTGTTGGACGGAAGTGGATGCTGGCATTGGAGACTGATCTGGGGAAGTTGTGACAGATGATTTAGGCTGTTACATCTCAGGAACATAAGTCAGTGCGACTTCGTCATTAATCCGGCTCTTTATTATATGCTAGTACCCCACAAAGTATTGTAGGTGGTAATGTAATGCAATAAGACAAAGAGTCTCACCATGCCAGGGGTGGCGGAATGGTCAGGTGAGTGAGTGCACAGCCATCACTCAGTGATTTTCTCCATTATATTTGCCCCCATAATTCATGTATAGTACATAAACTACCTGGTGATGTGTACATTAGTGTGGTGCAATATGTTGCCACAATACCTATAAATTTTTTTGAGCGCATAAAACGATGCATCTGTGAATGGGAGAGACGATTCCAGCAAACTCGGCATCAGGTGGCTGGGGAAATGACGCACTGGAAATTCGGTTTTCTCGGTCCCCGAGCTAACAATGTTCCCTTTGTAATAGGTTTTTCCGAGCCCGGCCCGGCCGTCCAGACACTCTAATTCAATATGCCTTAGGCAAATGATTCGCTACAAACATACCACCGTCATCCACACGTCCGACAATGTTATCACATTCCCTAATTCACTCATTCCCTAACTCCCGCTCCTATATTTCATAGAATTACTTGTAGTTAACTTTTCCAACAACCTAAACGTTCATCGATAAGTTAGCCAATCAGTTGTGTTTTTTCGGAATCATTCTGATAGCAGGGGCAACTCTCTGCCTTTATCAAACTTTCGTAGAAAACGAAGCAATTGAAATGGATCCAAAAGATTCAAAATAAATGTTCTCAAAATTTTCTTCATAGAAATCCGTTTTGAGGCACTCTGAAACGAGTTTCGGATTTTAAAACAACTTATTTAAACTGGGTGTTCCAAAAGTAACACGGGAGTTGACTTTTCCCCACAATACTACATTTTCATAGGCATGTGTTTTCTAAACATAAAATTGGCATTATAAGAAAAAACCTCGTTTATTCATGGTTCACCGGCTTCACTCTGAGAACAGAATGAGATACCACAATTTTGACATAACCATCGGGTTCAACGCTAAAAAATTTTTAAAATGTGTCACTCGGCCAAAAAAAGAGAATAACATTTTCAAGTACCAAATACCCTTTGGGCAGTCCAAAACGCCAAGCAGTAGTACGACAGACTCTGCCTCTACTTCAGCAGGGGCGGTGGTTGAGGGTTGGCATGGTGATTGAAAAGGTGCCAGGGACTGATCAACTGCAGGCCTCCGTCGAGTAGATACTGTTCAAAGAGGACGTGGTCGCTGTTGTGGCATAACGATGACTGTCAATCCACACTAAATAAAGTTTTTGTGATCCCAGACGGTCCCCCAAATGTAACAAAACCGTACTCAAAATTAATGAAAACAAACCACTCATTATTAATCAAGACCAAAACAATAACAAACAAGTTTTTCAGTGTCAACAATAATTCTTAACAACCAATATGAAATTGACTCTGGCCACCCCACTATAAATGAATAAATAAATAAATATATACATACGAGTATATATATGTATGCATGTATATATATATACATATATATGCATACATATATATACTCGTATGTATATATTTATTTATTTATTCATTTATAGTGGGGTTGCCAGAGTCAATTTCATATTGGTTGTTGTATATATATATATATGTAAATTGCTATGCAATTCTTAGGCCGACCCCCAATAATTTTTTATGTAACGTCCGTGACGGAATTAACGATGATTTTCACGTACAACCGAGTGGTTGAGTAGTTGCTATAGATTGTGTCACAATTTCAGTGTTTTTCACGTACAACCCAGCCGTTGTTAGGGGAGTGAAGCTTCCGCAGTTTTCATCGCACAAAAATCGTTCGCCACTCGTTGGAAAGCGCTTGATTTATGTGATAAATGTTCACATTTCAAGCTACCAATTTCCCTCTCCTTACGTACCTGGCTACATTCCAAAACTAAGTTGATTCAGGCTAAGAATTGCATAGCAAATTATCCTCGTTTTCTACGCAGTAGAAAAGAGAAAAGATCCGGCGAGGCGCGAAGCGCCGAGTATAGATTAGGGGGGTCCAGGGGGGCGAAGCCCCCGGCGAGGCGCGATATAATATATATATATATATATATATATATATATATATATATATATATATATATATATATATATATATATATATATAGCGCAAACTTCAGGAATAATTTCAGAATTCCGCTAAACGGATTTCAATAAAGATAATTTTCTACGATCCTAGGCTTAATAGCTTTAGGTGTTAAACACTGTGCTTTATGTTTTTGTTTTTGAATGGAAACCCCGTTAACGAGTGATTTTAGGTATAGGATGGAGTGAATTGGTGATCAGCGTCAAATCTCCCAATTGGTAGGCTCATATAAGATAATTTTGAACACCTAGATCGTTTCTCTCTCTTTCCCTCCCTCCCTTTCTCACTCTCTCTCCATCATACTCTCTCTCTCGTTCCCACTCTCCCTATCCCTCTCTCTCGCTCTTTCTCTCTCTCCCCTTCTCTCCCCCCCACCCCACCCTCTCCCCGAATTACCTCTTGTTTCCCGGATTCAAACCTCATTAATATTTATTAGCGGGCGTAGCAGATTCCGTTCTCAAAGAGTAAGACGGGGGGATAAAAGGGAGGAATGAGGGGAATATCGTGCAGCAAAGGGGAATATAGGGGAATACTGTACTTCTCCTACTTCTTGGAGTATGTCGGATATAATTTGACGGATTGATTTGGAATATCTACCCGAATAAGGAAAGGACTCCTCCAACGCAGGAGCGTAGGCCTTCCCTATTCCCTCTCCACAAACAAACTCTTTCGGAATAAGGAAGGAAAAAAATTTCCGTACACAACGAAAGACTTCCCTTTCCCTTATTCCTCGGTGATAAAAGGAATAACGGAACAGGCTTTTTTTCCTTGAGGATATCTTTGAGCGTCGAGGCCTTCCGGAGGTCCCTTATTCATGACGGGTCCCTTGACTGGCCTTTTATTCATGCGGGGATCCGGGTTCAGAGCCGGACCCCGCGACGGGGGAAACCTGAAGGAGAAAACCTGAAGGGAGAAACTTGAAGGGGAAAACCTGAAGGGAGCTCAACCCGGCATATTTGTATCTGGAAAGTCTGTTTGCCTCGGCTCCTTTCACACCCTCTGTTTACACGGTTCCTTTAACAATATTTCAGAATCCTCCCGTTTGCCACTTTCCCTTTTCCGCTTATTTTCTCCTTTATTTTTATTTATTTTCTTCTTCTTCCTTGTTTGGTTGTCTTCCACGTTTCTCCCCTAGTCGATTTTTCTTATTCGGATTTTTATCGGCCAAAAGACAACACAACCTGCCACAGCTTCCGCTCAATTTGCTATTCATGGTCATCTGCGTTTTGACTTTCTTTATAACCAAAATCGGTTCCGCAGGTTTCATTGAAATTGAGTCCACAATTTCTTTTTTCAAAGAAGGAAGTTCAGTCATGCAGCGTGATGGTACAAGCGAATTTTCTTGAAATATCTAATTACATTTTACCTATGTTTAGTTTTTTTGAACTTTGAGAGTAAAGAAAGGTATAGAAATAAATTTTATGGTAAAAAAAACTTATTTTAAATGTAAATAAGTAGTTTGCGCACTTTGAGCTCAAAGAAATGGTCAACTACCTTTACATTTCATGGCATAAAACGTTCTCAAAAATCTTACTTAATTTACTCGTTCTCAAATACTTTATATATAATTTATATAGCAATGCTACTTAATTAACTTGTTATCAGTAAATTAATAGTTACATTAATTTCAAAAATATCTTCAAGTCCTAAGATATCTAGGTATTGGTTTTTAATTTAAATTCTTTTTGGTTTTAATTTTTTTCTTTTCCTTTGGTAGCACGCGAGGTGAGAAACCTATGTGCACAAATAAATAATTTGAATTTAAATTTGAATCTATTAAAAAAAAGACATAATTTTTCGCTTTTTTGTAGTTCTATCGATTTAACATATATTGATGAAATTTGAGTACATTTTTCAGTACAAAAGTAGCCTCCCTCCCCCCGACTTTTTTCCACAATTTTTGAGGTATCTAAGTGAAACTTGGAGATCGTTTTTATGGTGCCCAATACTGAGTTTTAAGAAAATAAAAAATCAGGGAAAAAGTTAGAAAGTTTTTGAACTACCCAAAGAGGGTAGTACGAGGGGCGAGGGGGTACGTACTTCGAAATTTTATTTTCATTTTTGGCCGAGTGACCCTTCATTTCAAAGATTGTGTAGTGCTGAACACGATGGAGAAACCAGAATTGCGATGTCTTATTTTGTTCTCAGGTTAGAGCTGATGAACCAAAAAGAAGCGCGATTTTTTCCAAAAATACCTGAATACCTTTAGAACAAAAGAGTGCAGTCTGATGAAATGTAGAAACTTGATGATTTGTAACGGTTTTTTGGCCATTTTTTGTGATTTTTATGGACATGTATTGGGTTTTATTCTATTTGGCGTGCTTTTTTTGCTTTTGCGAAACAACGGTTTTCAATCTTAACCCTAAGGAGATTTATTGCCTGAAATGACTTTTCCTTTATTTTTTTCTACAAAACTTGTAGACTTTATTTTCTTCTACAAAAAAGAAGTTGGGAGGATGCCCAGGTGTACCCGGCGCTAGCCGTTAGCATCAAGGAAGCTGTCGAAGGAGGAGGAGGGAGAGAGGGGTAAAAGGAAGTGCCCCTATAAATTGATGCCCAGTTGAGATCAGGACTGTGGTTGTGATACCACGGAGTACTCCTGCCGAGATACCCAACACGAGTAACCTCGGTGGCATTTTTCCCCACACCACACTCTACGCCATGACAAAGCTCGGCCATGACCACGATATTGTCTGCCACCATCCTTTATGCTTGGATACCGCTTGCCGCAGGTTATTTCTGTCATACCTACTTACTGAACTTATCTCCCCAGGTCTACTCCATGTCCACCTTGTCTCTGACAACCTGGATCTCATCCAGGGATCTCATTAATTTTGGCATGGATATGTCTTGTCGGATCACCTGTGGGAGGACCGGCCTCAGCAGTGACCACCTCGAAAACGCCGACCGACCGAGGATTTATATGACCCAAGAGCGTTATCCTACACCGTGAGTTAGATCCGGGACGAATAGCTACCTTCTCGACAACGGCAGTACCCTCTCGGAAGCCCTCTTCTCAGTGTAGCTCTACTGCACGAAGGCGCCTAGATCTTCAAGCCTCTACGAGAACCAAGGTACAACGAGGAGAGACTGTAGGGTGAATCAGGTTTTAAAAAGAGTGTATCAATAAAGGGGAAAAATTTATCACTCTCTTTGTTTAATATCAACTCTTCCCCAAATTCATAATCTAGTTTTAAATTGGGCACTGAAAGTCTAATGGATTTGGGTGAGCCAAATGTTTCCATATCAAAATAATTCAACGTCAAAAAAAAAGAAAAAGAAAAAAAAGTGACGCAACAATCGATACAACAAAATTGGGACTAGTAGCAAGTTATGTTTTAACCAGGTCGTAAGAATAAAGTGAAAATGAGGTTCAGGTCAGTGACCGTCAGAAGCAGACATATCTATGTACCGATGTATCTGCATGCACTGCAGGTATACCTACTTGTTTGCCCAAGCGCAGACGTTTAGGTTATCAATTAATATACGTACACAATAAATTTGCCAGTACGCGATTCCATTTAGCACGTAAATTCCTCTCCGAACATAAATTTTGTTGGCTGATGCCAATTTCAATGTCGATTTACATACTTAGATTCTGATGCACTATTGTACTTAAATTTCAGATCTTCTAAATACAGAAGGACTTATAAAGTGAGGTGTTTTATTCAATTCAATCAATTCCTCAACGCGGTTTGTTTTTACGAACTTAATGAGTCACTGCTAGACTTTTGTTACTCTAGTCTGTCTGCATGCGTGAGTGCTCGCGCTACAGGTTGCAATTTCGGGACCATCAACCTGAAATTTGGCAGGTATACTCTTCAGACGTCCGGAATTAGCGGTAGGTAAAAATAAATAAAAAACGAGTTTGGTACCGTTTTCAATAGTTTTCGCCACACAGAATTGACTGAAATCACTATAGAAGCTTTAAAAGTTGTCGTTGACGACAATACGACCTCGTCGTCACTGACATCATTCATTGACAAATCATCGAAAATCGAGTTTGGTATCGTTCTCAACAGTTTTCACCAGTCAGAATCAACTGAAACCACTACAAATTCTTTAGAAGTTGTCCTTGATGATAATTCGACGTCCTCGTAATCGTCACTGACGTCATAATTGTCGAATCATAAAAAAACGAGTTTGTACCGTTTTCAATAGTTTTCGTCACACAGAATCGACTAAAACCACTATAAAGCTTTAAAGTTGTCCTTAAGACAATAGGACGTTGTCGTCACTACGTCAGTAATTGTCAAATTACCAAAAATTGAGTTTGGTATCGTTTTTAATAGTTTCCGTCACATAGAATCGATTGAAACCCTTTTAAAACATTTAAAATGTAAACGATTTAATACAGTGATGATATCATAATACGTGGGACTTTGTATCTCAAAACTGTAATAAATTCGTGGTCGTTATAGTTTGTTGTAGGGCGCTGAATCGAATCGGTTTACATTCACAGATATGTTTATCATCCCTTAAAACCACCGTTGGTAGCAAACGTTTGTACATTACCTCAAACTTCGTCAACGGATATATACCATTGTAATAATTTGCAGCGTTTTTCATTGCGTACGTTTCCTCGCAATTTCGTTATAACTGGATGTTGGATTTGACCTTCAATTTCTCTCGGCTCTTAAACCCCTCCTGTCATTACTACAAGGAGATAACACCGTTCCCGCTCTGGATAATTCATTATTTTACTACCCTTTACCTCGTCCTCCCTGCACCCGCCTTCATCAAGATCAGGTATATAGTATGAGGGAGGTTGTGCGGCAGGTTACAATCCGGATATAACAGTCCCGTCCCCTCCCTCCCGTCTCCTGGCCAGGCGGCGCTACCGTCCATTAAATTTTAATTTCCAATCATCGCCGGATTTTATCCTCTCTTCATAAATCAGCCCATAAACTTCGAACGGGCCCCCGATGACACGAAGAGGTTTAGCAGGCGTTGGATCGAAGTATAAAAAACCTTAAAGGGCTACAGGGGAGGTGGGCTGTATAGGAGTCAGACAAGAGCTGAAATAGGTAAGTAAAATGGTGGAGGGGGAAAATGTCGATGACACAAGATCCAAGCGATAATAGGGCCATGAGAGGCAGAAAAAAATTCTCTCGTCCTCCCACCAAGAGGAATCGCTGGAAAAAAAGTAAATCGCCTCTAGTTGAAATGGAGATGGGATAAAACTGCTTCGACGTCTTTTTTTCACTTCTCTCGAAAGCTGTGGTCCGATATTGGAAAAAAACTCGTATTCATGCAGCTTTGCTAACTGGTGCATCGTTATATTTATACCACAGTGGTCGATAGAATATTCTACCACGAAAGCACTTGCAGGACATCTACGTTCCATATGAATACGCCACTTGAAATACTGAATAAATTGTATCGTGTCTAACTGCCCCACATTTTGATCTGTTAGTGAAGCGATCGTATTGGTTTATTACTACTTCTAACAATCTTTGTAATCGATAAAACTAATGCATTACTAATTGGGCCAAGGCAATAGTCGGATCGCCTCTCCTGATACAGTGCATTCATTGCAGTAAAACCCTCTCATGTAGCAAAAATATCACAATTTATCGCTACTAACCCCTCCATTCACTCCCTTCCATAATGAAATTTGAAACTCCTAACGTATTTTTCCTAAACTAAACCAATTTCATAAGAGAATAAAATAAGATTCACGACAATCGGACAAGAGTAGCTAAAACATAATGACTTATTACTATTACCCCTCCATTCACCCTTTCCCATAATGAAAATCCTGGGGCCTGCTTCATAAAGCAACAAGTGACAAGTTACAAGCCGATTTTATGTACAAGTTGTAAAAAATGAGTGTGCAAACGTTTCACAGAGGCACAAGTGTAGATTTGTAATGCACAGTAAAAATTAACGTGAACAGGCGAATTTGGACAAGATACAAGTGTTCCCCCACTTTTTTACTACCCACTGTTTTACAGTTGTTAGAAATGGCCGATTTTTAACCTACGTCCATTCACCTGTAAATTTCCAGCATTGTGAGTTGACTATTTTTTTGGTGTCTAACCTGTGGGAATCATCTTCTGCTGAAGAACAGACAAGAAAGAAACATTCAGCGTGGAAGACTCCACGAATTTTGTGGGAATTTCAGAGTTTAACGAGTGATTTAGGAAATCTTCCGAGACCCTTGAAAGATTCAAATGCTGCGTGACCGTGTGAAATTTTTCCCTGATCGGATAGGTATTGAGGATCTCCCCAACATTGAAGAACAAAGTGAAGTGTGAAAATCATCTCGAAGTTACAGACGACAATCCTAACTCAGCAGCAGTAAAACTTGATGAACTGATTACTCGGATGAACTGATTAGGAGAAAAATTCGATTATGCCAGCCATCAGAATAAGTTGAAATCAAATACACACTTTCTCCACTTTTCAGTTTATGATTTGTCTGTCTACCAATTATTACACCTAGCCATGTACGATAAACATCCTATCGTGTAATTAGCACCGTTTTTACATTAAGATTCGCTGACAAAACTTCAATTGCGGTATCCCGCTTGAGGTTGTTCTTTCCGTTTGTCCCCACACGCCTTTTTGCTTCAGAGACTGCAAGGCAGCGGAAGCTTTGTTTTCACTTACGAAATGAAAAAAAATTTTTTGCTCCGAAATCAAAATTTCCTCTTGCATTTTGCGTTTCAGAGCCTCCTGACCAAATTTGGTTCCGTGTCTGTCTATCTGTCCGTCCACATTTCCTTGTAACAGCCATAACTTCCACAATTTTGATCCGATTTTAACAAAATTTTCAGGAATCGTGCGGATTAAGCTCTAGATGGTCCACTATCAACTTCATCATGATCGAATCAACGGTAGCTTCTGCGCAGGCGCTAACGTGAATTCCTTGTGACGGTCATAACTCGGTCAATGTTGAACTGATTTCGGTCAGATTTTTAGAGCGAACGAAATATTCTTGTTACGGTCCTTGCAACAGCCGTAATTTCCACAATTTTGATGCGATTTTCTTCAATTTTTTAGGGATCGTGCGGGTATAGCTCAACATCGTCCCCTATCAGTTCCGTCATGATCGAATCATTCATCATATGTACCATTCAGCTTCCAATTTCCCACCTTATTAATTCCCTGATGCCAGAACCGGTCGTTTCTAGTTTTATGGAATTTAATGGTGACGTGCTGTGAAGGTCACGAGGAAGCTCATGTGCCATTTCCTTGGCAGTGTATTTCTTTTCTGCTACACTTATAAACTTAGCTTCTACAAGTGTAACTTTCCTACACTAGTACGCGTTGTTTTGGTGAAACACTTGTTCTAGTTTACCGTGCATTACAAGTACCTACATTGTTAACTTGTACACTTGTAACTTGTTGTTTTATGAAATAGGCCCCTGATATTCATTCCAAAACTAGACCAAATTCATAGTTGGAAAAAAAAAAAAAAATCTCAAAAATTGGTCGAGATTTTTAGCTTGGGCAGCGTTTGAAAGAATCGGTAATTACCCCCACCACCCCCACCACGACAGCAAATCCGAAATTCCCATGGATGTTGCGCTGCTAGACTCAAATTGGAATCGAACAAAAACGCAGGGAATACTGGTCTAGCGCTCGCCACTACGATGGGTCACGTTTGACAGCCGCCATCTTGTCGCAGGCTTGTGAAAAACTCTTGCCTCACGTCGCGCCTGACGATCTCCATCTATTGGTCTTAGTATGTGATCGATGATTTGGGTACGAGTGTGGAACTGGATCTATGGAACAGCTCCTAGCAGAGCGTCCCATTTCTTTTCGGTGGTTGGTATCAGAGCATTGAAATGGGAAAGAACCTCAAAACTACTCGTGTAATACCTCTCACCAGAGCCAGCAAGCAATAAGAAGCTGGTTTCGCTTTCCTCGAATGCTTCCTCCCCAAACCACTCTATTCATTCCGACAGAGAAGTTAAATATTTGCCCAAGGCGTGCCGCTTGCCTTTTCCCCTCACTATAGGCTTTGTCTCAGGTACAACTTCTCTTCTCTTTTTAATGGAAAACTCACAAAGAAGAAAACAATGTCCCGGTTCTTCCTATTCATTTTCCACTGCGGCTGCGACGGCAAGAAAATTGCCTTCCCAGAGCTTGCGGGGACCTGAGAGACATCTTCAAAATATTCTGAGATCCTTTATAGGTAGGAACGGCGTCAGACGTCTCAGACGTTTGGTTCAATTCCAATGAAACTTACGTTTGAAACGGTTTAAGAAAAACTAATATCCTTATTAATTTACCATTTAAAGATTGAATCAATTATCCAAATAAAACTCAACATTACATGGAATTTTGAAAAATCAAAAGAAAAAAAAACACCTCATTATGAATGTTTTGATCAATTATCATTTCTTGGGATATTATTGATCATTTATACTATTTTCGATTCTTCAGATCTTTCCTACTATCAGATAACGTCTGAAAATGTCGACTTTCCACTCAACATTTTCCAAATAGGACCTAATATTTTCCATATTAAATTCAACATTTTTCAAGTTGAACCCAACATTTTCCAGAGTTAATTCAACGTTTTCCAAACAAATTCAAGATTTTGACAATTAAATTCAACGATTTCCAAAATGAATTTCAACATATTTCAAAATAAATTCAACATTTTATAAATTTCACAAACTTTTTTCAAGATTAAAAAGAAAAAAAAACTCGGCGCTCCGCGCCTCGCCAGGGGGCAAGCCCCCTGGACCCCCCCGGTTACCTCTATTTACATACTTCGGACGAAATTATTGAAACACAGAATGTGTTTTAGCTCACGCGTTTCACATAAACCAGTCTTCAATCTTAGGTTGAAGATTGGTTAACTTCCAATAGTGAGATAATAACTTAAAATATTTATAACTCGTAAACCGCGTCATAACAAAATATCGCATAGGTTACACCAGGTTACACGATCCTTAGTTCCGTATCATCGGTATCCATGTTGTCGTCCCAGATTTCGTCCCAGATTTTGTTACGAAATTTCGTTAGCTTTTTTGGCTAGTTAGTCCATGGCTAAAACACATTCCATGGCTTTGGAATTCACTCAGCTGATCAGTGATCACCCAGGCGTCTTCAGCATTCTCCCTTGACCCTCCCTCTCAAATTTCAGCTTCCTGCGTTGAATAGGAAAGAAAATGGCTTTGGAGCTCACTCAGCTGATCAGTGATCACCCAGGCGTCTTCAGCATTCTCCCTTGACCCTCCCTCTCAAATTTCAGCTTCCTGCGTTGAATAGGAAAGAAAATGCCTTTGGAGCTCAGTCAGCTGATCAGTGATCACCCAGGCGTCTTCAGCATTCTCCCTTGACCCTCCCTCTCAAATTTCAGCTTCCTGCGTTGAATAGGAAAGAAAATGGCTTAGGAGCTCACTCAGCTGATCAGTGATCACCCAGGCGTCTTCAGCATTCTCCCTTGAGCCTCCATCTCAAATTTCATCTTCGGTTACATAGGTTACACCAGGTTACACGATCCTTAGCTTATTTAACCACCTCTTCACAAATCAAACCGTTCTCGCAATATTCGGATCACCTGCTATGAATCAAATCATCGAAACACCAGCTCAATGAAATCATCAGAAATTAAGAAGCGGTTGCAATCATGTTCACAATATCAATTATTGAGAATGATCACCTGAGTGTACACAATTATTCAAATAACCATGCTCATAACTCAGCTTGTTGGCCACGCACTTCGCAGAAGTTAACATAATATAATTGGATAAATCGAGAGCTTTCGAACGAATGGTCAACGAATTTCGGGGGATGAAAAACGACGAAGTACCATTTCCCTAGCAACGACTCGGTTGTAAGCGGAAATCATCAGAATGTTGTCGTCACAGATTTCGTCCCAGATTTCGTTAGCTTTTTTGCCTAGTTAGTCCATGGCTAAAACACATTCTGTGTTAAAAAAAAGTAATCGTTCACGCATTGATAGAACTTAAATTACAAATCGTATTACTAAACTTCGAACATATTATTCATTTTCTCGGAAGCTTGTACCTTCGTGATGACCTCACCTACTACTGCTTCGAGTAACGTCCGCACAGCCCCCCCCCCCCCCCCCCCCCCTCGCCACGAATATGCACATAGAATATCAAAAGACTGATAGATAAATATGAAGAATTAGTACACTTTCTCCAAGTTTTTTCTCAGTAGACATCATGATGCTAACCAAAACTAAAATGAACTCTAGGAAATATTTTTTCGTTCCAAATTACAAAATTTACCGAGCAGACCACCCTTCAAATACCAGCTAAAGCAGCTCAGCCATATTAATCAAAAACAACATAACACACTATGATTGCCTCCCATTTTAGAAGAAATTGTGCAAGTTGCCTGTGTACAAATCAAATTTAATAATAGGACTTATAGAATTGGATTATTTTACGCAGGACCAAAATATCAAGTCAAAGCAGCAGATTTTCTAGGACTGATCCACGAAATAGGAACTTATTTCATGATTGGCGGAGATTTCAACGCAAAACACCCTCGTTGGGGATCAAATGTTACAACTCCTAGAGGTCGTGAACTCCACTGCATTGTGCACAACTACAACCTTGAAACCTTATTTCCCACCCAACATGATTTCCAACACAAAGAAACAGAATAGAGTATACAGAATAGATATTACTGATTAAAAAGTTTATAAAAAATAAATTAATAAATTTATTTTTAAAATTTATTACCTTGTAATTATGTGTGATTTAGTTAGGTTGATATTATAATGAATAAGGAGGTATCAACTCATCGTGATATGTATATGGCGTTTAAAAATAAAATCGTTTCTCTTGCACAACAAATTGTAATAAACACGATAAGATCACCTGTGTTCAGTTATTCGCTGTATCCATGGATTCGATAGAATTAGGAGCCAAGAAGCTGCTGGTGTTGCACGATTTCAGAGTTCTTTTAGTGTTAAAGAGCTTCAAAATCTGTACAGACTTATTAAAGTTAACGATCATCTCTGTCGACCAGCTCAAGGGTTTCTCTTGTAAATTTATTGCGATCCTCAGCGGAATTTTGATAAAGTGAATAATACGTCGATTGGACACCACCCACACCCCAAACACCCTCGTACCCCCAGCTGATCAACCCAACGTAAGCGTTGTTGCACGTTACAGGGCTTCCTGAATCCCCTTGCCGTGTCCCAGCTGGTTTGCTGGGCATGGGCGAGTGACAGTACCAAGTGAAATTCAAATTCACGTGAAGATCGTTCGTCATTCGATGACACTTGACATAACTCTTGATAACGCGCCAGGAATGCTGCATGACTTCTGGTTTCGAATTTCCTCTGAATTTACCGAAACCCACGAACAGGCATACAGTCTCTCCAGAAGTCAGCTTGAGATATAAATATTCTATGGTAGCCCTTCTATAAATTGGAGCGAAACTGAATAAAAATCCTGGTTCTACAGTAACAGCAGTCTGCAAAACGATTATCCCGCTGTCGTGAAATGTCAGTTTAGACTTCGAGTGTTTTCTACATTTTTGGTGAATAATGAAACGTTTGGAAAAGTAGCCTTTATGCATATCTGTTGTTGCGGTGGATCCAACGAAGCATAGAAGTTTGTCTAAGAATGCGTCGTCAATTACCCACGACCACCACTCGTCTTTGGTTTCTACGTACGAGGCCAAACAATGGCATGCCGTCTGGACTATCCTTGGCGTTAGCAAAGCACCTCCACAATGCCCGTCGTCCGGTTCGATTCCTGAACACTTCTGGTAGCCGTAATGGGAGTAGTACGAATTCAACAGGGAAACAGCTAAGATGAAATTGTAGAACGAGTCGTAGAACGCACATCCGTGGGCGCTGGCGATCCACACGAAATACTCGGTAACAGAATACGGCGAATGGCTGTCATCCAGCGGCAGTCCACCAATGATTCTTCTTTCCCTGAAAGCTGGTCTACTCTGAAGGTGCTGACTTAAAACACACCATGATGAAAACAAAAAGAATAAAGCTTTGTCAAGATGGTGATACATATTCTGTTAAAATTTGATTTGATAAGCAGTAGCTATAAAACTATACATAAACACGAAAGCCAAGCAAACCTCGTATAAGTACGTAATTGATATTCTGAAAAGAACTTTGAAATACAGGAGAGGATTTCGCTATTATTTCCATCATCAAATACCCTTAGCGTTCGTTGCTGGGGAACTATTATAGTGAACAAACTATATTAAATCTGGAGTATATTTTATACGCAATTTCTTTAGCAAAATATTGATAGACATGTAGTAGAAAACCCTTCCCGTAGAATAATCGCTTATTTTAATAAAGCATTGGATATTGACATGGCTAGGTAAGTATTCTTATGGCTAAGGGGTCTTTCCAAAATTTGGGTGATAGAAAAAAATGTGACGTTTTACCATGATGATGGAGACTTGAAATTTGACATGTAGCCTCCTTAGAACTTACACTTCCAGCAGATTACAGTCAGAATCAGCTGATTGGATCTTATAGTCAATTTCTATGTTGATCTCAATCGTAATCTACTGCAAACCATAGTAAAGGATTGAGAAGAAGACACGAAATGCTGAGCTCATTAAACAATATCGTGTTAGAAAGAAGTTGAAATGATGGACTCTTTCATGATAAGCTGAGTGAACTGAATTCTCTCCTACTCACCCTAGGAAGTTGAAAATGGATAGAGAGGCTCTGGGACATTAAGAGACGATTGAAATAACAGGCTTTTCCCTGATCAGCTGAATGAGCTTCATTTCTCTCTTACTGTGGAAAACAGACATATCCATGATAAGATGTTTTACCCAGTAAGGGAGTTTGAAAAGGGGTTGGTGGAAACGCTTTAAGCACTGATAACGAGGTTGGGCTTACAAAAAATCTCGAAATTTGTGTAGGGCGCATCACATAATGACATTCAGACTAAAAACCCATCCCCTCTCTCTTATAGAGAACTGTCCCGGAACTGCTCTTTTGTATTACTTCGAGACAGCTTTCTTGATGGTGACCCTCGAGTCCCTTCCCTTACCTTTCTCTTTTACGGTGTCGATGAGCGTTCTTCAGTTCCCGAAGTAACCGTTCCAAATAACAGTTCGTTCAGCCGCTGATAATAGCTTTGCCCAGGGTGCACCGTGTGGAGGCAAACTGTCTCACAGCCCAATTTTTTTTAAAACACAGAATGTATTTTAGCCTTGGCATCTCCAACGGAAAACAGAATGTTTATGTGTAACGAAAATGTGTTGCAACAATTTCTAATGATTTCCGCTTACATCCGAGTCGTTGCTAGGAAAATGGTACTTCGTCGTTTTTCATCCCACAAAATTCGTTGACCATTCGTTCGAAAGCTCTCGATTTATCCAACCATACTATATTAACTACTGCGAAGTGCGTAGCCAACAAGCTGAGTTATGAGCATGGTTATATGAATAATTGTTTACACACAGGTGATCATTCTCAATTATTGATATTGTGAACATGATTGCAACCGCTTGTTAATTTCTGATGATTTCATTGAGTTGGTGTTTCGATTATGTGATTCATAGCAGGTGATCCGAATATTGCGAGAACGGTTTGATTTGTGAAGCGGTGGTTAAATCATTTTAATAGGTAATTTCTATACTTTACACGATAGGAAGCTGTAATTTCGTATGTAGCCTCTTTAGCCTCTTTCTATAATAAAGTGAATGTATACTCGCGAGTTTCTATTAGGAGATCATCATCTCACAAGAGCTCAATCGTCGTGATCATTTCTATAATAAAGTGAGAGCGAGGAGCTAAAACATGATTCCATGTTTTTTACATTTTAGCAGTCAGGCTCAAAGTAATAACATCCGGGGGGGTTATGCCTTGGCATCTCCAACCCAAAACGGAATGTTTATGTGTAACTAAAATCTGTTGCAACAATTTCTAATGATTTTCGCTTTCAACAGAGTTGTTGCTAGGGAAATGGTACTTCGTCGTTTTTCATCCCTCAAATTTCGTTGACCATTCGTTCGAAAGCTCTCGATTTATTCAACCATAGTATGTAAACGACTGTGAAGTGCGTGGTCAATAAGCTGAGTTATGAGCATGGTTATTTGAATAATTGTTTTGTACACAAGTGATCATTCTCAATAATTGATATTGTGAACATGATTGCAACCGCTTGTTCGTTTCTGATGATTTCATTGAGCTGGTGGTGAGTCGTTGCGAGGATTATAAATAAATCAAACAACTTTATGTAGTAGTGATAAGATACACTGTAAAATCTGAGTCATTCTTATATATGCGGGTTTCCCGGGTTTAAGTGAAACGCGTAAGCTAAAACACATTCTGTGTTTCAATAATTTCATTCGAAGTATGTAAGTAGAGGTAACCGGGGGTCCTGGGGGCTTGCCCCCTAGCGAGGCGCGGAGAACCAAGTTTTTATTATTTTTATTTTATTTTATTTTTTCAATTTTTATTCAGTCCACTACTACCAATACCAACACCAAATGCCACCAATTGGTAAATGAACCTCACTCTATTACAGGCTTCGGATGGGGCTTATAAAAGTTTTTGTATGAAACTTTCTGTACGTAGGTATTCCAATCTTGAAATTTCATGTCTCTCGTATACTTATCATCATGCTGCCGAAGAAAGCAATCCGAGATCTCAATGGCTGGTGGGGTGTTTAAAAAGTTTCGGACCACACGTGAACTAAACTTCATCTCCTTTAGCACTTCGAAAAATTTGAAGATGCGTGGATGTGGGCTGTAAACGTTTTTGAGTAGGGATTGGATCATGGAGTTGGAATAGGTTCCTTACACATGTTTTGGTACCTAATCTCTCCGAAATATCCTCCTTCCCCTGAACTTTTCTGAACTCTCATTTTCTGAATTTTGCGACAGACAAATATCAACTCGAAACCCTCATTTTTCACTGTAGTTGGGCTGTGAGACAGTTTGCCCTGGGCATCGCTATTATCAGCGGCTGAACGAACTGTTAGTTGGAACGGTCACTTTGGGAATTGAAGAACGCTTATCGACACCGTAAAAGAGAAAGTTACGGGGAGGAACTCGAGGGTCACCATCAAGAGAGCTTTCTTGAAGTAATACAACAAAAGTAGTTCCGGGACAGTTCTACACTTTTAGAGCGGAATCGCGCCCGTTTGTGCGAACTTAAAAAATCGAGTGACGAGTCATTTCTTCATGAAATGTCACGCAGAATCCAAATCTGCAGTAAAAAAGGGGGGGGGAATACTAATTTAAAATAACGAAGTTGATGCCGATTGCGCACGTTTGCGCAAGTGCGCAATTTTCTCATTTTTGATATCCTCAAGATTGAAAATATATAATTTACCCATTATTTAGCGGGGGGGGGGGGGGGGACCTTGTATGATAAGATATATAGGAAGGTAGATGCATATCTACAACAGAAAACCGCACGTTTAAGCCATCGCTTGTATTATCTGAAATTCCGTAGCAATAGAATTTTCCTGGAAGAGATTTATTATAAAAATTTGCCAAGGCTCTCAGCGAACAAGCTGGCATTTAACTCGCATATTCAATTAGTGAGGATAATTGGTTCCAACGCAATGTTACTTAGGATGCACGTAAGACCGAAATCGGGTTATCTCATTTTATCTTCGTCTTCGGCCAACTTGAGTGTTTCCCGTATGAACTTATGGCGATGTTCAAAACTGTTTTCCCAAATTGTAAAAAATGTTGATGCAGTTCCGCTGAGATCAATTTTTGGGTGTCCCAAAATGTCGCTTCCGATGGTGTAATTGACCAAACCCCAACTGATCAATCCGACGTACTTGTTGGAACAAGTGACTGGACTACCAGAGTCCCCCGGGCCGGTCCTGCAGGATAATGGGGGTATCCCGTGGTGGCAATACCAAGCAAAGTCGATTTCTGACTGTAGCAGCCACTTTGACCATCTATGGCACTTGCTATGAGTCCTGATTACAGCCCAATTGTGCTGCATCACTGAGGAAACAGTGTGGTTATCTAAATCATCCGATAACCTCCCGAAGCCAATAATCAAGCAAACGGACTCCTTGGCACTCAAATCTATATACATATTTTCCATGACAGCTTTTGTATATACCGGAGCGTAACTCAAAACTTTGCCTCCCTCTGGGACAACAGCGGTCTTCAACACAATCAAACCGAAGTCATAATTAGGTATCGCAGTATCCGCGTGTTCCGCACATTTTTGGTGAACAATGAAATGCTTGGAATAAAAACCCTTCACCATTTTCATTGTTTCTGTTAAACCTACAAAGCACAGATATTTGCTCAGAAAAGCGCTATTCACTATATACCGGTACCAGTCATCAGTCTCCGTCTCTATCACTGTTGCCACACAATGGCACGCGGTTTGTACGATTCTGGGCGTCAGCAAAGCTCCACCACACACCACATTCTGCGAATTGGCGTACGGAAAACAGTTCAGATAACCTCGGCTTATATACTCCTGCACTAACTTAGGACTATTTTTCAATATGTTCAAGAAAGATTCAGTAAATGGACATTTATGCGCGTATGAGATCCACACATAATATTTGGTGACTGAGTAAGGGTTGTCAGTGTCGATTAGATCAATGCCGTTGACAAGTCTTTTAACTCTGTTGCTGGATCGGCTGTCTTGACTTGAAACTAAACGTAAAACTTGGTACACAAAAAACGTGATTGTCGCTGTTTGATGGTACATGGTTTTCTACTTGGTTGAAGAACAAGTTATTCCAGATGTTAACTACCTGCATTATAACCTCAGGATGTGGTGAAAGGTTATAACTTAGTTATTTGCAACTATAATAACTACAGTTACTTAGATTACATGGTACCTATGTTACTATGTTTCATAAGATTGATTGGATGTACATACCTTTGCTCCTCAATTGCGTTCTGCATTCATGGTGCTCACAATAAATTTGCTTCCCCGAGTCTACCTGTAGGTAGCAGATTTTGTTTGTTTCTGATAACGGAAATGTGATTATTATTTTACTGGGGATTTTTTCTATTAGATAACTGTATTGTATAATTAAATACATTACTGTTCGAAGCCGAAACCAGCACTCCAGTCCCATTTGGAGACGTTTGAATTCGGCGCATATCTACAGCGAATCACCGCCTTTATTCCATTCCTGTCCACCCCTTCCCCTATTCTAGCCTTCTCATGTGCTGCACTTCGTCTCTGTACGCGTTCATGGCCGCACCTCCGCTTCCATTACTCGCTATTATTGCTGATTATATATATATATATATATATATATATATATATATATATATATATATATATATATATATATATATATATATATATATATATATATATATATATATATATATATATATAAAATTATGCTTAGAGTTGGTATTTGGTTTGATCGTCGTTTCGGGCAGGATATATTTTTCAACGATGAGGAGCTGGCTGCAACGAGACGGGGCGCCAAAACACGCGAGTTAGCACAAGCTCCTCTGCCTAATACCTATTTTTTCTGATTCCTTGTACAATTTCAGCGTCTTCTACTTGCGGTTGGAGGGTTGGGCTTGCGACACTATTCGTATTTGTCGAAGATTCGGATAGTTTGCATAAGGTCCCTGTAAATACTCATTACCTATTGGTCAAATTGGTGAGTTCTTACGGTGATAAATTTTTCTGGCATGATTACCCAGCGTTTCCTTTTAAAATGCAGTCCACTAACCTGGGTACGGAATACCTCCACAACAATTACAGTTAGGAACGTTAGTTAGGGTAAGGACACCCATTATTGGGTGCTTAAGGGAAAGTTTGACTTTGTAACAGAGTTACCTCCTGAGAGGTCCATCAAGCTCCCGTCAGAGCTCCAGAGATAGCGTTGTCGGCGTCCCGTTGAGGAATCAATGGGAAAGACGCGCTGTTCTCGATCGTTTTAGACAGCTGGTTTGGCGTCGGATGGTTTTCTGGTGACAGGAATATCAACCTTCCCCGAACATGGCTCATTAAAAGCTATTAGTAGGGGTGGTATCTCTATGGCGGGATGCCTGCTACTCTCCTCTACATTTTTATGAGGATTTAGGCCCCATTGCACCTCTGGGGGGGGGGGGGGGGGGGACCTAAATTCCTTATATGGTAGCAGAGCGTGGTTCGGATTATGCACGGCTGACGCCTAGTAGTCCAATCCACTATTTTTTGGGGCGTTAATGTTTCAGAAGAAACATGGCCCGGGGTTCCAGAAGGAATTCCCATTATCACCCTTTGGTATATAAATAATTTCATTGGTCTTTGAATTATAATTTCTCTTTCATTCCCTTTTTATATTTTATATACCATATTTTCTTTCAATTTTATGCCACCTGAGTGCACAATCTAAGTCCCCTAAGTTGGGCAAATTCATTTTATACTATTTTCTTTCAATTTTTTCGCCACCTGAGTATTGCTATATGTCAATTACCAGGTAAGTGCGCCATTTAAGTCCCCATAGTTGGGCAATTTAATTTAAAAGTCCCCAATGTTGGGCAAATTAATTTCTATATATATTTTGATTTCCTAAGGTGTAAGTCTCCATAGTTGAGCATCCGTTTTGTCCCGATTGTTCAATGAAGATACTTCTTATGAAGCTTCATTGACAATCTAGTTTTAATTTCTATTCCCTCATCCAAAACGCCAATGCAGCTATTTATGATTGAATGAGCATTAGTTCTCAGCTATTCACTATTCCACCCAACTACCATACTTGATCTTCAATCAAGTATGTCTTTAAGGGGAGGAGTGTAACAGAGTTACATCCTGAGAGGTCCATCAAGCTCCCGTCAGAGCTCCAGAGATAGCGTTGTCGGCGTCCCGTTGAGGAATCAATGGGAAAGACGCGCTGTTCTCGATCGTTTTAGACAGCTGGTTTGGCGTCGGATGGTTTTCTGGTGACAGGAATATCAACCTTCCCCGAACATGGCTCATTAAAAGCTATTAGTAGGGGTGGTATCTCTATGGCGGGATGCCTGCTACTCTCCTCTACATTTTTATGAAGATTTAGGCCCCCATTGTACCTCTGGGGGGGCACCTAAATTCCTTATAACTTTGAGAGCTCGAAACATCAACATGTATAGCTTTTAATTCAAAAATGAAACGTTGTTGAGGGTGAGAAGTATTCCTGAATCGACGGAAAATAATATATATAGCTAAGGGGGATTATTAGCTATAATCCCCCTTCACTTTGCTTGCACTGTACTTGCTGCACTTTACTTGCACTTGCTAAGGAGGATGATTATCTATAATCCCCCTTCACTTTGCTTGCACTGTGCCTGCTGCACTTTACTTGCACTTGCTATGGAGGATTATTAGCTATAATCCCCCTTCACTTTGCTTGAACTGTACTTTCTGCACTTTACTTGCACTTGCTAAGGAGGATTATTAGCTATAATCCCCCTTCACTTTGCTTGCTCTGTGCCTGCTGCACATTACTTGCACTTGCTAAGGAGGATTATTAGCTATAATCCCCCTTCACTTTGCTTGCTCTGTGCCTGCTGCACTTTACTTGCACTTGCTAAGGAGTATTATTAGCTATAATCCCTCTTCACTTTGCTTGCTCTGTGCCTGCTGCACTTTACTTGCACTTGCTATGGAGGATTATTAGCTATAATCCCCCTTCACTTTGCTTGCACTGTACTTGCTGCACTTTACTTGCACTTGCTAAGGAGGATTATTATCTATAATCCCCCTTCACTTTGCTTGCACTGTACTTGCTGCACTATACTTGCACTTGCTAAGGAGGATTATTATCTATAATCCCCTTCACTTTGCTTGCACTGTACTTGCTGCCCTTTACTTGCACTTGCTAAGGAGGATTATTAGCTATAATCCCCTTCACTTTGCTTGCACTGTACTTGCTGCACTTTACTTGCACTTGCTAAGGAGGATTATTATCTATAATCCCTCTTCACTTTGCTTGCAATGTACTTGCTGCACTTTACTTGCTAAGGAGGATTATTAGATATAATCCCCTTCACTTTGCTTGCACTGTACTTGCTGCACTTTACTTGCACTTGCTAAGGAGGATTATTATCTATAATCCCCTTCACTTTGCTTGCACTGTACTTGCTGCACTTTACTTGCACTTGCTATGGAGGATTATTAGCTATAATCCCCTTTCACTTTGCTTGCACTGTACTTGCTGCACTTTACTTGCACTTGCTAAGGAGGATTATTATCTATAATCCCCCTTCACTTTGCTTGCACTGTACTTGCTGCACTTTACTTGCACTTGCTAAGGAGGATTATTATCTATAATCCCCTTCACTTTGCTTGCACTGTACTTGCTGCACTTTACTTGCACTTGCTAAGGAGGATTATTATCTATAATCCCCCTTCACTTTGCTTGAACTGTACTTGCTGCACTTTACTTGCACTTGCTAAGGAGGATTATTAGCTATAATCCCCCTTCACTTTGCTTGCACTTGATTGGTTGTACCTCCAGCCCCCATTCCTTTCTCTCGATCAATGGGATTCAATCTCCCTTCACCTGTGACTATATAAGCTGTGTCCTTTCTAATTTGTGTTCAGTTATTTTTTGTTACTGATGATGGCTTAACCGTCGAAATCGATTTAACATTGTAACTCCTTATATTTTTTCGTAGAAATAGACAAAGTTTTTCACTAACTTCCGTTTTGACAGATGGCATAGATGGTAAACGCTATTGGATCGATAGTGGGATGTGCGCATGAGCAACCATGAATTATAAACCTATTTCGCATAATGCCGTGTATACATAATAGTACAGTTTTGCATTAATTTTGATTCGTACTTCGTTCTTCAACTAAATAAATACGTTCAAGTTACAAAAAAGAAGAAGCTATACAACCCACCCAACTTGGCAAGAGCTTTTTGCTCCGTTTAGCTGATGTAACCGCGGAAGAAAAGCATGAATAGAAGGCCTGAAAGAAAGTTTAGGATTTTTTTCCCACTGTCCCGCGAAAAGGACCTAACTCTGGGAATGAGAATTTACATTGCGAGCCGACTTGGAACTCGAGAATTCCCGACTTCGTGGACGTCCCAATAAAACTAGTTAGGAAAAGCACAAATCCCGACTGGATGGTTTCCCAGTTGAAAACGAAGAAGAGGAGAATTATGTAAACGAGCCCATCATTACGGCTTCAATTTACATTTACCACTCCATCCGGTGGAGGTAGAGAGAAATGCGAAGAGGTACAAAGAGGAATACGATGGATAGGGCGAGAGGGGAGAAACACAGAGACAATCGCGGTTTTCTTACTTCTACCGACCTCCCTCTAAGAGAAGGAGATTTCGGAGGTGAAATCCTTGAAATGGTAAATGACGAGTAATGTTATACTGGGAAAGTGGCAATTGAGGTTTCGGAGCGGTAAAACGTCTACGTGAGGGTATTTCCCGGCATCCTAGATAGTTTGTAGGCGAGTCGTGTTTTATTCTACGCGAATATATTAACGCCGAGATGGATAGGGAGGTCCCATTCTGACAACTAATTTTGCGGTGGTCTGTTCGCTTTACATAATGTATTCTTGTATTACTTTCAGTCTAATGACATGGCCAAAAGAACTAAGTTAGGTTTCTCGAATTCATGAAAACGCATGGTAATACAAATATGAGGCAATATGTTATCCCCATAGATTTACATACCTGGATTGCGAACACTATTATCAGAAAATGTTCCGAGGAAAGTTGGGTATCCAAAAGAATAAGCGCCCACCTGTGTAAACTGCATCAACAAGAAAATTAAAAGTATTAGGAGAGAGTGGGGCAATACGAACAAGTCGGGGAATACCGCCACCCCATGTAATTATTTAACAACCTGAGTGACAAATCATGTATCCAAATATCGTCATCTTTAGATCAGGAGTAATGTTGGAAGAGTTGGTAGGGGTTCATTTATTTGTTTTCATCAAAGATAAGCGAGTTCACAGTTTTTGAAGCTTGGGTTCTAGTTTTACTGTTGTCGAATTTGCGTGGTGACAGTTTTTCATACTTTCATGTAAATTGTTGAGTATGAGTACGTAGAAAAATCATTTACCTTTAATTTCAATCCATTACTTCATATTTAAAAAAAATAAAAACTGGAGTTTTTATCTCAAAAAGTTTACTGGGCCAATATCGCCACACCGAATTCAGGGTAATTCCGCCATGGCGGTATTGTCCCAATGCTCCATTCATCAGTCTTGTTGAATGTTTTCAAATTTTGTTGTTGTAATAATCACCTATTTCTATTGATTCTGAGTAATTAAAATATAAATTAATATTTAAAATACTTATCTACTGAATAATTGTAACAGTAGGTATCTACCCAACTGCCTTCCTAAATTGACATAATCGTTGTAAGATTCCACTCTTCTTGCTCATGTTTTGATTTTGACAACGGACGTTAGTCTTTGAATTTCGCTGTGACCTGAAGAAGAGCACAAATTTAAAAGTTTAAAAACTGGGAAAATGGAACGCTATATATTTCTTTTACGAGTTCCGCGTTGAACGTTGTCAATAATTCAGTTCCTGTGAAGAACCAACTATTTTACCAGCATTCAAGTATTTCGTTCCTGTTTTACTATTCTGATGTGGCGATTGTTTGTCAACCTTTAGTGAATCCTTTTCTTGTCAATAAGTTCCCAATATGGTGAGAAGCTACCCAGGAAGAGTTTTTGAAATTCAATAAATCGTTGTTCTGATGAGACTGTTCATTTCCTCCTTGTATTAATATGGCGGTATTACCCTACCCCCAAGGCGGTATTTCCTCAGTTAGCTTTTACAAGGGTTGTTGTTTTTTACTAATATAAAGTTGCTAAACAACCAGCAAAAATGTTGTAATTCATTACTGGAGATGTTTTTGACATTTTATGTCTTTGCTATGGCACATAAACTAAAAAAAGTCACGGAAATTGCTCACGAAAATATTCTGATGATTTCCGCTTACAACCGAGTCGTTGCTAGGGAAATGGAACTTCGTCGTTTTTCATCCCACAAAATTCGTTGACCATTCGTTTGAAAGCTCTCGATTCATCAAACGTATTATATTAACTACTGTGAAGTGCGTGGCCAACAAACTGAGTTATGAGCAAGGTTATTTGCATAATTGTGTACACTCAGGTGATCATTCTCAACAATTGATATTGTGAATATGATTGCAACCGCTTGCTAATTTCTGATGATGTCATTGAGCTGGTGTTTCGATGATTTGATTCATAGCAGGTGATCCAAATATTGCGAGAACGGTTTGATTTGTGAAGCGGTGGTTAAATCATTTTAATAGGTAATTTCTATGCTTTACACTCTAGGAAGCTGTAATTTCGTATGTAGCCTCTTCAGAACATTTACTTGACGATGCCCAGGGTCCGGATCAGATGAGTGGCTCTTAAACCTAATTTCTATGTTTTACACTCTAGGAAGCTGTAATTTCGTATGTAGTCTCTTTAGCACATTTACGTGACGATGCCCAGGGTCCGGATCAGCTGAGTGGCTCTTAGAGCTTGCATACGAGTCTGCAACACATACTTGTCTTCAACTGAAGACATAAAATGTCCCAATGTGTTGCAGACTCGTATGCAAGCGTTTCGTTTCTCGTACAACCCAGCCGTTGCTAGGGGAATGTTTAGTTTGGAATTAATGAGACTCCACGGAAAAACACAAGTTCATTGAGAACTTGACTTTCCGTGGTTTTTATAATTTTCTTCAAAATCTGTAGCTCCTAAGTGCAAACGTGGGCTGCGATAGACAAACTATGCTTAAGGTGGCGGTATTACCCCATTTCCCCCTTACCTATTAGTGAAACACATGACGTTTGTGAGGGGTTATACCTATTCAGTCCAATCAAATCTAGTAGAAAGTTAAGTTGCTTATGAATATATCACAGGGCTCTGCCAGAAATTAATTAAAAGCCCCGAAGCTCCAAGTAGTAGTTACGATTTATCTACTACGAGCTTTAGGCCAATCAGGTACTTCCTGATACAAAAAAAACTGTTAAAATTGTTGAAAAAAAAAAGAAGTTAAAGAACTGCCATATGCAAAACAACCTGTGCCGTTTTTTGGGAAATACGTTTTTTTAACGGATTCGGACCTTACGTGCCATAAGACAAATGCTCATGAAGTTTCTGAGCGATAGTAGAGCTACGAGCGGTTAGAATTATCAATTTCAAACCAAACAAACTTAAGTGTTCATCTTGCCGCACAACGTTCGCTGCGTTGCTATGCTTCCTCCATGATCCCCCGATTGATGGTTTTTTACTCGGGAACGAACTAATAATAAAACAAGTGAAAAATAAGATTCTCTTTATTCGGATTAAGTTAACTATGCACACATCCCAAATGTATTGTAGCAGAAAAATGACGTGTATCAGTGGAATTTGGGGATGTAACGAAATCGGCACCTGTATTCATAACTACTTATACAGCAAATCTTCAATCGCCCATAACAAAAACAATCTTCTGGTGAGATAACGGTGGGGGGGGGGGGGGGGGGGGTTGAAAATAAAAAACAGGGAATTATGGCTATGTTTGTGGTAAAGTCGGTTAACAGCTTTTACGACTGGATGACCATTGAGAAAGACAGCGGATCTTCAGTCCGCTACTCTTCCTCTAATAAATGGACTTCTGGGAAGTTAAAGGGCGGTGAAATCACGATTCCATGTTTCTCCCAAGAAAATAAAGATTTTTATTTAGACCAGCTGGTTACCCGTCTCATGGTCCCACATCTGCGGGTCATTTTTACCACGTACCTTGTCATTTTTTACCTAGCAGTCCCCAAGAGGCTTTGTAGGGAAACCCATTAATTATTTTGTTAATTTCAAAGTTATTTACATATGAAATGTTTAGTTGTCACGCATTGTTAATAAACAGTTTAGTTGCAGAATTTCCAAAAAATAGTTTTTGTATTTGCTAATAATAATTTCTTCTTAAATTAGCATTACAAAGTGGTGACATTTCGACGTTTTAAATCTACTTTCTGGGCGGAAAAGCCCGAAATCTGGTTTTTTCAAATAGAGGCCACATTTTGGAATGAGAAAATCAGGTCGGAGACCAGTAAGTTTAATCAACTAGTTGCAAATTTAGACACTAGGTATCTTGAAAATATATGGGACATAATTACTAGTGACGAAGCTGCAAAATACACTGCTGCAAAAAAAAAAAAAGGCTTCTTAATATATTCAAAGAAAGTGAAGACAAGCAAATTAAAAAATTATTGACAGGTCTTGAACTTGGAGACATGAAACCCAGTCAACTTTTGCGAAAAATGCAGTCATTAGCAGGTTCAGAAATCACGCAAAAGGTATTAAAAACACTTTGGCTTGATAAATTACCTAACTCAATTAAAAACATTCTCATAGTAAGTGACGAAAATTTGGAAAAGTTAGCTATTATGGCAGACAGAATAACAGAAATAAATCCTCATAACGAACTTTACAACATTCAACAAGACAAAACAGAACAGAAGAACACCAGTACTGACAGTAATGTTCCAGCTGAAATACTAACTACTCTCACTGCTCAAATCGCATCACTGACAAAACAAATTGAAGCACTCAATTCAAGATCTCGCTCCAGAAGCCGTAGTCCATTTATGCAGAACAGAAGTAGAAGTAAATCTCGTAACAAGTTTAATCCAGATGGTAAATACTGCTATTTTCATTTTGTATATGGTAGCCGTTGTTACCCTGATAAATGTAAACCACCTTGTAGTTGGAATGATTCGGAAAACAGGGATCAGCAGTCGAAGTAGCAGCGAGCTCGACTGCTGAGTTTAATGACAATAGCTGCAAATCTAGATTATTCGTTGTAGACAGGAAAACAGGATTTCGATTCCTAGTAGATAGTGGAGCTGACGTGTCAATCCTTCCACCATCCAAAAACAGCGTTTCATCACAAACTGATTATAAATTATTTGCTGCCAACAACACTGAAATACCAACATATGGAATGAAAAATATGAACATTGATCTAGGTCTTCGCCGTACATTCCAATGGCAATTTATAGTAGCAAAAACAGCAAGAGGCATACTAGGAGCTGATTTTCTAAAAAAGTTTAACCTACTAATCGATTTAAAAGGCAAACGACTCATAGATGGTGAAACTAACTTGTTTGTAAAGGCGAAATTACATCAATATCTGAAAACATCTTAGTTAGTACAATGACCTCATACAAAAAATTTGCACATATTTTCAACAAGTTTCCGGAATTAACAAAACCAAATTGGGTACCAAGTGAAATAAAACACGACGTTAAACACTATATTCACACTCAAGGACAACCAGTATATTGTAAACCACGCCCACTAGATTCTAAAAAAATGAAATTAGCGAAAGAAGAATTTCAGTACATGCTTGAAACAGGTATAATAAGACCATCTAAATCACAATGGGCTAGTCCACTTCACATGGTTCCAAAGAAAGGTGGAACCTGGCGTCCATGTGGAGATTATAGGCGATTGAACGACTGTACTGTTCCTGATCGTTATCCACTGCCTAGAATAGAAGATTTCCAGTACATGCTCAAAAATAAAACAATATTTTCCAAAATTGATCTTTTTAAGGCTTACCATCAGATACCATTTTGCAGGAGAAGATAAAGCAAAAACAGCCATAACCACCCCATTTGGACTTTATGAATTCAATGTTATGCCATTTGGTTTAAGAAATGCTCCCGCTACTTTTCAAAAATTTGTTCATGAAGTTTTTAGAGGTCTCGATTTTGTTTTTCCATATTTAGATGATCTACTGATTTCTTCCTCATCTTCAGAGGAACATCAGAGACATTTAGAAATCGTGTGTGGTCGTCTAAGCAAATACGGACTGAGAATAAATGTTCCTAAATCTGTCATTGGTGAAGAAGAACTTGAGTTTTTAGGCTACATGATCACACCAAAAGGTTCAAAGCCACTACCATCAAAAGTTAAGGTAATAACTGACTATAAGCTACCAGAAACAATTCACCAGTTACGTACATTTCTTGGTATGCTTAATTTTTATCGAAAATATTTGAAAGGCACAGCAGAAACCCAAGCAATTTTACATGAATATTTGAAAGGAGCAAGAAAAAAAGACAATAGGAAAATTATTTGGACTCCAGAAGCAATAGAAAATTTCAACAAATGTAAACAAGATTTAGTAAATGCTGCTCTACTTACTTACCCAAACCCCGATTTCACCTTGTCATTAGTCGTTGATGCCAGTGATTTCGCTATTGGAAGTGTTTTGCAGCAATATGAAGGAGATGGATGGAAACCTATTGCATTTTTTTCTAAGAAATTGAACGATACACAAAAATTATATTCTACATACGACAGAGAACTTTTGGCTTGCTATTTGCCAGTTAGAAATTTCAAACATTTTCTCGAAGGTAGAAATTTTACAATCTACACTGATCATAAACCATTAGTTTTTGCTTTCAAACAAAGAAATGAAAAAGCTACACCACGACAACAGAGACACTTACAGTATATATCACAATTCAGTACCGACATTCAATACATCAAGGGTGAAGAAAAACATTGTGGCTGATAATTTATCCAGGTTGGAAGCTATCACAGTCTTAGATTTTGACAAAATAGCTGCCAGTCAAACAAATGACATTGAACTTGAAAATTTAAAGAAAAATGGCCAAACCTTGAAATTCAAAAGTTATTCATTACCGTCAGGAAAACAACTATGGTGCGACATATCAACAGAAAATATAAAACCATTCATTCCAAAAAGTTTTCGTTTCCAAATTTTTCAACAAATTCATAACATGGCTCATCCAGGCGTAAAAAATACTGTGAAACAAATGACGTCTAGGTACATTTGGACAGGTATGAATAAGGACATTAAACAGTGGACACAAGCTTCCATCGCTTGTCAGAAAAACAAAGTTTCAAGACACACGAAGTCCCCATTAAGTTCATTTCAAGAGCCAGACGAACGGTTCAGTTTTGTTCACATTGATATAGTGGGACCGTTACCACCTTCAGATGGATTCACGTACATACTGACTATGATTGACCGATTCACCAACTGGATGGAAGCAATTCCCATTTCTAACATTACAGCCGAGACAGTAGCGAAAACATTTTACAATCACTGGATAAGAAGATTTGGCGCACCTTCCAAATTATAATCAGATCGTAGAGCTCAATTTCAATCATCTTTATTCAAAAAATTAACAGAATTATGTGGTATCAATTTCATCAAACAACTGCATGGCATCCTCAAGCTAACGGAAAACTAGAACGACAACACAGAACGTTGAAAACAGCAATAAAGGCACACAATTCAATTAAGTGGACAGATTCATTGCCAACAGTTCTTCTTGGTCTTAGGGCAGGATTGCGAGAAGACATCAACAGCTCAATCGCCCACATGACCTACGGAAAATCCATAAAACTTCCTGGCGAATTTTTCGTTGAAAGCAAAATTCAGTCTGATCCCGAAACATTTGTTAACAAATTGCAAAAATGTATGAATTTGATAAAACCTGTTCCAATTCAAAATAAAACATCAAAAACCGTATTTATACACAAGAATCTGATACACTGTACCCACGTCTTCGTGAGAGTTGATAGAGTAAAAAAACCGCTCGAACCAACCTATGAAGGACCATTTAAAGTACTGAAAAAAGAAGATAAATACTTTACATTACAAATAAAAAACAAAGAAAATAATGTCTCAATAGATAGATTGAAACCAGCATATCAGGTACCACCAGAAGAGAGTGAACTCGAAACCGAAGAACCGAAAGTTTCAAGAAATAGCGGAACATCCTCCAGGAAACTAAACAGTACGAAGAGAATGGAGAAGAACAAAAACGTGCGATTTCGAAACCACGATTTAACCAAAGTTTATTTTTATTAACCGGAGTCGTTCCTGGAGGGGGAGTAAATGTAGGGAAACCCCATTAATTATTTTGTTAATTTCAAAGTTATTTACATATGAAATGTTTAGTTGTCACGCATTGTTAATAAACAGTTTAGTTGCAGAATTTCCAAAAAATAGTTTTTGTATTTGCTAATAATAATTTCTTCTTAAATTAGTATTAAAGCTTCAACTTAAATTTCAGCAATCAAGTTTCAAGTTGTACTTAATTAATTTTTCAATTAAATGTCCCCTCAATATAACCAACTCATCATAACCTCAGTTACGTTAAAACTATTCCCGACCAACATTGCTGCAGTTAATAAGGCGTTTTGAATTTTCACTTTTTGAATAGGTACTTACCTAAGTATTTTAAGAATAAAAACTGCCCGGCTCGACTCACCGAAATCGTTTTGGGATCGTCGAATTCGTTATTGAAAGTTCTTTACCCGTGAACCCTCCCCATCCTAATTTGACGCAAGTTCGACACATGTCGGCTTTTCCCTTGATTTCAAAGTTATTTACGTTCTTACCGGGAAAGCCGAGTTATGAAGGAGTAAGTCTAGAGGATTGTAATATTATATTCTTTGCGTTAACCAGGGACCCTATGAATGTCCATGTACGATTTCAGCTCAATGGGTCCAGTAGTTTTTACGTGATTGAGTAACACAAACATAGACATCATTAGATTTTTATATAGGTACCTAATATTATAGATTATATAAAAAATGAGAGAAATTTAATGTTTCTATTTCTTCAAATTAGTTATGGATTTTTGTCTTGTCCTTTGTAGGTTTGGTGTGTTGAGGTTAGAGAAATTTTTATAGGCTTCTCGAATATTGTGGTTTATTTATAGGCTGAGCGCATTCGCCGTCATTTGGCCTCTTCAGAGCTTATTATTGATTGGTGACGTGTATCGTGTTTAAATATAAATTTTTTGGGGTCCTCCTTTAACATCTCAGTCATAATCAGTTATATTTGGAGATGTTACTAGCGTCAATTATGTTAAAATCGAGGGAAACGTGAAAATTTGTGTCAGACAGAGATCAGTTAATACAATGTGCACATCCCCTCAAAATTTGAATATTTCTCAATTTAACAACAAATTGAACCCAGTAAATAACACCAAACTTGCAAGGACAAGACCAAGAGGTTCAACTATCAGACAATGTGTGTCTCTCCACACAAATTTTCACATTTCCCTCGATTTTAACACAATTGACGCAAGTAACATCTCCAAATATAACTTGTTATGACTGAGATGTTAAAGGAGGATTCCAAAAAACCTACATTTAAATATGTTACACTTCACCAATCAATCCATTGATTAAACCACATTATTCGAGAAGCCTATACAAATTTCTCTACCCCCAACACACCAAACCTATTTTTTCAAACTGTTTTACGTCTCATGCTTTACTTACATTTTAATTACTTCTTTTAAATACAATTGGTGCAATAAAAGTTGTAATTACCTACCTTCTTCATATTCAACCCTTTCTTCAACATTTTGTGATGTAAGAATCAGAACACAGGCTGAAATGTATTCAATAAACTAAAATTTGACCTTCCTGGTTACCATAATAAGATATGCAAGAGGATGGGCACTAAGATTGTTTTGGTTGGAATTCGCTTAAAATAGGATTATTAATTTTAGTTGTTGATTTATTTACTAATTAAACAATAATAAAATGTACAACAGACATGGAAAACTACAAAATACATTTCATGCATTTTTTTTTTTGCTCGGCTATGAACAGTTTTTTGGTTCTGATGGACAATTTTATACATGGCACTTCGGATGTTTTGCATAAGGCGGTCTTCAATTTACAAAAATTTGCTCATAAAGTAATGCTGCATGACTAAAATTTCCCCCATAAAATTGGTAAGTTAACATTTCTTAGCATTGGAAGTGCTCCAAATTCAAAACAATGTAGGGTAATACAGGGTGATTCCCTCGCAGGTGCAAACAAAAATTTGGGTGAAACTACAACGAAAATTTAGTAAAATTCCGCCAACTGCATATTTTCATCTGATATGATTTTTTAAAGGTTTTTTTTCAGGAAAACCGTGTTTTTTACCTTTTAAACTCAAATTTCTCCACTTTACTTCATTTAATTTTAACTTTTGACCACATTTTCGAAATTAGCATTAAATTTACTATAAGAATAGTGTACTTGGGTTCTTAAAAAGTACCATCCAAAGGCCCTCACATCAGCTCAAACATTGACGATTTTGAAAAAATAATATTTCTGAAAATCTTTAAAACTTTACTACTCTTCCAAAACGAATCCTGGAAACTGGCAAATCTCATGAAAACTGCTTCGTCTAATACTCTTTCCAACGGTATAATCAAGTTTACTTTTATTTTGTTATTTAGTGGAGAAAATAATGTTTTAATGTTAAAACTCGGCGCTCCGCGCCTCGCCAGGGGGCAAGCCCCCTGGACCCCCGGTTACCTCTATTTACATACTTCGGACGAAATTATTGAAACACAGAATGTGTTTGCGTTGTCGCGCAACCAAGTGACAACCAAACAAGCGTCATTGTTTACTATTCATTTATAACATCAATTTATATAGTTATAGTATGAAACTACGAAAAAAAAAAACGAAATAAATTCGTGATAAATCAAGAGCGATTTATCAAGTAAATGTCCTAAAGAGGCTACATACGAAATTACAGCTTCCTAGATTGTAAGGTATAGAAATTAGCTTTAAAAGCCACTCATCTGATCCGGACCCTGGACATCGTCAAGTAAATGTCCTAAAGAGGCTACATACGAAATTACAGCTTCCTAGAGTGTAAAGCATAGAAATTAGCTTTAAGAGCCACACATCTGATCCGGACCCTGAGCATCGTCAAGTAAATGTCCTAAAGAGGCTACATACGAAATTACAGCTTCCTAGAGTGTAAAGCATATAAATTAGCTTTAAGAGCCACACATCTGATCCGGACCTGAGCATTGTCAAGTAAATGTCCTAAAGAGGCTACAAACGAAGTTACAGCTTCCTAGAGTGTAAAGTATAGAAATTACCTATTCAAATTATTTAACCTCCGCTTCACAAATCAAACCGTTTTCGTAATACTCAGATCACCTGCTATGAATCAAATCATCGAAACACAAGCTCAATGAAATCATCAGAAATTAACAAGCGGTTGCAATCATGTTCACAATATCAATTATTGAGAATGATCAAATGTGTGTAAACAATTATTTATATAACCATGCTCATAACTCAGTTTGTTGGACACGCACTTCGCAGTAGTTAACATAATATTGTTAGATAAATCGAGAGCTTTCGAACGAATGGTCAACGAATTTTGTGGGATGAAAAACGACGAAGTACCATATCCCTAGCAACGACTCGGTTGTACGTGAAAATCATCCGTCACACATTTCGTTACCATCCCGCGTTCCATTTTCGGCTAGTTAGTCCATGGCTAAAACACATTCTGTGTTAAAATGTGCGGTTTTCAATGAAATTGTTGGTTTTCTCGAAAGATGACCCTCCATGAACCTACGATTATGGGGTCGGTTTCTACGTATTTTATCACGCTGTATCGAATGGTAACATTTGTAGATCTCTCCAACTCCGTTATAACCGAGTTTTACACTTAAAATCGCAAATGTTTAGTTTGTTTGTTACGATTAAATGTATGTGTGTTATGGGGTAAAACTAGTTAATTAAAGTGTAAAACTCGATTATAACGTAGTTGAGAGATCTGCAAGAGTTTCCATTCGATCCAGCGAGAAAAAATACATAGAAACCGACTCCATACTCGTTGGTTCATCTTTCGAGAAAACCAACAATTTCATTGAAAAACCCACATTTTTTAACATTAAAACATTATTTTCCCCCCGAAATAACAAAATAAAAGTAAAATTGATAATACTGTTGGAAAGAATATTAGATGCAGCAGTTTTCATGAGATTTTCCAGTTTCCAGGATTCTTTTTAAAAGAGTAGTAAAGTTTTTCAGAAATATTGTTTTTTCAAAATCGTCAACGTTTGAGCTGATGTGAGGGCCTTTGAATGGTACTTTTTAAGAACCCAAGTACACTATTCTTATACTAAATTTAATGCTGATACCGAAAATGAGGTTGAAAGTTAAAATTAAATGAGGCAAAGTGGAGAAATTGGAGTTTAAAATGAAAAAAAACACGGTATTCCTGGAAAAACCTTCAAAAATATAACATAATAATTTACAAAAACTTGCTCATATGGTCATTCTGCATGATTGTTTTGTCAAATCATGGTTTAATACAAATAAATAATTTATGTTGAATAATAAGCCTGATTTGAGGTTTGTGTGATTTGTGTTGCTCAGAAGTAAAACCGCAGTACGAAATAAATTATTATTCCTTTCAAGTTCAGGTCCCGCGCAAATAAAGGCGATGGGGTTTGTAATTGACGATGAGGTCCGGACTTGTATTAAGCGACCTGGAGATGTTATAAATAGGGAAGTCGAGAGGGCAGAACTATAGCCGCTGTAGAGAGTCAGAAGAAGGACTCTTTGAAGAGGCTGATTAAAGAGCCCCCTCCCCCTCTCTACAGCTCGAGAAAGGTGATCAGGGTATTAGAAGTCGACGAAGGGAGTGTGACCGTGACAGGGTGGACGGAGGAGAGGGGTGCTGTAGAGAGACAAGTAGAGACTCTGCTGAGAGAGATGGGAGTGGAGGAGGGAGCGCCTTCCGCCGGTTACTTGGCAATCAAGAGGACCGAGGCGGGACGTCTCCTCCTTTTCCTCGTTGATTTAGAGCGGCTAAGTGGGACTTAATCAAGTCCGGGACTTAACTTTACGGGAAGGGCCGTTCCCCCTTAAAACAGTCTCGTCCCCCTTAAATTTCCCCTCATCCACCTTAACCCCCACTCGTTGCCTCGCCCTGCAATCCCTTAGTTAACCTCAGCCCTCATTATCATTTCCGGCTATTGGGCGGTTTCTAACCGCACAGTGCTGCCACCTAAAGACAAAAATCAAAAATACTGGGGCCCAAAATGCGGGCCATCACGGCATTGGAAGAAGAATGGAAGAAGAAAAACGTTTATTGAACACATAGTTCTTCACAATGAAAAATACATTTGTTATTAAAATAAACATTACAACGTGGTAGGTACGATGTAACCGTCCGTCGGAGGTTCGAGCCATAATCCTAACTTATTGGTTTCTAATGCTATAGAATAATATTAAAATAACGCAAAATTTTCCGAAAAAATTAGAAATAAAATATAATAAATTGCAACCAATAGCCATGTGTACCTGGTATTACTGTATACATCGGGAATCAGCCTTATTGCTTCCGAGACTGCAAGGCAGCGGAAGCTTTGTTTTCACTTTCGAAATGAAAATTTTTTTTTTGCTCCAAAATCAAAATTTCCACTCGCATTTTGCGTTTCAGAGCCTCCTGAACAAATTTGGTTCCGTGTCTGTCTGTCTGTCTGTCCGTCCACATTTCCTTGTAACAGCCATAACTTCCACAATTTTGATCCGATTTTAACCAAATTTTCAGGGATCGTGCGGGTTAAGCTCTAGATGGTCCCTATCAACTTCATTATGATCGAATCGACGGTAGCTTCTGCGCAGGCGCTAACGTGAATTCGTTGTGACGGTCACAACTCGGTCAATGTTGAACGGATTTCGGTCAGATTTTCAGGGATGATGTGGGTAAGGTCCCTTGAGGTCCCATAAGACAATCATCATAATTGCATTAGCGGTACGCTCTGCGCATGCGTGAACGAAATATTCTTGTTACGGTCTTTGCAACAGCCGTAATTTCCACAATTTTGATGCGATTTTCTTCAAATTTTTAGGGATCGTGCGGGTATAGCTCTACATGGTCCCCTATCAGTTCCGTCATGATCGAATCAACGGTAGCCTCTGCGCAGGCGCAAACAAAATTTTCTTGTTTCGGTCATAACTCAGGCAATTGTGAACGGATTTCGGTCAGATTTTCAGGGATGATCAAAATTTTCCTTATTAATTTCATTTATTATATGTACCATTCAGCTTCCAATTTCCCACCTTATTAGTTCCCTGATGCCAGAACCGGACGTTTCTAGTTTTCTGGAATTTAATGGTGACGTACTGAGAAGGTCACGAGGAAGCTCATGTGCCATTTCCTTGGCAGTGTATTTTCTTTGAAATTGAACTGTCATACAAGAAACTTCCTGTTGCGCTAAGCTTCTTTACAAAATTGTATTAAGCAAGACCATCCCATACCCCCATTTAAAATTTGTATTGCCCTATCTCTTGAGAGAGTTCCACTGTTAAATTCAGCCCATCTATATTCTTTAAGGATAGGGCAGATACTCAAAAAATGAAATACGTCTTCCCGCTCTCTTAAATTGCACAATGAGCACTCTTCTCTTGTGCTCGAACTATGTGGCCAACCATTTAAACTTAACGATTTACTTCGCATCTTGAAGAGCCAACGAGCACCACCCAAACCAATATCATCCTTCTGCTTAATGAAGCTAGCGCATTTCACTGTGGGATCTATTTCTCTATATAATGTATAATTCTCTATACAGGGTGTCCCATCTAAACGGGCCCATCAGGAAATTACAGCCTTACGGTGCGAGCTATCGAAAAATTGAACTGGAACTTTTTTATAGTATTTCATCTCAGCTTCACGGAGCTTCGCGGAAGTCCGATTTTTATTTTTCCATGTTTTAGGGTCTCAAATCATTGATTGAAACTTACGGTTTCCTCTTGGCCCCCCTTTTTTATTGCTTTTTCCGATTTTAGGTTGAATTAGGAACAGAAAATGCCTTGTTGAAATTTTCTTTTTGGGGCTTCGTTTCTGAGTTATTCCACTTTTTGCGAAATACAGAAAATCGCCGATTTCTTTTATCTTATTATCTTTATGTATTTTTATCTTCAATTTTTGAGATGTTCACCACACTTTTGAAATCAGCATTAAACTATCTATTATCAGACCCCAGCGTCCATAATCAACAATTACCATCTGGGGGATGATATCACTTGAACCGCTTACAATTTAAAAAAAGTTTTCCAAATCGTCGTTTGAAGGAAAAAAAAAAAAAAAAAAAAAAAAAAAAAAACCTCAAAGTGCTCAAAACGGGAAAATAATGCTTGACGTAATTTACGTTAGCGCATGCGCAGAATGGAGTAATGATTTGAGAAAAATTAAATTGGTAGGGTACAATCTACAGCCTAACCCACAAATTCACAGAAAATGTAATCAAAATCTGACGAAAACTAGTTCTTGTTCTCGGAGTACGATTTCACGCATGCGCAGGGCTAATATTGGAGCAATCATGTTGAAATTAACATGGAATACCTAATAAAACCATTGTCCCCCAACTATGCACCGAATTTGAGCGGGACAGGGGCGTAAAGAAATGATGCTTGAAGGAATGTACGTTTGCGCATGCGCAAAATGGAGTAATGATTGGAGAAGTATGGCATTAATATTGGACCATTTACAGCCTAACCCGCACATTCCCTGAAAATGCCATCAAAATCAGATAAAAACTGTTGAAATTAGGCTCGCTTAGAAAGGAATACATATTCGCGCATGCGCAATAGCTATTAATGATAAGATTATATTGAAATTGCTGGGAATGCTCAAATTAACCTTTTCCATCTATCCTCCGAATTTGAGCAAGATCGGACAACGGGGGCGTGAGAAAATGATTGTTGATGGAATTTACGTTAGCGCATCTGGCGAGTGAAGTATTGATTCGGGAACAACGAAACTCATAGGGGACCATCTTCACCCGGGTCAGTCGCCAGTCAGTTCAGTGATGACAAAGATACCCTATCTCCCCTCCTCCTCCCACAAAACACCCTCTATGGGGCAGATTTGAAAAATTTGCAGAAGCCTGTGATTTAATTTAGAATAATCCAAACATATTCACCCAATCAGATCCCCAGTTCGTTCAATGGTGTTCAAAATACCCCATTTCACCCCCTCCCCCTTCCACAAAACACCCCCTCTGGCTTGAATTTCAAAAACTTCAAATAGCCTATAGTTTAAGTTGGATGATACAGGCATTTCCCTTATATCAGTTGTCCAATGACCCCTGTAACCGTGAAAAGCGGATGAACATACGGACAGACAGACAGAGAAAATTTGAGAAAATGTTACCAATCGTATACAAATAGCTTGAAACGGAAAAGAAACGCTCAGTTTGTTCGGTGATGTCCAAGATACTTCAATTCACCCCCCTTCCCACCTTCGACCTCTAAGAAAATACCCCTTTTTGAAAGTTTGATTTTTGCAGGATATTTATAGAAATTTGATGAATTTACCGGGTTAAAAAAGCTGTCTGGACTTTCTCTACTTATCTCTTCATGAGGCCCTCAGGAAAATAGTGCGCCAACTGTTCGAAAACAGTTTGAGTGACAGCGAAGTGGAACAAATCCTCGCCCATTGTTTTCAATGACAAATTAATAGGACACGTGCGGACCTAGACATACTTACGATTTTATCAATATAGATAGATAATTCAAGAAAATTCGCTCATGCCATCATGCTGCAAGAAAGGAACTTTTTTTACACATCAAGGCTGTCACCGAAAGGTTTTCTCAGTCCGGAGTTCAACGTAGGGGGCGCTCTCGGAACGTAAACCAGCTCTGGTCGACCTATAGAACTATACAAATAACAGTCATATTAATCTTGTTTCGTACAAGCATTACTCGTAATTCGTACTACCTCTAAAAAAAAAGCTCATATATATATATATATATATATATATATATATATATATATATATATATATATATATATATATATAATACTAACCTGGAAACAAGATTAAGTGTACCCTTTTGATGGGAAATCCATCAGATGCCTCCAGGCGACCGTTTACCGAGAAAAAAACGACCTGAGTTTCCTTCTTATCCCCCCCCCCCCCCCTCCATTTATCTCCTCCCCCCTTCCGTCATTTCCCCCTCCCCTCACTCCCCTCCCATCCCCTACTTCCTACAGAGGAAACAGAATGGGAACGAAGGTCGAAACACGTAGCTAACCCCCTTCTAGCTCGACGGATTTTATTGGGCAGAATCAAAGGAATGGAAATCCAATAAGTCGTCCTCCACCCTCCTCAGGGGCTTCTGACTTTTTTTTCCCCTTCTTTTTATATACAGTATATATTCCAGAGGAGGGCAACCAATAAAATATCACAGAGAATAGCGAGTTATGAAGTAGAGATTCTGTTTCGTACGTCCTCTCTCTTGGAAGCTACTCTCATAGCTTATAGCTTCGGGTTTTGGGGGGTAGTTTTTTTTTCCTTCTTTCGAGGGTAGAATTTTTTTCCTTCCGGCCTTCGAGATAAGGAATGGGATATATATATTTCGTGGTGGTTCTTCTTCCCTTACCCGACGTCTTTTCGAGTTGATATTTAACATGCAGGGGATCTAACATGATTTCTTGGGAAGCCTTTTCAAAGTTGATGCGAGCTTCCCGGGGTCCCAACGGATGATTTCGTTATCGGAAGGTAAGTAAGGGGGTCTCGAGCTCGTCTTCAAAAACAGAATACAACACAGCAAAGACGCCGACAAAAGCTACAATAGGGCGCCTAATTCAGTTTTCTCTTTATTTACTCTGAAAACCTGAACGTCCGGAGAATGATAGCTAGAACACTCTTCAGTGCAGCTCTGATACGTTACAAAGGATCTTACCTGAACTCTAAAACTAAGCCATTCGTACAGCACAATTGCGAATTCTGGATGGGCGAGGCTGATATTGGATGATCTCTCCAGCAAATCTGCTTTAAACTCTTGGATTATGTTAAACCCTTAATGCTTTAAAACCTTAATGTTAGAAAAAGCGGAGAAAAAGGGAAAAAAACATAATATTTGTATGGGTGAAAGCTCATGCAGGATTGTTTGCAAATGAAAGGGTGGATCAGTTAGCCAAACAAGGAGTGGCAACAGGAAGAGTATTGAATACCCCGTCATGATAGAGGGACTGAAGCCATTAACTGCCAAAAAATATAGAGAGAAATGGAGACAACAATATATTTAATCACACAATGCCCGGTTCTACTAACAAATCCAACACTTCCCATCGCAAATACCATGGTTCTTCAAAAAACCAGTTAATAAAAGTATGGGAAGAACACTACACACAATATTTGTACCGGATCCAACAACTAGAGTAATCTCAATGCCGAGCATGTGGGCATCCAAATGGAACCCTTGAACACTTAATAATGGAATGTACGACGCAAGACGGGAATAGAGCAAACTTTTTCAGTGCAGCGTAAAAAAAAAACTCAATTATTTTAAATTATAATTTCATCCTAGCATCAAAGAATTTATTAATTTACAGAGAATTGTACAATTTTTAAAGAAATTCTGACATAAAAATATAATGTAACTACATATATTATATTAACCACATGGCTGTGAACAGAATTTTAATGCCAAAATAAAACAATAAAAAATAAAAAACCCTCGAGTAGATAAGGATAATGGAAACTTTTCTGCTTGTATCTTTTTAAGGACTCTGCTGAAATTCGCTAAAGATTATAATTAATTTTGGTAAATGTAAGACTCGAACTAGTTTTGAATAGGGCTGCTACAGTCAGTAACATGATCATACCACGTGTGCCAGTTGTGTTACAGCCTAAAAATATTTGATACCCCGACAGAGTTCGAACTGGTCCTCATATACAAAGGAGAAATATCTTTTTTACAACAATGCTCCAATAAGTTGAGGTATGAGACAAGTTTAATCAACCTCTTCGACTGCAGAAGTTTTCCTTAGACATAAAATTTCCCCGGATTCAAATACCAGACGTCTCGGCTGGTTTGGGGTCGGACGATCCAGGAAGAGAAACTGTAGACCATTGGCTTAGCAGATGCTCGCTGGAAGAAATCCAGCAGTAGAGCGAGGTCATCATCACGGTGTGTGTTTTGGCTCAAAAGTGCTACGTCAGAGAATCTGATGTTGGCTCGAAAGGAATTAAATCATTGCTAACGTGTATCATGTTTTACCGCTAGGTTTTGTATGTGGAAACTGTGCAAAATTCGCAAGCCGACATGTTTCCTATTGATTTTCACGTTCAACCAAACGTTGCTAGGGAAGAGGTAACGTAATTCTTTTCGCGGCCGTAAATCGCTTCAGAGCGCTTTAGCGGCCTCCCTCAAAAGCATTCCTTAGTGAGAAGCTAAGTACTGTCGTGGCCCAATGGTTAGCAAAGCACGCGAATGCTAAAGTTCCAGGTTCAATTCCAGTGCGGTGTACAATGTTTTTGTTTCGTACTTTAACCTCCGAAATACATTTTTAAACGTCATTCTGACCTGTATGCCTGCATATCCAACTAATCTGTATTTCTAATAAGGATCGGCTACTTGATGCTATGTATTTTTGAGATGTGAGCATCCAGACCACTAAACTATACACAGCATTCTGATCTACTTTACCAACTAATCTATATTTTACCCTAAGAATTTTGAGGAGAGTCATTTTTGACGATTTGACAGGAGAGATTAGGAGAGACAGACACGTAATTTCACAACTAGACAGAAGAAGAAGAATCCAATATCTCCTTCCAAAGAATGGAAGTCGTGTTTAAGGAGTCCTTAGGCAGTCATGCCTTGTGGTCTCCCCCCAGACAAGCCGGGAACATCCTCCTGAGAGGAGACTGCACACCCAGTCAATGTCCTTGACAGCTGCCGTATTGACCTACGGGTCGAGGCATGTGTTCTAGCACACATTACCAACTAAGCAGGTTGGTACCCGAGTTTATGGAAATCCACATAACTCCAAATGCCGAGATTCGTGGAAGGAGACTCACCCCCGCGAGTCAACTCCCACGAACCTCTACCCCACATCTGCAGAATTGACTGCATGTTAGGGGTGGTAAAACCACTGCCCCCGCGAAGCCACCTCAACTGGGGGGCAGGCAGGTGGTGCTTCGACAAAGTCTATGCACCGGTAGCCTGGGGCTCCCCCCGCCCGCGGTACCATTTACTGGAGAAAGCGCCATACAGCACTCCTCCATTAAGGCCAGAATGGTCGCTGGCCCGGCACAGAGAAGGTGTCTCTGCACCTACCACTTTATCCACACCTGAGGGATCCCACCTACTTGCTTAGTGGGCTCCCACAGCTCAAACATTATGAGGGTGTGAGGAAGGGTTGTGGCTGTCACAACTAGACAGCCATGATGAACAAGAGATAAGATAACAGAGCGGGAAGAAGAGAACTACTGGGGAAGTAATTTACGGCTGAAGTGCTTAGTGCGCCACCGTCTGGCACCGCTCGAAGGGGAGACGCTCCTGAAGAAAAGCTGATTTATTACGCTACGTCAAATTCTAATGCCGCTATGTAACCATAATGAATTAATATTGCGAATAGAAGGGACTCCATGGTAGGCACTATTGAGTAGTAGGTACTTGTAAGCAGTAGGTACTAGACGATGCTTAGACCTCTGACCAGCTGTTTGTCTCGTAAAGCTGATTGCTATGATATTGAATCTCTGAACCTGAAATTTGAAACGGGGCCTGTATGAGACAGGTAGATTATAATTTTATTTCATAGTGCGGAACCACCAAAACATACCTACTGAGGTTTCTAATTTCTATGATATTCCTCCTATGAAGCTAAAACTTTAAACTGAGCCTATTGGCCATTGAAGTTTAATAAAGAAGAAATTACTGTGAAGCGTATTTCTACAGCACATGATGGTGCTGAAACCACCATTGATAGAAAACAGACCTTCTCGTACCTGTGTCACTTCAGGTAGATGTAGATTTATAGGAAAACTCTCGGGGTGGGGGTATTTTAAGCCCCAAGCACTGAAGCTTTGTCACACCAGGTACATCCACTCCTAACATTAAACACTTTTTTGCATTGAACTTGATGGCATACAGCCCAAAAGCAGTTTTTGAAGTTGCAATAGACTTGTAATTTGAGGCTTTAGAGTTGTAATAGAAGGCTGAAATATGGACTTGCTCATCTTAAGGCCTGCTGTGTATAATTGATAAAGTGACGAATACACAGATAAGGGAGCTAATTTCTTTCTTAATAAACCTACGACGGTGAAATTTGGTACGGAGCCTCTATAGACATGCTGTGTACGATTGACAAACTAAGGGACCACCCAGATCAGCTGAGTGAGCTCGGAAGATCATTTCGCTCCTAACTTGCCTAAAAGACTGAAATTTTTTATGGAGCCTCTATAGACCTGCTGTGTACGAGTGGCAAAGCAAGGATCGACCCTGATCAGCTGAGGGAGCTCGGGAGCTCATTTATTTCCTAATCGAAAAACTTCGATACATTATTTCAGGGTTGAAAACCGACGTAAAAAAAGAAGTTGATGAAAATATCACGTTATTTCATATCTGCAATTTAAAAAACTCTCGTCTTCACATTGGTTCACAAGCAATTCACCCTGGCATTACCCTGCAGCAGAATGAACATTGAATTCAAAACTGTACTTTATCACGTGTATTCAGAGTTTCAGAGTGCTCACTACTCTGAGAAGTGCCCATAACCCATGTTAACATCGCGAGTTTATCGATCTTCCTCCCATCTTCGTAGTTGAATGTTGTCATCAAATCGATTCAATTATTGGAAACAACGTCATTGATATTCAGCCAACACAACTGCATACTGTTTGATACTTCAAAACGCTGTTATTACTTCATAGTCGGTTGGACTATTCAGCCAGAGACTCCAGCAGGTAGATACCTACTAAACATGACTCTATATTATTTCAAGGAGGACTACTACATTATAGTTTGTACTTGAAAGTACAATGATGGATTTTCATGGCTATTTTCTATCAGTTCAATAGATAGAGCTAAACGAGTGCTTTCCAAAAAGGTGCCTTATGATGGGTATCTGACCCATAAAACGGTTCTTGAAATAACTTGCTCACCCTCAGCTTCCTCACTACTACGTCACGCGTGATCTTCCTGCCCGTTTATTGGCCAAACTAAACACTCTTTTCAACTGAAAATTGCAGCATGGGGGTTTTCAAAAGCGCTAAATTCAAATCTGATGTCAAAAGTGTGAAATTTCAACAGGTGAAAGTTTCCCAATGCAACACTGCACATTAGATATCTGGTTCGCAAATATCTAATGACTAAGTGAACACGCTATAGTTATAGGAGTTAGGGAAACAAAACGGTTTAGTTTATATGGTAAATGGATGTCTCTGCGTGTTGAAAATGTAGAAAAAACCCCTGGTTCGACGGCTTTTGAAAGGTTAAATTTGGCTCGTTCAGTTGTGATGAGACCAGCAATATTATTCGAATAACAAGGACGAATCCTGAAACCGTGGAGAATGATCGTGAATCGCCCGAAGGAAATGAATGGAATAGGGGAATTAAATCCTCTCAGGGTCTACACCCGACGGGACCATCCAAAGGACCATCGCCCTTACTTTAGGATGCGGATTAATCTTGATCCCTCCTCCTCCCCCATTCTATCTCCTTGTTTACTGCTTCGGACGATGAGCGACAATTATTCTTCGAATTATCTCCCTCCCGCCTTGAGAATTGCTCCTAGAACGAGCCAACGCCTTCGGGCCCTCCGTTAATTTTATTGCACGGATGGGAGAGGGTTTTAGCGTTTTAGGAGCGAGGGATCGGCGAAACCCGTAAAATTGGCTTGGAAATAAATTACGATGTTGGTCTTTTCCCAGTATTACTTTTAATTTCGCAGTGTTTCGCGACGGAACTGACCTGCGTCAAAAGAGTGGCGAACCTTCACGTCATCACTATTAGAAAAGTCCAAAAAATGACAGTTATTTTCTCAATATTCACTGATTCAGTTTCCTTTTGAGACGAATGTGTCTTACCGCTGGGGGTTATTAAAAAAATTCTGTTACACGTTCCGTCACCCGAAATGTTACCACGTTTTCTGCTGATTTTCATTCGACTCACAAACTCGAGCTAATTTTGTACCTATGATAAATTTTATGTGTTTTTAGGGGTAAAACTAGTCAGCTAAAGTGTAAAACTCAGTTATAACGGGGTTTAGGAAATCTACAAGTGATACCATTTGATTCAGGGTAAAAAATACATTGAAACCGACCCCAAGCTCGCATTTTTGTAGACAGCCATTTTTCAAGAAAATCCTCAATTTAATAGAAAAAACAATGTTTTCCTACATTAAAATTGAGTTTTTCCCCTAATTAACAAAGTAAAAGTAAAATTCGCTGCACAGCTGGAAAGGTGAGATCTTGGCGCAGTTTTTACCGTTCTTGCATCTTGAAAAAGTGTTGGTTTTCATAATTCAGTTTCCGATTGAAAAAACTCGAGATTTGCCAAATTAGGTAAAATTCAAGATATATATATATATATATATATATATATATATATATATATATATATAAAATCATAACATAAACTTTATTTTAGAAATAATAGATCTTGGTCAAAGTTCTGGTTCCCCCTTCAAAGTTTTGTCGCCATTCTATTCACTTTGTGGAACGGCGACCGCTGCTACGTCCTCCAATTCCAAGCATCTCTGCTAAGTCCAGGCTCCTGTTACACGTAGTGACGCAATCCTCAATGCTGAGTACTAGATTCTAACGGACCCATCTCAACACCCACTAATAAGGCTTGGATCACTTTACTGCTAGTGTTGCTGCCATCCGTTTCAAGAATACATTGCATCACGAAACTCAGTAGGTGATAAGCCAAACCCATCGGTCAACAAAGGCAGTACTGATAACCACTGGGAGTTGACTGTTACTCTTTCCAACACTCTCTTCTTTCGAGGTTGCAATCTTTTGCGTACTACCTGACTCATATTCGTTACTACCGGAGCATATATTATTTTCTTGTTTTTCGCTCTTCGGCAATGACCCTAGTCATATTGTTAATTGTCATAATTAAATGTAGAGCCCTTGCAAATGGATGATATCAGCTCTTCCCCAGCTTTTGATGTCTTAAACCTTAATTCTGAATAAAAGGTCAGTCATTTATCCAGTATTTAATGTTCTTTCCAACGGTATCCTAAAATTTTAATTTTTCACACCAAAAAAAAAAAAAAAAAAAAAAAAGAGGTAGGTACAACCATTTTAGTGACGTAATGTCAAAATAACGCAAAAAATGTTAAATACAAAAAACTAGTATTTTACGCGTGTGAAAAAAAAAAACTTTGACGGGCAAAAGTTGTTCCAAATTAGTTATAGAATCGGCTCTTGCAGTTTGGCAGACCTTTTTTGTGTAAACACTGTACACTGGGTGTAGACAATTTTATTTGCGTATAAGAGATAGCTGATTCAGAAATAATGATCCTTTGTGTAATAATAGTTTTTTGGTACAGCGCCGTTAATTTATTTTAGCTGTTGTGGAGAACTAGAAAGACACACACTTTGAAAGAAGATTCTCAAAAAATCTGACCTTTTTCTCTTCTCATTTTAGATTGGAGGGAGATAAGTTCAGAAGTAGACTGGCAGTTAAAAGAGCGTCCTTTCGGTAGATCGTCGTAAATTGAGTTAAGAAAATGAAAAACCCTGTGTAAAAAAAAGAAGAAAAACGAAGATAAATAAACGAATACGGAGAGAAACTGAGAGAGATGGAATTAACTCTCCTATCAAGGCCAATAAGATATACGATCTTCCAGGGAGTTTGGCTTTTCGTCTTTGAACAAGCTAAGTTGGTAGGGGGAGAGGATAATGAGGGGGTTCTATTTAATTTTCAAGCATTAGGAACGGTCGCAAAAAGGGTATTTCTGGCACGTTCAAGGATAATATATTATTAATCCAAAACAAGCCGATCCATGTCAAAGGTTCTTCCTTTGATGTCTTCCTGAAAAGACGTTCATTACGACCCGGAACCACAAATTGGTGCACGAAGCCAGGGCTGTGGGAGGAACGCCAATATTTCCTTCCACCCCTTGAATATAAATGTTTGAGGGAGTATTAAAATGTGAGCGCTCCTTCTGCGCCGTTAAAATATAATGAAAGAAGATGGCGACTCAGTGAGGAGGAGGGAGGTATTTGGGGTTCTCAATAATCAGTTTCATTTCACCCCTCTGCCGAAAGAAATATTCATACTGTGAAACCAACCGACAACACAAATAGTACCCGTGAACTGCATCAATCATGTGCTAAGTTATCTGATCCACTGATACCCTCCAATTCATGCCATGAAACAACACAGTTCAATCCACACAGTTCAATCTTTCCACTCACCTCACGCCCAATTTCCCCTTCACCTGCTCTCAGCAGACGTCCACTAACAAGGTTGTCAATTGGACCAAGATGTGGAGAATGAAACTAAATGAAGCAAAGTCAGTGCATATCAACTTTACTAATAGAAAAATCTTAGCCCAGAAGTTGAGATCAATTCAAATAAAATTCCATACTCTGATACTGTAAAATACTTAGGGATGCACCTTGATTCCAAACTTAACTGGAAATATCACATTGAAAAAAAGAATCAGGAACTAAAAATCAAGTTCAGAAAGATTTTCTGGTTGATGGGAAGGAACTCCCATCTCTCACTACACAATAAATTACTCATATATAAACAGATACTGCGCCCTATCTGGACCTATGGGATTCAGCTTTGGGGTTGTGCGAAAAAATCAAATATTAAAACAATCCAAACCCGACAAAATATAATGCTGAGAAGTATAGTTCAGGCCCCCTGGTTCATGCGGAATGATGATATTCATTGAGACTTGAGGGTAGAAACGTTCACCGAAATTATCGCCAAATATGCAAGGAAGCACGAACATCGCCTCCACAAACACGAGAACCTGGAGATGCTCAACGTTTTAAACAACGAAGGAGAACTTCGGCGACTCAAGAGAAATAAACCTCTGGACCTAATTGTGCTGTGCAAATAGTGCAAGTGTAATCCAGTGTTTTTAACTGTACTTGATACAAGTATGGGCCAGGTTTTGCAGTAAACCTCCCCCCTTAGTGAGCTTAACATGAAATAAAATATTGCTAGATGAAGTGTACTATGTTTCAGTTGCAATAAATAAATCACGAAAAAAAAAAAAAAAAAAACCTGTTCACAGCTCCACCTTCGTTCAACCTTATGTACAACCTTTCCCTAGTGCATTAGGTAAACTACATCCTCTATCCCATCAAGTGAATACAGTTGAACATTCAATTGAACATCGTACACGTGCCAATTCTTACAAGCTCCAAGCTATGATACCGCTAAGTTCACTCGTTTCAACCCATTTCTCTATCATTGTCATTCTCCCCTGTGAGAGATGGAGATCAGTTCACAAAATCGCGTGGCAAGGGATGTCGTGATTCAATATTACTAGGGCTCTTGCAAAAATTATACACTCTGGATCATGACCCTACCAACAACCCTCTCACTCCTGATGAGCAAATGCAGAAAAAATATTTTCAAACACTACTTCTCAATCTTCTGAAGGTCGTTATACCGTTGCACTACCCTTCAAACACCAACCTTCCCTTTTAGAAGGGCCAACAATCCCTACAAAATCCCGGAACATTCAGTGACCCTACACAAATCTAGCACCCTTTCCCCCACACCAAGATTACTTATTCCGTGACCCCTTTTTTAAGAAAAGTCTTAAAAAACAATCTGTGGTTTGAGCGAGGTTGTCTGAATAATTGCTTACATATAATCCTTTTCAGTTAATTTTGTACACATGATTGCATCCACTATTAGACTGGAAATAAACTTGGAAGTTGAAATTTGATAGGGAGACTCTGGGACATTAAGAGGCGATTGAGATGATGGACTCTTTCCTAATCAGCTTAGTCACCTAAATTCTCTCCTGTTCTCCCAAGGAACATGTTCCATGTTCTCTCAAGATTTAGTGCTTAGGAATAACTTTATTTTCGACCTAAATTACGAACATAAAGCTTCTCTACCTTCGGTAGTAAGAAAGCAAAATATATTTTATGTATAAACCCTTTCAGCGTCCTCAATGACTTGGTTTCTTCCTTTTCTGCAGTCATGTGAATGAGTTACTCACATTATTCTATTATTTATCAAAGCGGAATGGAAAGGCGATACAAATAAATATAAAATCGGTTTTTCAGATTTAATTATCGTTTTAATTATGGACAAAATAGTTGATTTGCCCTGACAATATTGCCATAATTATTTTCTGATAATATCTAGATGGATGTTAGTGTGCCTCCATCCGAGATCCCGCGCAAGAATTACGTCAAACTATTACGTGTAGACGCAGCGAAGAGAGCGTAGGGCAATAATGGGAAGAGGATATCCGTTTCACGCTCTAATTAAACGGAAGTGAAACCCAGCCTGCATTCGATATAAAGCGACTTATCGGAACGCCGTTTAGCGCCTTTAATTAGAAACCGACTAATACAGGTTCGAAATGAGCTCCAGAACCAACAAGGGACGTACAGGAAGGGGGAGAACGTGATGAAAGTGCGAGGCGCAGAGGGAATAACTTGGGGGAATGACGGGAAAGAGAGGAAGAAGGGTTAAAGGAGGCAGGGCGTAAATAATTGCCGAGAGCAAGAGAGCATCGTGATAACAGCGTACTTCAGTCTGCTCTGGTCCCACAAGGGCGATATATTAATAACCTGTAACAACCTGGTAAAGCTTTTCTACAGGCTGGGGCTCCAATTTCCGAGAGATGGTCCGCTGGTTTCCGGCAGTTTCTTATCGTTTTCTTTTCATGAAATTTCTTCGTTTCCCTCGCGGGCGTTGGTGGAAGCGAAACTTGGGGTTGGAGTTAGATCCCATCGCCTCACAATGTTTTTCTCCTTGCGGTATAATGAGATTGGCAACTTGAACAATATTCATGAGAGGAACAAATGTTTTTCAGGGGTATACATTGAATCATGGACATTCTTTAGAGGGGTGGATAGCTTAACTAAGTATGCCTTTAACGGTAACTCATACCTAAATGGTGCAAGGTGGACTAGGTCGTTTTGGACTTAGCTGATTATGAAGCAACTTCATTCAGCTAATCATGATTGTGATGCACTGAAATGTGTTCTCATCTCTCATGCTGCAAGACAGCTTCACGAGTTTCCATGAATGAGTACGACGATTTCCCTGCAATTTCAATTACCTCATCTAGTTGTAAAAACCGTGACCCTGTTGTTCTGCTGTTTTCATCCAGCCAAATTTTCTGTTCTTCAGTGATATACCAGGCAATATACAGGGTGTCCCATCTAAAAGGGCCCATCGGGAAATTACAACCTTACAGTGCGAGCTATCGAAAAATTGAACTGGACCTTTTTCATAGTATTTCAACTCAGCTTCACGATGCGAACGTCCGATTTTTATTTTTCCATGTTTTAGGGTCTCAAATCATTAATTGAAACTTACGGTTTCCTCTTGACCCCCCTTTTTTATTGTCTTTTTCCGATTTTAGGTTGAATTTGGAACAGAAAATGCCTCCCTGAAATTTTCTTTTTGGGGCTTCGTTTCTGAGTTATTCCACTTTTTGTGAAATACAGAAAATTGCCGATTTCTTTTAGACATTACCAACACTTTCTTACTACTTTTATCTTCAATTTTTGAGATGTTCACCACACTTTTGAAATCAGCAATTAACTATCTATCATCAGACCCCAGCGTCCATAATCAACAATCACCATTAGGGGGATGACATTACACTTGAACCGCTTACGATTTAAAAGTTTTCCAAATCGTCGTTTGAAAAAAAAAAAAAAAAAAAAAAAAACCCCCTCAAACTGTTCAGTATTATTACTCATTTATTAGAAGAACGTATGAGACGCCGTATTTTGGACTAATGTAAGGTTCTTTAAATAATAAAGATCATAGTGTAGATTGAACAATAAGTATCAGGAAGCTGTTGTTTTCTTGCCCCTTGAATACAGTTTGCAGGAAAAGGAGCAGAGGCTGCAGAAGGAGCAGGTGACATTTTCGATTTATCACAACACAACTGACTGGAAGTCTCCACATTTTTTAAACTGTATTCTGAACAGTGATTCTATTTGCACTGAACAGTTTGAGGAGTTTTTTTTTTTAACGACGATTTGGAAAACTTTTTTAAAATCGTAAGCGGTTCAAGTGTAATGTCATCCCCCTGATGGTGATTGTTGATTATGGACGCTGGGGTCTGATGATAGATAGTTTAATGCTGATTTCAAAAGTGTGGTGAACATCTCAAAAATTGAAGATGAAAATAGTAAGAAAGTGTTGGTAACGTGTGAAAGAAATCGGCGATTTTCTGTATTTCGCAAAAAGTGGAATAATTCAGAAACGAAGCCCCAAAAAGAAAATTTCAAGAAGGCATTTTCTGTTCCAAATTCAACCTAAAATCGGAAAAAGCAATAAAAAAGGGGGGTCAACAGGAAACCGTCAGTTTCAATCAATGATTTGAGACCCTAAAACACGGAAAAATAAAAATCGGACTTCCGCATCGTGAAGCTGAGTTGAAATACTATAAAAAAGGTTCAGTTCAATTTTTCGATAGCTCGCACCGTAAGGCTGTAATTTCCCGATGGGCCCGTTTAGATGGGACACCCTGTATAGTACATTTATATCATCAAAAATATGAATCAGTGGACGGAGTCAGCTCCAGCATTTACATTATGATAAAAACACACGGAATCAAACCGGAAGTTTCTTACGTTGTCTTTTCAATAAATTTCTTCATTTTATTGGGGGATTTGACTTAAAGGGAACTTGTGTCTGAAGTTAAATCCAATCGCCCCTTGGCTACTTCAATAATCTTCATGAGAGGAGCAACTGTTTTTCACTGGTATACAGTAAATTATGGACATTCTTTAGGGAGCGAAATTTTTTTTTTCGGTTTTCAGATTCAATGCATCTTGAAACGTGAACCAACAAATTTTTAGGGGCTTAACAATTTTTTTTCTAGATCGATTACAAAGGTTCATTATTGAATATGATAAACCAAAGCAGTATAGTTACCAATAACCGAGATGAAAATAATGTTTAAAATTGAAGATGAATTCACTCGTGAAATACAAAGCATCACTTCCATTCCAACTGTTACAGGACTCTATTTCCAGTGGTCCTTCGAAGGTTACAAACAAATTTATTTACCAGCAATATTATTTTGAGTCGTGTGCTTGGTAATTCCCTGATTTAGTATTCATGTGGTTAATCATAAAAGGCCGAAGATATGTACATTGTAAAGGAAAAATTATTTTTCATTGTACTTTAATTTTATTAGGGCAGTCAATGATGGCCCTCATAGTGTGAACGGGACAACCGGGCAGCGTGTAGCAGCAGTCGCCCGGAACGATGGGGCACTTGCAGGGGTCGAAGTTGGCACCCAGCGAGGACGTTCGGCCCGGATCGAGGATGAGCGGGTGAGCAGGAAGCCGGCTTAAGGGGCAGCCGCGCGTCGGCGGCGGCTGGTGCTGCGAGAACGGACAGTCCTCGTCCGCCTCCTCCTCCAAGGGTGCCACGTCCGGACACGGGCAGCCGCCCGGACAGACGGACGGGACCCGGAAAGCCGTGCAGGTGTCGAGGACGCGCTGGAGGCGGCACCGATTGGCGTCGGGTGCTGCTCCTTCGCCGCCGAAGGGGCCCCCGGTGGTGCCGAGCAAGTCCACCAGGCAAGTCGTGCAGGGCATCAGCCTCCTCGACGCTGAGCTGCACTGCGGTACCACAAGGTGTTCTCTATTTTGAAGCTTTCCCACCTGTTAACAATCAGTTATAGGTAAGTACATCCACTCGATGATAAACGGAAGTTACTGAAAAATGTTGTCTATTTCCACGAAAAATAAAGAGTTACAATGTTAAATCGATTTCGACAGTTAGGCCATCATCAGTAACAAACAATTGTTATTGTTTGTTACTGATGATGGCCTAACCGTCGAAATCGATTTAACATTGTAACTCTTTATTTTTCGTGGAAATAGACAACGTTTTTCTCTAACTTCCGTTTTGAAATGGGTTTCCACAACTTTGTCGCGAGTGATTTAGTTCGTACCCGATGATAGATATATAGATAGATTTTATTTATTTCAATAGAGAAACATACATATGTTGATAGTACAACAGTAGAACTAGGTTACTCCCCTAGCTTACTTTTCCAACGGTAGGGTTGGCCCGTGCTATTGGTTAAGGTCCAGGCATTATGCCTATGATTTCAAACATAGCACGTTGACATAACATCGCATATGCGTCTACATAATCTACACATAGAATAAATATTATAACTACAATGGTATTTGATGTCCCAATCTTCTATAAGTAGAAAAACTTTCTATAGAAATATTATTGATTTATACTATTATACATAAATGCTGTTAAGCATAGTTTCGCAATCCACTGCCCCATTTTTGACAAGCCACGTTGAAATTTGCTTTTTGTAGTTTGGTCAAGTATAATTTTGAGGTCTTTTCATATGACTATCGAGCGCTCAGTGAATGATGTGCATGATAAATTTTGAACTGTGTGTTGACATCGCTAATCTTGGTCTTGGTGCAATTACATTCCCTGCGACTTCATATCTTATGGTATATGCTGGGTTACGCTGTGAATTTATTATTTGTAGATACTTATGGAATTGCAAAAGTAAATTTTTAACATATAAAAATTTTAACATATACTTACCTTATGGCGGTAATGACAACATTATTTTCATAATGATTTTCTAGCGTACGTGTTAATTTATCTTTTATATGTGAGGAGTATGTCTCCCCTTGCTATTATTCCACATTGAAACACAGACTGTAGTAGCATACTGTAACAAATAAGTTTTATCATATCTCTCGGAAGTGTCTAATGTTGTGAAAAATGTACATGAATTTCTTTAAACTTATCGTGAGTATAGTCAATGTGGGGTTTCCATTTTAGCTCTTCGTCCAAGACTATACCAAGATACTTATGCATGGCAACGTGCTCTATTGCGCCACATGAATAGATAATATTTGGTTTGCATGTATGCAATGTGATGCATAAATCTTTCTCATCAATACATGTTTTGTGTCCTCCATAAATAATCAATCTTGACCTTTTTGTGTTCAATGTTAGATAGCTTTCATAGAACCATTTTCCTACCACGTTGATCACTAGTTTTGCATTGGCAAATACAGTTTCCCATGTGTCACCTTCAACTAACACGGCAGTGTCATCCGCAAATAGATACATCTTAGTGTTCTGTAATTCTAGAAGGGCCACTTCGTTCATATACACCAAAAACAATAGTGGTCCTAATGTACTTTCTTGGACTACACCGAAGCCATTGTAACTATCTTCACTAGAGCACTCGCCTATTGACACTCTCTGTCTTGGTTTGTCAAGTGCAGTTCCACAAAATATAAATTACTAGCTGGTTCACCCGTGCGTTGTACAGGTTGATTGGAAAATTACCAAATAGCCTGGGACCCAAGTTAAAGTAATTCCGATCCCCAGTTGGTTCAGTGACTTTCAAAACGTTTTAACATCCTCCCCCTCCCCTCCCCGCTGGGTCAGATTTCAAAACTTTGAAAAGAGTAGTCTTTGACTTGAATTAGAGTAATCCAAACATATTCGTCAATCAGTGATGACTAAGATACCCCAAGATACCCCATCCCACCCCCACCCCCTAAAACACCCCCTTCTATGGGTTAGATTTGAAATTTTTCAAGTAGCCTGCGATTTAAGTTAGAATACTTCCAACATATTTGACAACTCGGATCTCCAGTTGGTGCAGTGACGTTCGAAACGCTTTAACTCCCCCACCCCCTCCCCGTCCATTATGGGTCAGATTTGAATATTTTGAAAAAGGTATTCTTTGACTTGAATTGGAGTAATCCAAACATACTCGAAAATCAAATCGTAAGTTTGATAAGTGATGACAAAGATACCCCAATCCCCCCTCCTCCGCTAAAACAACCCCTATGGGGCAGATCAGCAACTACACCTTTCAAACCTTCTCTGGACTTCCACAAATAATTCAAGACCAAAATTAGCCAAATCGGTTCAGCCGTTCTCGGGTTTAGCGAGACTGTTGAGACAATTATTATATATATATATATATATATATATATATATATATATATATATATATATATATATATAGATTATATTTCAAAAGTTTTAAAATAAATACAAAACGTTTATGTACAATATAAATTATACTAATATATATATATATATATGTATATATATATATATAATATATATATATATATATATATATATATATATATATATATATATATATATATATATATATATATATATATATATATATATATATATATATATATATATATATATATATATATATATATAATACTAATAGATACAGGCAAAAATCCGAGTCTAATGAAACCATTTTAATGAAATTTTCAGGGATTGTGAGGGTTAGCTTCTAAACAGTCAAGTGATGAGATTAACTCTGTCGGTGGAGGTGATTAAGTGGGGGGGGGGGGGGGGGTAATTTTGAAAACTCATGATTTTTTATTTTTCCTATAATTTTAACTTTATTTATATACAGTCCATTCATGTAATTTATGCATTAGGATAAAAGTACCAATTGTTGACACTATAGTGAGACAATCTCTCTTTGATCCCGTGTTTTACCCAGGGGTTCAAAAAAATTATGAAGTTAGATTCAATGTACAAACTAACAGAAACTCGTAAACGAGTTCCACTATCTGCTTTAGTTTACATGGATATGTCTTTGATTGGGGATTTCATAACGGTTGTCCTCTAAATTGTAAACAAATCCTTTAACTTTGGACTGTTGGCGACGAAATGTAGGATAAAGAATTTATTTTATTATTCTTGGAGGTATAAAAAGTATACTATACATACTATCAAAGTTATTTCTCCAATACAGACGCTATCATTTTTATGTTCCTGATAGCCACTTTAATGAGTTGTTAACAGTTGCCTGTTGTCAAGGGGATGAAAATGTTCCCTATGGAGTGGAGTAAATGAAATAAAGAGGAGAAAATTTATTGTTCATAGTCCAATCAACTTAATTTAGGAATGTAGCTAGGTACGTAAGGAGGGGGAAATTGGTAGCTTGAGATGTGAACATTTATCACATAAATCAAGCGCTTTCCAACGAGTGGCGAACAATTTCTGTGCGATGAAAACTGCGGAAGTTCCATTCTCCTAGCAACGGCTGGGTTGTACGTGAACATCATTAGAAATGGTGACATCAACTTTTGCGTGACGAAAATTTTTGGATGATCCCCCAGAGCAAAGACATCCATTTCAATTCAACTTATTTGATTTCTCCAAATAATTTTGTTTATTATCATGAAGCACTTTTTACGAATTCAGTTTTTTTACCAAATGATGACACAAATGCCTTCAGAAATTCCAAATGTTCACATTTTGAGTTCCTAATGTTCACACTTATGGTAAATATTTCTTTTACAACAGAGCAATGTGGATCTAGTTATACCAGCTGGAGCTCACTGGTTAAAGGTTCTGGTTTGGTTTATCGCTAGTCCCTGGTCAGCATCGGGCCATTCCTAGTAATTTCTTTCGGTGAATTCTCCATTGGCTCATCTATATTAGATAATCCCTTTTACCCTTTTCTCTCCCTTCACCTGTGGTATCCTCCTGGACTCCGCCTCGTTCACCTCCAATGTCACTGAAATTCCCAGAACAAATTACATCGTCCTCAATGTTAATAGTCGAAAAGTCCCATTCCTCAGATTCAGTTGAAGATTCTGACAATGATGAGTAAAAAACTCTCCTTACATTTTTGTTTTCGGCCACGACTCCTTTTTTCCTCTTAATTTCTTCTTTTTAGCAATTCGGTACGTCTTTTTTATCATTCATACTGTCCCTTTAGGGTCAAGAATGTATGTAAACTTTATGAACCGAATGTCAACATTGAGAACAGGCTGTGTCAACTTAAGGTTTCACTAAATGGAATGAAAAATTCAAGTGTCTCTATATTCGCCTTGCTGATTTAAACATATATATCCTCCACTTTACAATGAAATTGAAAGTTTCTCCTAATATTGACACAGGTGTCAACACTAGGACACAAACACGTTATATGGAACCTAACGTTGACACGGAACAAAACCATATTTTTCTGTTGAAATTTAGGATTTTCATTCTTACGCCTTCTTTCTCATGTTATTCATAGATCATCAGAATTTAAATCGTAATTTGTACTCATCTACTTGACCCAAAACATCCAAATTTATAGACCCACCTGACTAAGCAGCAGAGCTGTGACAATGTCACTAGAGTGACAGGTTACGGTTGTCATCAATCACATCAGCCAGACGGTTTATCACGTTCATTATAATCAGTGGAATCGGTCAACCTTAACAATTACTTTGTGATCCGCCAAATGACGCCAATTTTGATAATCTACAGTGTCTCATTTTCTTATTTTTTTTTTGGATTTGAAATTGGATTGTCAACATTTGGATAAGTGTCAACAATATTGGTACTTTTACCCTGCTCAACAATATGTTCTCATTTAAATTATATTTATTAAATATGCATTACTTGGTAGTGTACCTGTGAAAAAGTTAATAAACGAGATAAAAAAGTGTATTGTACTCATTCCAGAAAGATAAATAATATTTGTGAGCTGATGTTCCTAAAAATAATAATCTTGTGTAAGAATTCGTGGTATTTTTTTTTGCGGCCATTCAGCCGTGCATCTTTTGCTTGCTCAAAGAATCAGTCCCTTAGGCATGTTTTGTTAATATAAGGAAATGCCTTGTCAGACCCTCCGAAAAGAATGGGGATTAGATTATCGCCGTAAAGTAAATATGTAAGCTCATATTTCGCCTAATGTCCTGATCCGGATTTCGGATTGAATTCTTCACAAGGGTAGCCTTTCTCATGCTCGTACTCTACAAATCTCGGGTAGAAAACGAGCACCGATCTTCTCTAGTTTCACAACAGCGACCCTTCCGGTATCAGGGAAGACGTTACTCAGTGGAATTTATTACACAAAGGTTCAGTCTACCATTACGAACGAAAAGTGCTGCAAATTATTACACAAAGGCTTATTATTTCTGTAGGTATGGATAGCTTTTCTACGCAGACCACGTGTATGTAAATATTAATCGAAATCAATATACTTTATCTAAAAATAACTGCATATACAGGATGACCTGGGGCCTATTTCATAAATCAACAAGTTACAAGTGTACAAGTTAACAAGTACAGGTACTTGTAATGTACGGTAAACTAGATCAAGTGTTTCACCAAAACCAAGAGTACAAGTTTAGAAACTTAAGAGTACTTGTAGAAGCTTAAGTTTACAAGTGTAGCCGGAAAAGAAAGATGGCGTGTGGGGACAAACTAAATGAACAGCTCACTCACACTTGTTTATTCTCGTATTCGCACATTCGTGCACGCAAGTTGTTATTTTGTTTTCCTTTAGTTTTAAGAATAATGAATACAATAAAAGAGGCGAAGCTCGAGGTACTACGGGCGGTAAGGGATGAGAAGTTCGTGCTGTTTGGTGCCTTTTCGGACAGTTTAACTAAGGCTGACAAGGTGAAAAAATGGGGCGAAATACATACCAGAGTGCATACATTTGGCTTAGTGCCGGCTTCCAAGGATGTTTCCTACTCCCGGGACGTATTTTGGCAAAATACGAAGAAAAATACCATGGTAAGTAAACTGTATTTCACGTATTCTTGATCGATTTTGCTTTTCGGGCGTTCTCTATTACTTCCCCTCCATCGTGATGGAAATTAAACTCCCCTGACTATGTACACAAATACGAATGTTTCGCCTAGTTTTTTTAAATCCAAACCAAATTCATCGACCTTGGTACGTACCTAATGTACGCACGATAGAAAATAGCCACAACTCACGGTATCTAATTGAGATTGAAAGGTGCGAGTCAGATTCGAGTTTCAAGTTTCTTGTCTTCTCTTCCTTACACTGTTGGTCAGTCTATAGTATGTACCTATTAAAAAACTAAGTACGACTTCAATAGGTAATTGAGTCTTTCAAGAAAATTAGAAAAATGAATAACAAATCGCAGCACAGAATCTGGAAAAAGATAAAAAACATCCGGCATCGATCCTTTTACGAACATCTTCAGAGTATTCCTAAATCCTTTTCACCGCCTTTTGAGTCTTTTTCATGGGTGTGAGGGGTATTGGAAGTCATTCGTACCTATAGGAAGAGCAACTCAGTATCATTTTGTATAATGTTAAATTGTTTCGAAATTTGAGCTTTTTGAGAGCAAAGAAATTTTGAACTATTATTTTCATGGCAAAAATGTATTATAAATAATAATCTGCTATTCAAAAAGGGATTTTGGATTTTTATTTTTTTTTTGCAGTTTTTATAGATTTTATAGCAAATTTTCATGAAATTTAAGTACATTTTCAGCATAATTTTGTACATAAATTTTTAAATGTTCTATTTTATAGTTAATAAACTTCATTTGAGCAATTTTCTGATAAAAAATAAAAATTTAAACATTTTTAGCCGTTTTTAGCGATTTTTTCAGCACATTTTATGAAATTTGGCCAATGTTTTGCGCTCAAGAAGTGCTGACTAATGAACTCATACTTTCATTTGAAAAGCTTGATTTTTTGGCGCAAGAATAGAATTTTTATCTTAATCATAAGGAGAGTTGTCTGGAATGACACATATATAAACACATATATAAATAAATATGTATACACCTATATGAAAAAGCGTTACACTGTGGGATTCGTTTCAGAATGCCTCAAAACCGATTTCAATGAAGAAAATTTTGGAGCCATTCTTATAGCTTCATTGTCTACAATAATAATAATAACAATAAGCCCACCTTTTTTGACCCCCCCCCCCTCTAAAAATGGCAAATAAAAGCTGATTTTTCTATAGTAGATTTAGTTATTCATTCAGAAAATAGAAACATTTTTGATTAGTGAGTTAATAGCAGATGGGGAAAATGTTATTAATATCTGAATTCTTTCTCTTTGCAGAAGAAGGTGGATAATAGGCTGCGAAGAACTGGGACAAGCGGCGAACTGGGACTGGAATTTAAAAAAAAAAATCTCATGTTGAATATGTGTTTTATATATTTTAGTTGAATATTTTTTTAATATGAGTCCTCTTGTACCTGATTATGCATAATCCACATTCTGTTAAAAAATAAATAAATAAACCTGATGTTTTCGCAAAATGATGTTATGTTGATAGTAATGAATGTTATATGTAAACCAGTTGAAGTTAGTATTGTAAATACGACGAAGATGTTTATTTATGAAATGTTTATGAAATGAAAACTCTTTGGCGTCTTCTACGCTGAATTCTTCTTTGCTGACTGTATTCCTCATCAGAAGATGATTCCCACATATTATTAAACATTTCAAACACCGAAAAATCGTCAACTCACAACACTGTCAATACTAGAAAATTACAAGTTTACAGGAGAACGGACGTAGGTTAAAAATCGGCCATTTTTTACTTTTTTGACTTGTACAAAAAGATAGGGAAACACTTGTAACTTGTCCGAATTCGCCTGTACACTTGTTCATTTTCACAGTGCATTACAAGTCTACACTTGTACCTTTATGAAACGCTTGTACACTCATTTTTTAACACTTGTACATAAAATCGACTTGTAACGTGTCACTTGTTGTTTTATGAAATAGGCCCCTGCTCGTAGGAACAAAAAATTTTCGCATTATTCTACGTCAATGGAGTGAAATGCCGCCAACCACATTTTTATCTCAACCCGGTCTCGAGATATGATTTTTAACGGTTTATAAAGTAAACCTGTATTTTTTGTTTTTTTGTTTTTCCCCCTCTTAAACTTGAATTTACCCACTTCAATTCAATAATTTTCAACGTTTTTACCACATTTTTGGAATCAGCGTTAAATTTTCTATAAGCATGGTTACCTTGATTCAGAAATAGTTACATCAACAGTATCATACAGGTCAAACATAGAAAATGAGCAGATCTCTAGTACTCCATTATAACCAAGTTTTTCGCTTTATTTAACTAGTTTTTGGATATATATATATATATATATATATATATATATATATATATATATATATATATATATATATATATATATATTATATATATATATATATTAAATATATATATATATATTACGGATATAATTGATCATGACCAACTAAAACTTTGTGAATCCAAGTGTAGGAATCGGTTATATCGGGGTTGGAGAGATCTGCAAGCGTAATATTTCGATTCAGATGAAAAAATACGTGGGATCAGATCTAAATCTTCGAAAACTTGTTTTCAAAACTCCTTATTAGCTTCAGCAATGTTGTTCGGAAATAGGTTTAACGTAATTAAGGTTATATTGAGTTGGTTATATTGAGGAGACGCGTGGTTGAAAAATGATTAGTTACAAGTTCAAACTTGATTGCTGAAATTTGAATTGAAGCCTTTCTGTGATTGCTGGGTAAAAATGCAAGGTACGTTAAGGTAAAATGATCCGGTAACATGACCCCTGCAAATGTGTTCGTGCAACATAATAATTATTTAACTATAAAACCCGCTTCCTGATATCATAGTCAGTTCATACTCACGATATATAATGTATAGGTTTTTGTGTGCCTGTCCCATTTCGTACTTTTAAGGTTGAGATAAATTACGATAACTCGATCATAATATGATATGATACATTCAGGCACATTTTCTTAACTTTATGTAGATTGACAAATTACCTTGTCATTTATAGCTTTCCTAAAAATCTCCTCCCTTTTCTCTGGAGCTGTTAGTTTCAGTTTGGGTTCTTCTTGTTTCTTGCGATGGCGACTGCTCTTCAGCATTCTTACGTTTTCGACTCCACAGTCAGTTGCTTCTCAGTAGAACAAAACAAAGCGAACATTTTTATTAGATACTTTAATAAATACGCACAATTATTACAAAGTTTATTAGACGTTCTATATGCATTTACAATTCATTCCTATGATTTCAACACTTTGTACAAATTTACTTAGTCATACAGTAGTTTTTCTAATATTGTTTAGTCGGCTTCTAGCGAATTTTTGTAGAAAATGAGGCTATTGCAAGGGCTCGGAAAATTTTAAAATCAAGATTTTTGAAAAATTTCTTCATCGAAATCCGTTTTGAGGCATTCAGAAACGATTCCTGAAGTAGGTATATGTCATTCTAGACGATAACTCTCCTTAGGATTGAGATAAAAATTCCGTTCTTGCGCCAAAGAATCAAGCTTTTCAAACGAAAGGACGAGTTTATTGGCTACAATTTTTTGAGTAAATTAAATTGGTACAATTTCAAAAAAGTGCTAAAAAACTCACTGAAAATAGCAAAAAACGGCTAAAAATCGTTAAATTTATATGTTTTAGCAGAATATTAGTCAAATAAAGTTCATTAGCTATAAAATAAAACATAAAAATGTATGTACAAATTCATGCTGAAAAATTACCTTTCATGCAGCATGATCGCATGAGCGAATTTTCGTAAATTATCGTATTGTATTGTTAAATTGCTTTGAAATTAGAGCTTTTTGAGTGCAAGGAAAAGTATCATTTTTTATGGCAAAAAACGAATTCTAAATAATAATCTCCCATTCAAATAGAGGTTTTAAATTTTTAGCTTCTTTTTGCAGCTTTGTCGATTTTTTTTAAGCCAATTTTAATTAACTTCAACTACATTTTTCAGCATAATTTTGTAAATAAATTTTTAGTTAATAGACTTTATTTGAGCAATATTCCACCAAAACATATACATTTGACAATTTTTAGCCGTTTTTTAGCAATTTTTAGTGATTTTTTTAGTACATTTTTTGACATTTGACCAATTTAATGTGCTAAAAAAATGCTGGCCAACGAACTCATCCTTTCGTTTGGAAAGCTTGATTTTTATTGTATAGGTATACTGCCACAATTTACACGGGTAAAGTCTGAATCACCCTAGCTCCGGCATCCACCAAAACAAGAGAACTATCAGCTGTGGATACTGACGTGCCCTGTCTGTTGTTCGCCGATGACCTGAAGGTATTTCGTCACATCAGATCGATTTCGGATTGTGAGTTCCAGCAGAAGGCAATACTGGATTTGAAGGCATGATTTGAGACTAGCAACCTATATTTAAACGCCTCAAAACGCTCAGTCGTTTCCTTTCATAGGAAACCCGAACAGTTTTTCACTCATGGACACTCTGTGTGAGCATCCCCTGAACAAACTGACGGAGATAGTGGATTTGGGAATCCACTTTGATGAACGCTTGTATTTTTCGAGCCATGTAGGATACCGTTGTCGGCAGAGCCATGAGAGTTCAGGGTTTGATTTAGCGACATACAAAAGATTTCACCGACACCCAGCCGATAATCCTCTTGTATAAATCTCTCGTGCTCCCAATCTTAGAGTCTCCGTCTCCAGTCTGATGCCCATGCATGCAGTACAAAACTATTCTTTGCAAAGAGTGCAAAACAAGGTCCTCTACTACATGGGGGTTCAAACTTGGAATAGCGTCTTCTGACATTAATTATGCAGATTTGTTGGAGCTCTATCACCTACATCCACTGAGCGACCGAAGAGCCTTCGCTGATCTAACCATTCTTCACAAATTGTTGAGCAGTAATTTAAATGGTCCAACCTTGTTCTCAAAAGTTGATATTCAGGCTCCCAGAATCGCTTCACGTTCTCCATCCGTGTTCTACGTCCCTTTCTCCCCAGCTAATTACCTCTGGCATCGACCTCAAAGCAAAATCGTGAGTTTGGCAAATTTGGTTTTGATGCCAATCCCACCTTTTACTTCTAACTAGTTACCAGTGTACTAGTTAAGAAAAACATTAGGTATTACTCATTTATGACGGATCAATTTCTTTATTCGTGTTTAGTTTGTTTGTTATTAACTTGGGCTTCACTGTTTTTTACTGCAATGTATTTTATCTACACAATCGAATTGTTATGAGTGATATTGCTATGTAATTGGGCTTCGCCCGTAAATAAATAAACTTTCCCCATAATTCAAGCATGCAATGTTTATATAATACTGAACAACAATTGTTACAGATGCCTGACTCAGTTCCACTCGTGTATGAGTAGACAACAACACTAGAATACCAACATGATAGACTGCCCAGTTGATGGAAGTTCCAAAATAGAGAGATCTTTCATATAAGCCTGTAGTTGTATATTTCACCACAATTTACATGGGCAATGTCTTAGTTACCTTACCACTGAAAATTCACCAAAATAAGAAAAATACAAGTCCCAAAAAATACAAGTCTTACATGCATATGATATATGCATGTTCCAAATATGTTTATAATATATTGTAGTATACCTATACCTATAAGATTACCTCTCCTAGTTTTTGTACAGACCCAATCCTTGTCCATTCTTTCTGATCTCGAAGTACGACATCCAGATCGGCATTGCCTACTGCCTCTTGACTGTCGGCTCGTTCCACTCATTGTGGACGGGCGGTGTACGTGTCTTTTGTAACATTTGGTGGTTGATTTCTTGGAATTTGAACTCTTCAGAATTGAGTGGTCAGGACTCGAGTCCTTGGGGCTCGAGTCTTCAGTGTTTGAGGTTTTGGGCGTTAAGTCCTTGGACTTAGACTTCTTGGAACTTGACTTTTTAGAGTTTGACTCTTGGAACTTGACTTTTTAGAGTTTGACTCCTTAGAAGTTGACTTTTTAGATTTTGATGGCTTGGAACTTGTCTTCTTGGGACGTGGAGGTTCAACGTAAGACCTCCTGAAACTAAAATTTTTTCTTCTGGGAATTAAACTAAGTTGATTAAGAATGGTTGACTAACTTTGATGAAAAACTCCGAAAATGCAATCCCTACATTTCATTAAGTTGATGTTCCACACTTGATTTAAACCATAGGATGCAAGTAAAGTACAAAACAGAATTTCTTCAACAAGTGAGAGACCTCACACTAATATTAATGTTCCTAAATTTGTTCATCTATCAAGTGCGCAGTTGATGGTTACTGCAATTAAAGTTATAACAATGAGTGCCACCCATGGGATCGAAAAAGGTACTCAACTATTGGTTGATTATTTTCAATAATAAACCTTTGTAATCGAAAAAAAAACCAACACCGCCTCAAAATTTGTGATCGAAAAAAAAACCATCACCGCCTCAAAATTTGTTGCTTTACGTTTCAAGATGCGTAAAATCCAAAAAAATCCGTCTGCCCGCCGTAAATAGCTGTTTTCTGAAACTACTGGACTTAGTTTATGAAATTTTACGGGGGGGATGTGCCCGTAACATTGGCATCAATTTCGATCAACCGGGTAGTGATTAAGGGCTGAAATATTGAAAAATCAAGATCTCAAAACTTTCAAGGTAACAATAATATTTTTTCTACTCACCTTTTCGTAGAAAAGGCGGTATTACACCCATCGGCATGGCGGCACTTGTGGGGCAGCGATGCATTTTCAAATTTCTTTATAATATATATTTATCTATATATATTTTCATGGACAAAATTTTGTGCTCACTACTGCTCCGAAACCGCTGGTCCGCATTTGGCAAAATTTTGGTATGTTGTATCAGCATATCGGAACTTGTGCCTCGCTGAATTCGGTGAGGATCCGCTGACCACGAGCCGTAATAGCAATAATAAGCAAACCGTTCACCTGTTCCTGTTCACCGTAGGACGTCGAAATTTGATAGGAAGCCTCCCTGGGGCAACAAAAGACGAGCAAAGTGAGGGACGCCATCCTGATCTACTGAGTGAGCTAAAATACCCCCTGTTCACCGTAGGACGTTGAAAATTTGTATGGAGCCTCTCTGGGACAAGAGACGAATGTCCTTACAAGCTTATTCCTGATCAACTGAGTGCGCTAAAAGTTATGCCTTCTATCTGATTACAACAAAATTTGATAGGTAGCCTCTCTAGGACATGAAGGGACGAATGAAATATCGGGCTCCACCCTCAGCTCCATATCTCTAATTACAAAAGTGGGTTTTCACTCAACTTAAATTCCTCAACAGCGGTGTATTTGAACCCACCCGACTAAGACTTCCTTTCAATATCACACCCTTCGATCGACGTCTTTCAGAACCCTCCGGACGAACCTGCGCAAGCAGAATTCCCCCTCCCCTCCCCCCACTGCATGACATCATAGCCTCCGTAAAGACAGAACTCGAAGATGTCACAGCGAAGGAGGAAGCACTGGAAATTAAAAAACTCGTAAACGAGTTCCACTATCCGCTTTACAAGCAGATACCAGGTTACATGGATATGTCTTTGATTGGGGATGTCATAACGGTTGTACTCGAGTTGACCTCGACTGTTGTCGAGAGGATGAAAATGTTTCCTATGGAGTGAAGTAAATGCTTTGCTTGGAGTGAAGTAAGCTATTGCTTTACGTTAAGAATATTGTAACCGGCTTATTAAAATTATTGTTTATAGTCCAATCAAATTAGTTTTGGAATGTAGCCAGGTACGTAAGGAGGGGGAAATTGGTAGCTTGAGATGTGAACATTTATCACATAAATCAAGCGCTTTCCAACGAGTGGCGAACGATTTTTGTGCGATGAAAACTGCGGAAGTTCCATTCCCCTAGCAACGACTGGGTTGTACGTGAAAAACACTGAAATTGTGACACAAATTTTGCGTCACGGAAATTTTTGGTTGACCCCCCAGAGCAATGACATATCCATGTCAAAATCATCGTTTACTCTACGAACTCAAATATTACGAATCACAATTTCAACAATTCTTTTCTCAACGTTTAGATATGTTTTCTCTCTTCTGATTCATCAAAATAAAAGTGTTCTAAATACTTTTCACTTACTTATTTATCTATCTCTATTTGAAAAGTTGGTTCTGCTTACGCAAACTGCGTTTTTTTTTGGGAGGGGGGGGGGGGTAAATTTTTAGACATTGTTACGATATATTTAGAATTATAGAAACAATAAAAAATTGAAACAAAATTGTCCCTTGTATTAAATTTAAAAAATAAGTTGCCTGATCGGGATTTGAACACCAGCGCAGCTCGGTGTCTTGGGCTCCGCTTTGCTGAGTGGAGAAAGGGGAACGGGAAAAAGGCAAGGAATGGTGATCGGGCTTAGAGACGTAGCACAGCGGCAAAACGGGAGGGGGGGGGGGGGGTGAGATGAGGCTGAATGCATCTTGCTTTATTATTTTCAATAATGAACCCTTGTAACTGACCAACGAAAACAAATTTTAACCCCCCCCCCCCCACAAATTTTTTAGCTTACATTTTAAGATGTCTTGAAAGCAACAAAAAAAAAAAAAAAAAATAATAATAATAATAATAAAATAAATAATAATTATAATAAATAAATGAAATTAAATTTGTCCATCCGCCGTACACCGTTCAGAGCTTTTCTCCAAAACTACTGGACCAAAGTTTATGAAATTTGCTTTAAAAATCATGCATCGGCCGGGAATGTGCCCGTAACACTGGCATCAGTTATGATCAACCCTAAAGGGTACAATGATAAATATAATCCCAAAGAATTCATAAAAATTATCTGCAACGATATAGGTGGAACCATTAATTTTCGATAAGGGCTAGAACTCCGAAAAAACCTGCGGATTTCCAGGCAAGAGAACATGAAGAAAAAATGATGTGCTGTATATATATATATATTGTTATAAAGGCGAACGTAGCTCAGTGGTGAAGCACTGAGCCCCCCCGGGGTGGCTTTTTTGAAGTGGTATCCCAGCGGTGGCTTTTTTCTTACATTAAGGTTTATTTTTCTGTGTTAGATGGCCCTTCTGCGCAGATAATTTGTCTATAATTATTAATTATTAACCACTGTATATAATATATGATCAATGGAATTCTCACTGCACAAAATTAAGTTTATCAGAAAATTTTAATAAAAAGGCCTGTCTCTCCTAAATTTAGTTTTATAATTATTATTTTTATTCTGATTATTGAGTTTATCTTAACTTTTGTCACCTTCAGATGATCTTAGGTGTCTTATTTTATCTCATTAAATGCAATTCGTTGGTGCCTCGATCGATCTATATCTGTGATATGTGTCTACAGCCCTTATTTCGTTAGAAGAAGCGAATAATGTGTATTTATGATTAATTAAATTATATTAATTTCTCCATGTTTTGCTTCTCAATAATGAAATCCCAAAGAAACTATTAAAAACGTCGGCAACGCTTAAAGCTTAGTACGCACTGGGACTCAAAGAGTCGATTCATGTCGCGACGGTGCGTCCGGCCTGCGTAGATTCATTGTTCGTACGCGGCCCCGACTCAGCTCCGCGACAAAGAATCGTGTCCGCACCAAGATTGTGTTTCTTTTCAGTCCACGTCAAAATGTCGGAGGAAATTGCTCTGTGGGGAATATCTGTCGCCCTTTTTTTAATAGCGCGTAGTGCATCCGATCGCAGGAGCATTAAAAAAAAGACCCAAAAGATGGTGGGTGCGCAACATATTTCACGGTGGGAATCAGCATGGGCAACAACTTCTCAACACTTTAAGAATGAATGATAGCGTAGGGTTCCGCAATTTTTGTAGGATGTCCCCGACTAATTTTGAATTACTTTTAACGAAAGTTGGCGGCCGAATTTCGAAAAAAAAAAAAAAAAAAATCAACTTTCGGGAACCTGTTTCACCGGCAAACAGACTAGCTGCCAGTCTACGGTTCCTAGCAAGTGGGGACTCGTACTCAAGCCTGATGTAGGTATACCTTCAGGATTTCCAAACAGACGATATCGGAGTTTGTTCCTGAAGTGTGCAGAGCCTTAATTGATTGTTTGAGAGAATACATCAAGGTAAGTGGAAATTCGGAAGCAAATAATTACCATTTTAACCATTTTATTACCATAATTAACCATATTTAGAAAGTATAATTATCATGATTAGCATAAAAGTAATGAAAATTGAACACAAAATAACCCGAATTACAAATCCGTTAAATCCGTACTCTACAACATGTCTAGGAACTACGCCAAAAACCAAATCACAATAACACAAAATGCCCGAAAACCAGGAGCTCCGATGGGTGAATCTGTGAATCCGCTGTACGTTGAACGGATAGGAGATCGGAAAAACACCTTCAAATTCCTAAACGCGAGACCATGTGCTGAATTCCATTATTGGTCGCTAGATAGTGGGACCGGAACACATAGAAATTGTCTTGTATATATCAGCTGATATAATGTCAATATTGGAATTTTAAGGTAGGTAGGTATAAGGTGAAATTATATAGTTCCAATGGAATTTACTATAACTTTGCGAAATCGAGTTTATTAACTACTATTGTCCGTGCTGATGTTCCTACTAGCGAAGCATTGGTACCTATCCGCTTAATTTCATCTCATGAATTTCTCCCAAGTTTACTTATCAGTGGCGGAAGAATTGTTTCCACTTTTGAGAGATTGAATAGTTTTAGTCTCAAAAAATTCAAACGTAGAAGACGAATGATCTGCTTAGAAGTGCTATATAACACAGAAGTAATAAACCTTTGTGTAATAATTTGCTGCGTTTTTTAGTTCAACTGACGCTGTAACTAATAACTTACAGTTCTACGGAACTAAATTTAATAACTATCTTTTTTGGTGTAACTAGCGTTGTAATTGATAACTGTGACTTAAATTTATTATTTACGGCTAAAGCCATCTGATTTAGTTTTTAGTTGCAACCCTTTAACTAACAGATAACTTTGAAGAAATTTGTTGAACTGATAACTAACATATAATTGAGTTAAGTTATTAGTTACATGCAGGTGAAACTAATTTAGCTCCCAGTAACTAATTTAACTAATTAGTTTTTAGTCATCATTCGCGCTCAATAATAACTAATTACTCTCTTTTTTTTCGTTTTTTTTTTTTTTTTAACAAAACAATTTTGATTTAAAAATTTTACAAGTCATTGCATTAGCTTTATTTTCTACGAAAATTCGCTAAAAGAATAAATGAATTAAATGGGCCGCATCCCAACAAACACCAATAACATAATACTTACCGCCGACAAAACTAGCAATTTTATTACGTTTCAATTTGAAATTTTTTTTCCATTTTACCCATTTTGACCCTAATTCTATTCTGTCAGTAATGTTGAACTATACATATAGAACTTATTTTTAGCCCACCCAAGTGTTGGACTAGTCATTTGCTTTTGCTTAGCATCTTCGACTTTGCTAGGACGGATGGTGTGGAAGGATTCCTTCATTTTCTTTTTCTTCGTTTTCTCCTTGGGTTTTTCTTTCTCTTTAGGGTGCCCAAAAGAACAGCGGCCGCACGGAGGAAGTTCAGCGCAGTTTTCCGGAGGGTAACTAGAAAAACGTTATATATCTGGTAGTAAAAACGTTTTATTACTTTTGTATATACAATATAGACGAGTATGCTGATATTAACACCGATTCGTCAGCATCTTACAGCACTGAGTCTGGTGCTGTTAAGATTGCGGCTGTTGATAATCGGGAAACGGAGTTATCTTCCCCGGAATTTTCTTCCCTGAGATTTTGTCAGCCTAGAATCCCCCCCCCCCCCTCCCCCCCCCCCCCCCCCCAAATAAGAAAACCTAAAAATTCCTAACTTTTCTAAAAGATTTTTCTCTCTCTTTTTGAACTCAGCAATGCACATTTATTGCACTTTTAGAGCGGAATCGCGCATTAGAGCGTTATTGCGCCCGTTTGCGCGCACTTGAAAAATCAAGTTATTGGTAATTTCTTCATGAAATTTCACGTAGAATTCAAATCTGCAGTAAAAAATGGGGGTTCCCATTTAAAATAACGAAGTTGATGTCCGTTGCACGCGTTTGTGTTCGTGCGCAATGGGCGATTTTGTCATTTTTGAGATCCTTACAAAAAAATAATTAAATGGAAAAAAGAATTCATGTTATTGACACATTATTAACTGTTATAGCGGGGGGGGGGGGGGGGGGGGACGTTTTTTGGGTACATCCTGTATAATTAACACACATTATATATGTACCTGTATAATGTAAATATTTTTAAAACATTGGTATCATGTAATATCAAGTAGGTATTATTCATGCAATATACGGCATAGTCGAGAAAGAAAGGAGTGCATATTGTCATTCCAACTTCTTCCTTGATCCTTTTCTATCATTTTTCAAGCACGCTAGAATCACTGGAACACGATGTATGGACTACATGTAGGTCTCACAGCAAAATTTAGTTCATTATAGAAATATGTTTAATTTGTTGTTTAAAAACTATTATTTTAATTATAAACTATTATAAAACTATTATTTGTTGTTTAAAAACTATTATTCGTTTAAAAACGTATTTTGGCTTGGAGTGCATATTTAGCATATTGTGCCATTTCGAGTGGATATTTTGGCAAAATTTTGTGAATATAATTCCAACCCCTATAATTTGGTACATGGAAATTTCTATAATTTTATAGTCCGTCACTAACACTCACTTTTCTATATAACAACTTTTCTACTCATTAAATTGCAGCGTTCTATTCTATGTCAAGCCAACACTCTCTCTATAGCCCAGTTAGCAATCACCATTTCATGTCAGCATTCTGAACCTCAGCTTTTTGCACCTTGCAGCACTGAGCCGCCCACTGACTCAACGGGTTGGGCTTGACTTTGCATCCACCTTGTTTCATGACCCCTTGGATTTTAGGCCAATAGCACTCGACGTCCGAGGGCCGGAACGCGGGGCAAACTGCAGGAGTGAAGGGACACTTTCTGCCCTTTGACAGCGGACATTCCTTCTTCTCAAAGGGCCCGCTGGCCGTCATGATGGAGCGCTTGCATTGCGGTTGGTTGAGGGGGCAGAACAACGTCATTACAGTGATGGTGAATTATGGAATATGCAAGATGATATTAATGGTTGAATGTGAGGTTTTGAAGTGTAGAAATATTCCTTATTGTACCTCTGTATGTTGTGAAGACAAGCTTCAAAATCTTGGAGAATAAATATAACGTATCCTAGATTCCTCACGCAGACGTCTTAGAAATAACCTGTAGTAGTAATCTTTTATTCGTCGCTGATATATAATGAATAAATATTTTGTTTTGTTAAAAAAACAAAATAAATAAATAAATAAATAATAATAATAAATTATATATATATATATATATATATATATATATATATATATATATATGGGTCATTCTCACAGAAACCTAAAATCATTGTCCAGAAGACTTGGCGCCTTCCGTATTGCATTTCAGTTTTTTTAAATTCTATGATAAGGACAGTTTGTTCTACAAATTCCATATTGACAGACAATTTTACGATAATTCTTTCTACTATTAAAAATTCATGAAATAGTGATTTTTTCATCCACACACCATATCCAAACTGGAAATCCCATACTTCAACATTCACTGTTTTGCAATAGACATTGATTCTGCTGTTTGAAAATTGTACATATAATTTGTTGATAACTCTAGATTCTAAAATGGCTCAAATTTTCCACTGGTTCATTACGATCACAGTGATTCATCAATGTTGTCCTAGCGTTTTGATTCATTCAATCACCTTGGTACATTTTATCGCGGGTGGCGAAAAGGGTGCAACTTGAGAGAGAAACCGAATGTTAGGCTGAACGTTGTGTCTTTTTCACTTGATCATTCGCTCTCTTTCGAAAAGCTATCCGCCTTCTTGGGTGCCGCCGAGCTAGCAAAGTGTTCTGAAAATCGTTCGCGTGTTCTAATTGGGTGTGTTCGAAAGGGTGCATAATAGATCAGCAAATTTTCGTATAAAATGAAGCGATTACTGTAGTATCCTATTCCATGATTATTATTATTCATTTATTTGCAATTATTAGAGTTCAGATGTGAGAGTTGAGAGTTTGAAAAATAAATGTCATTCTTGTACTGAATCCCTTTAGGTAAATGAAGTGTGTTTCGTGCATTTACTTATTCCTCACATAAAAATACTATAATTGCAATGGACACAAAAATTAAACAATAAAATTTTTTTGAAAATTGTCTTAATTGAAATCCGTTTTTGAGGCATTCTGAAACGAACCCTAGAGTTTAACGCTTTTTAAAACACACACACACACACCCAAAATGGCCGTTAAAATTGCGTTTCAGTGAGCAGGAGTTCGGTGTATACTATAGTTCGTGGGTAATTGCGAATGAAAACTCCAAGTCAGCGTTGAGGAGTGTTTTACAAACATTTATTAACTAAACGTAGTCAACAATAATTTCTTTTATTTCTATGGGAGATTATGAAGGCAGATTGAATGCTGCATAGCTAGATACTTCATATAGGCTATGTACATCACTATTAAAACCAACCAAGAACTCCATGGATTAACATGAAAATAGCTTTTGTAGTTACAATGAGGTACCTACCGTTCATCTCAAATCCCAGTTTGCTTCTAAACAAACCCGTCTCGATCAGAGATCAATCGCCGTTTTGATCATTACCAAAAAGAAGAGAGAGAGAAAAATGCACCAACGGTGTTCTTTCATGTAGGTAATATCCCGCGATCTATGACGACTAAGAGATTATTTTTCAGGCAAACAAAACGGTTTCATTAGTGGGGAGCGGAAATCGGAATCGTCCATGTAGCGAAAACCGAAGTTTTCACACAATAAAACCCCCCCGGATATTTTGAATGGAAACTGATGGGATGAAAGAGAGGTATTACGGGTGTAGGAAAAAAGGAAGAGTTCCGCCTAAAAAGCACTTTGCAGTCAATGGAAATAGGAGGGTGAGCTGAAGTGAAACACCGCCAACCAGCGCAGTCCGATTTGTATGCACAATAGCGCTAAAGTGATCGACGCTAACACTACACTCGCACGTGGAAGCTAATCCAACCACTCGATTGAATCTTCATTAAAAAACAACTAGAGCGGAATGGGACCTTTTCGTGGCGAGAAACAAAAACGGGCCGTCGGTAACATTGATTTCTTGTTGTCATGGAGTTTCTGAGGGTTGCAGTCTGAAAGGGAAGGGTGCTACTTTGAAATGGGACTTAGATTTAGGGGAAAGTTGTGTACCTTGGGACAATGATGGGATCTATTACAAAAAAGAGGGCAATTTTCGAACCAGGGCACCCCATTTCACAGCCTGTTGGGTAGTGGTGTTATGTGTGATTCACATATTTCACTTTCACCCACCTTATCTCGTTGATAAGGATTAGTGTCATTTGTGCGTTGGTGAAGATTCGTTCTGGCGTAATTAATCGTCTTTCTGCATCCAGGTCAGTCAATTGTTTTCGTTGATTCCGATTGAACTACATAATTTTAAGTTTGCTTTAAGGTTCCCAACGTTTTCATAACGATATTCCTACAGTTAACCACAATAAGCATTTTTATCACAGGGAACGTGCTTGGTGACAGACGAGCAAAGGAAGCAGTGAACCGTAAGGACGTTGATGATTTGGCAACTGTATACAATACGACTGATTTAAATAGAAAATTGAGAGAAGTTATGGTTCAACGTTGGCAGCATATTTTGATAATCACCCTGCCGGTAGCAGCCATCTTTCTGACCATGGTACATTGAATTTACAGGAAAACATAAATCTTTCTTTAAATCATTAGTGAGAATAAGAACTAATCATAGTGTCACAAAAGATTACCTTTTCAGAATCGGAAGGAGTACAAGTAATTTGTGTGATGATTGTGGTGTGCCTGACAGCCTGAAACCCTACAGCAAATATTGAAAAAACTGCTCCAGATATGAGATCCACAGACACTCCCTTTTTGATGAACTACCGAAGTACATACCCCATTCCCCCTCACACTACAGCCCATTCAACCTCCAAACTATTCTTCAAACGAACCACATAAATTTCTACACCGCAATTTATAAGTACATATGTTCTATTAATTAAAAATTACAGATTGTAATCAAATTTACCGATTTATATTGTATTTTAAATGAATAGTGAAGTTTTATGTATTGTATTTTGAAACAACAAAAATGTAATTTGGCTGAATGGTTGTACCAATGCCATTTAAATAAAAAGGAAAATGAGCATTATTGTGTAAAGTCAACACGCTTGTACCTTGAGTCAAATCGGTTATCGTACCATGAGAGACTACTTCAAAGTTTTCCAGGATAATTCTTCGAATATCGTAATTTTAATCGAATTATTCATCTCTTTCCAGATGCCACATTCAGCAGAAGGCTGAAAAAGAGAGCAGGTCGATGGAAGTAAGGTAGAGGCTGCAGCTGCTGTCATTCTCCACGATGAATAGTTGAATTGTATATTTTCCAGTCCTTGTTCCTTCCTTTTGCCTTAGTGAAGGTGAAAGAGTTGATTTTGGACCATTTTATTATTGTTGCAAAAAGCAATTATATTTTTGAAACGTTAACAGATTTTGTTTATAAGGACCCCCAAAAAGAAGGCTAGGCCGATTTTTGTAATTATTCAAATCACAACAGTTTGTTTGGGTTTGTTCTGATAAACTTCCTTCAACGGAAGGTGTGATCATACGTACATGTGGGTTGAGGGATTTTTGTATTGTATGTAGGGTATTTGCGTATTTTTGTATTGTTGTATTCTAATCAATGTACAGACAGACATACGATTTTATTAATATAGATTAATAATACTCGTAACATGAAAATAAAGATTATTTCGACTAATTGTAAATTTGTTTAAATATGACGTAGGTAAAATATTATGTTAGTACGAGCAACTCTTGCCAAATCACGGACCACTCTTTGCCTTGCTTCTCTAGGTATGATTGAAAAAATTTAAGAGGTAAGCCTTGTATTCCATATTGCTGTAGTTTCAGGCAAAGCTTTTTTTTTTTGACACACAGTCAAACGCTTTTGCAACTCAAGACATGTGAGTAGGACTTTTCTCCCTTTATCGAGTAATGAGTACATCTCGTCTGTGATTTTGAACAGTGCATCTTGCGTGCTGATGTTGTTTTGGAAATTGCTGGGACGCTATAATTCGATTTGCTGTTAGATAAATCTCGTTTTTATTAGTTTTTCAAAAATTGTTGCTAAGACATTAATTAATGATATTGGCCTATAATTTGCTGGGTCGCATTTTTGACCTTTTTTATACAGCGGGATTACTTTTGCCTTTTTGAACTTCGTTGGAAATTTGCCTGTCTCCATACTCAAATTATAAATGAATGATAAACTATGAGTGATATTATTTCTTTAATCTCTCATCAGGGTCTCTCTCTCTCTCTCTCTCTCTCTCTCTCTCTCTCTCTCTCTCTCTCAAAAAGCTTCATTTTCTACGAAAATTCATTTAAAAAAACCCCTGAATCAGCATCTGAGTGGAATCAGGACCAATCACCAGCTTCAGGTGGTCTCGAAACCGCATCGATGGGAGACCACCGTTGAATAACAAACAAGTCGATCGGCGTCACCACAGCAGCGCGGTCGATGTCACGTCAATGAGAAGTAGGCGGAAAGGGGAAGGGGGACATTAATGAAATGGTGCTTTGTCAAAAGGATAATTTTCTTGTCATCCTCTGCACCCTCCCCTAACCCAGACCCGATTATGGTAGGAAAGGAACCGCGGGGGACACCCAGAAATGGATCGGACGGCGTCTCTCCCCTAATTGAGGGTAGACCCTGGAACAATTAGGCACTGGACCTCCCCCTCCTCCCACACCACACCACTCGGTCACAGGACTCTCATCAACCTAACCCTCCTCTCCCGGCAACCTCACTGTTACCTACCCCACTGTGTGCGGAGCGATTCATCATCACACAGAAGACATTTCTCATTATCACCTCCTGTCTTCGCGTCAACCCTCTCTCTCTCTTGATTCCAGGCCGATAATTACGACCTTAACCGATTGCTGGTCCGTTGTTGGGGTTTGCGGAGCGGGATTGCTGACCTTGAGCTCGATTTTCCAATCAATGTAGGGAGAAAATTGACGGCCCTGAATTAAATCCAACTGGGACCGAGCGGGCAGTTAACTTTAATACATAATGCCAACGGGAATGAGTTCTGGTGGAATCCAAAATCTAATCAGCACTGAAATAATTTAATCGTTGTTCGCAGTGACAGATGTGCATAATTTAACAACCCATCTCTACGTAGCTATGGTTATTGCAACTTCAGCAGGTTTGGCATTTGTGTGTGTTTTCATATTGGTCATTGGTTTATTTTATTGCTGAACCTTTGTAATGGATCTATTTAAAAAAATAAAAAAAATAAAAAATTAGCCCACCTCAAAATTTATTGCTTTACGTTTCAAGTTGCGTAGAATCCAAAAATCGAATTAAAAAAAAAAAAAAAAAAAAAAAAAAAAAAAAAATCCGTCCGTCTGCGGTACGAAGCTTTTAAGCCTGCCAAAATACTAACCCATAGGTTAGCTTTAGAAGTAAGTACATGCTTAAGAGACGCAGCTTCTGCTGTGGCTTCAATGGAGCCTTGGTGACATGAGCTATGGTGAAGTCGACCTCAAGGTACCGCCAGGCAGGGATGGGTGTCTGTCATAAGGCAAAGCACTCCTCATCAACCGCCTACATCTTATGTTGGTGGCCTGACGGGGTCAAGGATTCCGACCCACACTTAAAAGGGTTGACCACTAGACCACACCTGGCTAGCTGCTCAGCAAAGGCCTTGAGGGCAATCTGCAAGCCCTCGTGGGTTTCTGCGAGTAGGACGACATCATCGGCAAAAGCCAATGCACCTAATCGAGGACTGTCACGCCTTCGTGGTACATACATGCAACATACTCAATTAAGCGACCAGGTGCCCCGACAGCAATCGGACGAAGGCAATCGGTCAGGGCAAAATGGCTTAATGTGTCAAAGGCCTTAGCGACATCCTGAGTGGCAAGATGGAGCTGCTGCTTCTTGATGTGGGCCAGCAAAATGACAGTTTGGAGAACTGTTAGGTTCTACGCTGTGCCATCTGCTGGCCGATCAGGACAGCACCTATGACACCTGCCACTTGGAAGTGAGATGCGAGAATCTTTTTCCTGCTTTCTTTGTTATGAAGATGGTTCGGGCGTGGGTCAACACTTTCGAGTGCCTTCTCGATAGAAGTAACAGGTTAAAGATGAGCAGCACACTTTTGGGGCTTTATTCCGGCATTGGGCAGAAATACCATCAGGTCCAGCAGACATGGAGTTTTTGACACAGCACTTATTATATGCCTCGACATGAAACACTGGCGTGCACACAATAATGCGTAAGGAATCCCTGGTGGAACCACCGGCTCATCAGGGCTGTGGCTGAGAGCACTCAAAAGTGGCTCCCTAAATTCCACAAACTCTTGAAGAGGGGGCAAAACTTGTTCATCCCCAGCTCCCTCCAGTACCTCCGCAGCTACAAGAGCCGGATGCTTCCTCCACAACTTCCGGACCGGCTGGTATTCCGGCCTCCTTGCTTGCTTAGCTGCTTTGCGACATCCGCGGGGCACCAACACGGGAGGATGTCCTTTCTGTTGCTCCGCCACGGTCGCATTCCCATTCTGTGGGAAGATCCTCTGTACATAAGTCGCGACCTCGTCTTCCAAGCCACCAGGCCTGTCAACAGCCCTCCTTGCCAGTTCCTGCAGGCAGGATCACTCATAACCTTCAATACGGCCTACCTGCTCCCCGAGCCTCAATACTTCAGTCTTCTAATAACACAAACACACGCACACTCACTCAAACACTCACAAATATATATATATATATATATATATATATATATATATATATATATATATATATATATATATATATATATTTACTTTTACAGTCTTACGGCACAGGTGACCAGATCCAGTATTAGGGCACAGGTGCCGTAATACCGCTTCTGTAACATCCGTCTTTTTATATATAACACAGATTACAGGATTGCGGCGTCAACGTTGTCCCTCTTTGTCTTGCGCTTTCGTATTCATCTAAATCAACATGATCGTCCCTCGTGTAGCCAGATCGAGAGTAGCTCGGGATTTTTTACTTTCCCAACATCCCAACATAGGTGAAAGTAATGTCCATTTTTACTTTCCCAACATCCGAACAGAGTGGAAAGTAATGCCCACTTTTACTTACCTAACATCCCCACAGAGTGGAAAGTAATGCCCACTTTTACTTTCCCAACATCCCAACAGAGTGGAAAGTAATGTCCACTTTTACTTTCCCAACATCCCAGCAGAGTGGAAAGTATTGTCCATTTTTACTTTCCCAACACCCCAACAGAGTAGAAAGTAATATCCACTTTTACTTTCCCAACATCCCAACAGAGTGGAAAGTATTGTCCATTTTTACTTTTCCAACATCCCAACAGAGTGGAAAGTAATGTCCACCTTTACTTTCCTAACATCCCAACAGAGTGGAAAGCAATGTCCATCTTTACTTTCCCAACATCCCAACAAAGTGGAAAGTAATGTCCATTTTTACTTTCCCAACATCCCAACAGAGTGTAAAGTTGAAGATTTAAAAATGTTTAAACATTAACCAACATCGATTTTGTCTTTTCTTTTGGTTTTCACGTACAACCAAGCCGTTGCTGGGGAAAAGAAATTTCTTTATTTTTCACCGAACAAAAATCGTTCTCCACTCGTTGGAAAGCTCTCGAATTATCACGCATTTCTTGCGTACTTGTTCCTCTATTCAGGTTGTAGTTTTATATTCATTTATGTTATAAATGGATATAGTAAACAATGCCGCTTGTTTTGTTGTCACTTGGTTGAGAAGTTAATCTTGGTAATAGTAATTGTAGACGCGCACCATAACAGAAAATTACCTACTTAGGTACTCTATTCTAATTTCGATTAGTAAAACATGTCGTAGTTTTAAATTTATTTACATTTACGAATTAGCGGGAAGAAAGCATGTTCCATGTTTTAGCATTTTTGCCGAAGGCTCAAGGCGGAAAGTTACCGGGAGTCCAGGGGGGTGAAGCCCCCTGGCGGGGTGAAGGGGCGGAGTATTGTCCACTTTTACTTTCCCAACATCCCAACAGAGTGGAAAGTAATGTCCACTTTTACTTTCCCAACATCCGAACAGAGTGGAAAGTAATGCCCACTTTTACTTTCCCAACATCCCAACAGGGTGGAAAGTGATGTCCACTTTTACTTTCCCAACATCCCAACAGAGTGGAAAGTATTGTCCATTTTTACTTTCCCAACATCTCAACAGAGTGGATAGTATTGTCCACTTTTACTTTCCCAACATCCCAACAGAGGTGAAAGTAATGTCCATTTTTACTTTCCCAACATCCCAACAGAGTGGAAAGTATTGTGCATTTTTACTTTTCCAACATCCCAACAGATAGGAAAGTAATGTCCATGTTTACTTACACATCCCAATAGATTGGAAAGTAATATCCATTTTTACTTTCCTAACATCGGTCCCAACAGAGTGGAAGTAATGTCCATTTTTACTTTCCTAACATCGGTCCCAACAGAGTGGAAAGTAATGTCCATTTTAAAAATCACGGCTAAAGCATGTTCCATGTTTCTTGAATTTTAGACGAAGGGTCTAAGTAGTAACCATTATGGGGTCCAGAGGGGGCTTGTCACCTGGCAAGGTCCAAAGAGCCGAGTTTTTTTTTTTTTTTTTTTTTAAGCCGCGTCTCAAATGTTCTGGTATTGATCCTTGAATAATGCACTTCCGTTTTTGCAACTTGAGAAAACAATTATTTTGCTCAATATACTGTTTCTGCTACGTTTCAAGTACCTAGTGCTTATTCCAAATCAGAATTGCAATTCGGCCGAGAGAGCCATTTACCTTAGTAGAAAAATCCCAAAACACTTCTTGATGACACAACAATCGGATTCCAAAAACCTTTACTCGCTCTAAATAAAATGCGCTACATCACGGGGAATTTAACCCCATCAGTCATAATCACAACGCTAAAAGTTGAAATAACTTCTGCTATCCACCCAGCAAGCATTAATCTTGGAGAAATCGGACTTGAACAAGCTCTCGGTCTTAGTAGACAGTCTCGAAAAATTTGACACACATGCGCTCCACGCGGATGACTGGAAAAACAGAGGGCAGTGCCTGTAAGCTGCCTATATACTCATATACCTTGGACAATGGAGGAAGTAGACAACATCGGCTCTGCGCCTCCTAAGCCTAGGGTTGCCAGACATATATAATTCATAGTATCATTCTATATTTTTTATTTGAAAAAAAAAAAAAAAAACTATATATATTTTGTTATTTTGTAATAAAAATACTATTTTTTGAGCTTTTGAATAATCTAAATTCGTTAGTGGTATTACCAAGTTTTTATAGTAGAAGTAAGTAGTACCTGTGGAATATTATGCCCCAATTTGCTGGCCCATTGTGATTAATTTGTTATTCTCAGTTACCCGCCTATGGGCATGTACCTTGAATTGTCATATTTTCAAGCAAAAATTGAGGTAGGTATGTTCTACAGAATCCCTTTCGAGCTGTTTAAAAAAGTAGGTAGTTCAAAATTTATCAAGGATCCCTATATTTCCAGTTCCTATTTTCACGATAAAAATGGAAAACAATATTGCATGATTATATTCATTTCAATTTGTTAAATTTATTTCAATTTATATATTTATTTAAATTTGTTTAGTAATTTGGTAATATGAGTGACAAAAATTAAATTTTCGAATGATATTTATTTCTATTTATTTATTTATTTTATTGCATTTTTACAAAGAACACTTTCAATTAATTACAAGGAACATATCTCAATATACCTAATACTAGATGAAAGGCAATAGCCCTTAAGTATCAAGCAAGCTTCGTTCCGAGCTGAGTTTCGTAACTATTCACATCTTATACATGGGAGAATTACAAAAATTAAGATACTTTTAAAATGAATCTCTATCATCATGTACATAGATAATAATTAATACTGATTAAAGTTATACAGTGTAGGTACTACTGAATACAGCTTCATGTTTGCTGTGTCCAAGCTTGACCCACCTTTATTATTTTATTTTTTCATAGGCAGCGCGGGAGTGAAGTTGCGGAGATCTCAAATTTCCGTCGATAGACCGGTACAAAATATACAAAATAAAGGATGGGCTCCTGGTGGTTAGCGTCATAGATGGCTTTGGGTTAACTACATTTCCTTCCCATCTAAATCTTGTTTCATAATCATGGTCACAAGCATTCCTATTTATCATGCCCGGATTCCGATGGAACACTGATGGAAGTGATTTTACAAATAACTGACGAGGGGTAAATAGGTATTTTAAATTCTTCATTAAGTTGGATGTTCGGATATCGGTGTGGCTTTCTCATTATTATTTTCATAATGGACCTTTGAATTATATTTAACGGTTTAATTGTAAGACTGATTGTACCAAAGAATAATATATGAAAGACTAAGCTTATCATTCCTGAATACACTCCTCACATTAGAAAACAAAAACGAAAATCTCCTTAGTTTTTCATGTATAATGTCTAAATGTGATTACCACGTTAACTTATTATCAATATGTACACCCAGATAACGATAGGTAAATGCTCTCTCCAAAGTCGCACATGTACAACACGATTTTTCTAAACAGTTATCCATGATGGATAAACTAATTTTTCAAACGGATTTTTCTAAACTAATATCATATTATGACTCATATTTTCTACGATTTAATTTTCACTCCCTACTTAAATGTATTTAGTTTTGTTTGCATTTAGCGTGAGGTAACTGTCCGAAAACCAGTTATTCAATGAATCCAGAGTGTCATGAGCTTTAGTGTATACCTTCATTCCAGGACTAACCAGAAACCAATATCGACGTATCATAAGCCAAGAGATATGTTTTAGCGTCCTGCACGTGAAGAGGTAAATTATTATACTAGCCTAGTTCTCTCGCTCGCTACACTCGCTCGGTATGGCTGTATAGATCCCATGGTCTTTACTGTTGAGTGGGACATGTAGAATCATTGGAAACGGTGTATCACTAAGGGTGATTTGAAATGTATGGGGAATGTTGCTCGCTTCGCTCGCTCTCAGTGGGATGCATAGATGCGATTGGATATAGTTAGTCCCCATACCATCGAGACCAACAGCCCATGGTTCAGATGGTGGTGGAACATTTGAAAATTACTTACAATCCCTTTCTATAGACAATCCCAAGGGAATGAAATAAAAAATATCCTCATAACATAATCATAATTTCTCCCTTGATGGGAAAAACAAAAGATCATGGATATGTCTAGTACCTACTGCTTACCAGTAGGTACCTACTACTCAATTGTATATCAACCATGTAGGGCCTTCTTTTCACAAGATTATTCCATTATGGTTACAAAACAATATTAGTTTATAACTTGGAGTAATAAATCAGCATTCCTTGACACTACAATGTCCTAGAGGTCATGAGATGTTGTAATAAAATGGGAGCATTCCAAGAAGTGGCGAACGATTTTCCTACTATGAAACCCGACGACTACGATTTTCCTAGCCTTCACTTTTCGAGTTAATAATAATCTAAAGTGCCAGGTCGTCACAAATTTTGGTATTGTTACACAAATTTTAGAATGAACCCCAGCCCAAAAACATATCCATGTTAAAATAATGAAAACAAAATACCTAAATAAAGTTTATAAAAGGAGCAAAACGAAAATAATAAATTGCTGTGTAATAATTTGCTGCGTTTTCTATGTGGTTCCACGAAAAGTTTATTAGGTTTAATTATGATAGGCCATTTATCTGCGAAGAAGGCCATAGAGATCACGTGGAACCACGAACATTTTAGTATTATGCTACAAAACTGCCCACCCAACATGACAGACTTTTTTTGTTTTTGAAATTACTTTCACACCCGTCACCTCCAGCGATGTTTTTCAAGAGAGACCACGAAAGATTATGTGGAACTAAGAAAAGTTTAGTTATAAGAACATATCAGTACTATTTTTACTGCAGACTGCTGTATAATAATTCGGTGCGTTCTCTATGTGAGGAAGTTATACCTCCCACCCAACTTGGCAGACTTTTTTTTCTGTTGGAAATGACTATCAAATGCGGCACCTCATGTGGAACCACCAAAATTTTAGTTATAAGATCATTTACGAACAGAACTGTCGGATATTAAATGTTTGCTCGTATTTGTTTTCTTCGTCTATTTTTGTAAAGGTAGGCCATAATTTAATCTGCGTAGAAGGGCTATCCCTTTCCCTTTCTATTCGTACATGTTACAATATGTGAGGAAGTTATACTGCCCACCCAACTTGGCAAACGTTTTTTTCAGTAGGAAATTACTTTCAAACAAATTAAATCTTATAAAACTATGTGGAACCACAAAAAGTTTATTAGGTTTAATAAAGATATGCCATTATTTCATCTGCGTAGAAGGGTTATCGTTTTTACCGCCTATTTTTCTGTTGGATGTGTCTTTTAAATCAAGAGACAGGTTCGAAGTCAAACTTCAGACCTACATAACTTTCGACGAAATAGGAAGAGCGCGGTAGCTCAAAATGTAGCTTGTCTACATTTTTGTTCACTACAATTGGAAAAGAATATTTCATGTATCTAAACTCGCATGTGACCAAATTGAAACTTCAACGAACATTTTAAGACCAACCCGAACCAAGACCGTCAAACATTTACTGTGTCTATGGCGGGAAAAAACATAGCGGGGAACACTTTTTGTTTGTCGTTTCCCGCCTACTGTCGCTGATTTATCCAGCAAGACATCATATATTTCGGCAATTTTGACGGCACCATGGCGTTCTACTGATCCAGAAACGCAATCTTACGAAGTGCTCTCGATCAAATTTTAATGTGGCAACGGATAGAAGATCGAGCCTCGAAAAATAATAGGATACTAATTTTGGTGAATTTTGGACAATTTCCAGGGGCGTTTTGGGGAGATTTTTTATGAAATTCATGAAATTTCGTATATCCCGTGAACGAAGCGTCTTAGCGCAAAACGGATTTCAAAATCGGATTCAGCGACTCAAAATACATACTGTAGAGCATTTTCGTCGAATTTCCTGTGTGTTTTAATGGAGAAATTGCGAATTTAAGATAAAAAATAATTTTTTAAAACAAACAGTTTCTTCAGAATGAAGCCCAAGCAGTTCCAGTAAGTGCCCGCTCGGCTTTTTTGGCAAATTCAGTTTCGTAAAAATTTCTTTTAAATTTTCACCCACCAATCAGTGGGTGGGGTTGGAGGAAGACTTGAAATGTTTGATATTTTTAGTTGTTGCTTATGGAGCACCTGCTTGTGATGGAGATATAAAATTTTGTTTTTCCCATGTCAAATCGACCAAAGAAATATAATATGAAGGAAATTTGGGAAATTTCATGAAATTGTGGTTTTTGTCACTTGCCGGTGAATGGAACGGCGTAGAACAAAACGGGTTCCAAATTCAGATTCAGCGCCTCAATTTACCTACAAGAACACATTCTGATGAATTTAAAACAATTTCCAGGGGCATTTTGGGGAGATTTTCATGAAATTTCAGAAATGCGGTAAAAGGAGCGTCCTTGAGCAAAACAGATTACAAATTCGGATTCAGTGCCCTGATTTCCATAATGTAACACAAGTTGATGAATTTTGAACAATTTCCAAGATGAGTTTTGGGAGTTTTTCATGAAATTCATGAAATTTAATATATCTGAAGAACTAAACGTCGTAAAAAAAACGGATTTCAAATTCGGATTCAAAAACATAATTTACCTACGAGAACACATTTTGATGAATTTTAATCAAATTCCAGGGGCTGTAGGGAGGTCTCATACAAAATGGTCGGATTCTTTTTTATACTATTCCGAAGCACCTATGTAAGCTGGGACCTTCAAATTTTGTATGTACCCTTCAAAAACTCTGTAGAAATGGCGTAAAGAATTATTTTTCGAATTTTCATGAAATTGTGGAATCTAGCGAACGCAGCTTCTGAGAGCAAAATGGACTTCAAATTTGGACTCAGCGCATCGAAAAATACAAGGGTACTAATTTTGGTGAATTTTGGACAATTTCCAGGGGCGTTTTGGGGAGATTTTTATGAAATTCATGAAATTTTGTATATCCCGTGAACGAAGTGTCTTAGCGCAAAACAGATTTCAAAATCGGATTCAGCGACTCAAAATACATACTGGGAAACATTTTCGTCGAATTTCCTGTGTGTTTTAATGGAGAAATTGCGAATTTAAGATAAAAAAATAATTTTTTAAAACTAACAGTTTCTTCAGAATGAAGCCCAGGTGGTTCCAATAAGTGCCCGCTCGGCTTTTTTGGCAAATTCAGTTTCGTAAATTGTTTTAGCGAATTTTTGAAGAAAATTAAGCTATTGCTCTCGCCTCAAAATTTGTAGAATGTGAATTTTTGAAAAATTTTTATGCAGAAATCCGTTTCAGGCTATTCTGAATCATATTCTGAAGTTTAACGCATTTTTTTATGTATATATGTATATATGTATATATGTATATATGTATATATGTATATATGTATATATGTATGTATGTGTCATTCCAGACGATAACTGTCCGTAAAATTGTGCTAGAAACTTCAAACAAATTTTAAAATGTTAAGGACACAAAACGAAAGTTCAAGTTCGTTGGCCAGCATGATCGGATTACATCTTCGGGTTGAAATTTTCAAAAATGTAGTCAAAATTTTTCAAAATAGCCCGTTTTTTGCGATTTGTTGTGCGAAATAATTTTTTCAGCATACTTAACATGTGGTATATTCGGAATCAGCGTAAAATTTGCTATAAGAATATGTATCAAGTTTTCAAAAATTTTAAAGTTGAAAAATCAGTCAAAAATCGAAATAATGCCGTTCGCTAGTTGTAAAAATCTGTAATATTTGCATGAAACATTGTCCAAATTCAGATTGAACTACTCTTATGGAAGTATCCCTGTATAACCAATCCTAGATGCTGTTTAAAACGTAGGTAGTAGGTGCTTAAAAAAAAAAAAAAATGTAATCACAACTGATGAGTTTACTCTGTGCATGTGTTAATAATTTGATTCCATGTTTGTCTATCAAAATCATAAACTAAAATTTCTCAACACGATCAATAGATTTCTTCAAAAATTCGCTCATAGGGTCATGCTGCATGACTGGACTTTTTTAATTTTCACCTTTTAGGTAGGTTATCTGCATATATTATTGAATATTTCTAGTGCATTTTCATCACCATACAGGGGTCAATCAGTGGGTGGGGTTGGGGGAAGACCTGAAATGTTTGATATTTTTAGTTGTTGCTTATGGAGCAACTGCTTGTGATGGGGATATGAAATTAAGTTTTTCCCATCTTAAATAGACCAAAGAAATATAATATGAAGGAAATTTGGGAAATTTCATGAAATTGTTGTTTTTGTCATTTTGTCATCTGGTAAAGATCTAGGGTGTATCAATAGTTGTGAACATCATATCAATGTGGGAGATCATCCCCCCCATTCGTCAGCCTCCACGAAGAATTGCACCTCATAAGTTAGAGGGAGTTGAACGGTTAGTAAGAGAAATGGAATAGATAGAGGTGATTGAGCCATCAAGCCCTGGTCAAGTCTTATTGTATTAGTTCCCAAGAAAGATGGTTCCACTCGATTCTGCATCGACTACCGCCAGCTGAATGCGATAACAAGGAAAGATTCTGACCCATTACCAAAAGTTGATGAATTAACAAGCCGACTTGCAGGGAGTTCTTGATTTTCCACTCTAGATCTTCAGAGTGGATACTGGCAAATCCCAATGGCTGAGGCAGACCAGAGAGAAAACTGCATTTTGCAGACCTCGAGGCCTTTGGCACTTTAAATTATGCCATTCGGATTGTGCAATGCACCCGCAACGTTTTAACGAGCGATGACCTTCGAGAAGAGATTCAGCAAGGTCGAGTCTTGATGATGTGCTGGTGGACAATTCTGAGTTCATAGAGCATCTGGCTTGGTTGATGAGAGTCCTGCTTGTTTTTTGGAAGGCTGGTGTTAAGATGAACACACAGACATGCCATTGGTTTTCTAGATAGGTCTCTTACTTGGGGTTCATTATATCTGGACAAGGCATAGCTGCTGGCCCTCAGAAGAAAGTTAAAGTTGCTGAATTGCCTATACCATCCACTGTCAAGGAGGTGCGAAACCTTTGTGGGGTTTTGTTCGTACTACCGATGTTTCATCTCAAACTTTGCTCATCGGATTGCGCCTTTGTACAAACTTTAAGATGTCTCTGGTGATTTCAAATGGGACAAGGAATGTCAAGATGCATTTAATGACATTAAGCTGGCACTTACGAATCCTCCTATGCTGGGCCATCCAATACCAGGAGCTGTCTTTATATTGGACAAATGGGGGTCCTTGCTTATTTCAGCAAGTGTCTATCAAAGCAGGAACGAAATTATTGTGTGACCAGAAGATAATTGCTAAGCCTAGTCAAAGCACTGCGTTACTTTCAGTCATATGGTCTCCAGAGTGGTGCTGAGTTCTTGGTGAGAACAGATCATGCTGCTTTGCAATGGTTACGCAGTTTTAAGACGCCTTGTTGAGAAGACCATGTACTGATTCTGGCTGCCAACATTGTGCCCGACTGGAATAGAAAAATCTAGCTGCAATTGATGTGCAAAGGGTATGGTTGGAGTCAGAAGGAGAGCAGTGGGCCATATTTCAGCAAGCCGATCCAGAACTTCCAGTGCTCAAGTGGACCCAAGAAGGGAAACGATCATCTTGGAATGACATTTCCCAGTGCAACAACTAAAGGCTATTGGGCAATGTTTGGAAATCTGAAAATATCAAACGGAGTCCTTGTACGACTGGAACGAAACTGAAACAGAAACAGTGGAGCAAGTTCTTGTGCCACAATACCGGAGGCAGGAAGTTCTGATGGCAGCCCATAACATGGGGCACCTTGGGAAAAGGAGAACACTGAGTGAGATACGGATGAAGTTCTACTGGCCAGGTCTTCAGGGAGCTGTTCAGGTTCATTGTGCAAATTGTGAATTTTGTTGGCGCAGAAGAAATACCAACACTAGAGCTCCTATGCAGACATATGTAACTGTTACCCCATTTGAGAGGGTAGGAATGGACATCATAGGGCCCCTACCACTGACAGAGCAGGGGAATAGATATGTGGTGGTGCTTATTGACTATTTTACAAAATGGCCAGAGGCTTTTCCAACTAGTGACATCAAGGCTGAGACATTGGCTCGTGGACTGGAAGAGACAGTTATTTCACGTTTTGGGGTGCCAATAGAGCTGAACTCTGTTCAAGGCACAGGGTTTGAATCCGAAGTTTTCAAGGAGGTTATGAGAATGCTCAGAATTTATAAGACGAGGACTTCTCCTGGAAGACCCCAGAGTGACAGACTGGTTGAGAGGTTCAACCGTTCCTTATGGGAAATGTTGGCCAAGATGGTGGATGGAAATCAGCGAGACTGGGATATATGGCTACCCTATGTACTTTTGGCATATCGAGCCACAGAACACTCTTCTACTGGATTTTAACCAGCAAAGCTCAACCTGGGGCGTCGGTTGACCCTGCCATTACACTTACTGGTGGGTAAGATTCCAGAGGAGGGAACCCTTGCGTCGACTTATGCCCACGAGCTTCGAAAAAAGTTAACGACCTTACATGGCATGGCTCAAAAACAAATAAAACATGTTGCAGATCAAAGCAAGGTCCGCTATGATGTCAGAAGCAGAGCTCCACGATTTACAGAAGGAGATAAAGTTTGGTATTACTGGCCACATCGCCAAGTTGGATTCTGTTCCAAACTTCAATTGGAGTGGATAGGACCCTGTAAAATTATCAAGGCAATAAGTGACGTGGTTTTCCGCATTCGGATCCCTCGCGGAAAACGTCGAGTGGTGCATGCAAATCATCTAGCTCCTTGCAAGAGCTCGGCGGGGAGGGAGAGTGATGTAAGGGAATGACTACAGTGATTATTATTTCTAGGAAGTTGTATTGTAATTATGCAGTTATGTTATTGTGTTACTAATAAAAAATCATAGTTGTGCTTTGAGTCTTGAACCAAATACTTGTTTTCGTATAGGTTAATTTAGTTTGTAGCCTAAACTCGACAGTATGTTTTGCCACTTTTGAAGGCACCATCGTGTTCTACGAGTTCAGTAACGTAACTTTGTCGCAGACATACGAAGTGTTCTCAATCAAATTTTAATGTGGCAGTGGTAGAAGAACGAGGGCTTGGGGGAAAAAAAGGACATAAAAGGGGCTCCACCCCCTTCCCGCCCTCCACCCCATGTTTTGGGTGGGATTAGAAAATTTTAAAATCGCTTATGCCCCCTTTCTGAAACATCCAAGAAGATCCCCCCACTCATAAACACCCCCACTCAGTTGTTCGGCCATGCATAGCATAGGCAGACAAACTGACAGACAAACACACGGAGTTTCATTCTTATAAATAGATAGTCTAGTTTTCTCTATCGCTTCACTGGCTCGGTGGCTGTATAGATCCGATGGTCTTTGCTGTCGAGTGGGACATGTAGAATGATAGGAAACGGTGGATCAGTACGGGTGATTTGAAATGTGTAGGTAATGTTGCTTGCTTCGCTCGCTCTCTGTGGAATGTATAGATGCGATGGGATATAAATAGTCCATCCCGAGTTGGTAGGAAAAACACCGTTGAAATCCGACCTGTGTAGGGAATGTTGCTCGCTTCGCTCGCTAGGGGTGGCTTTTCACGCTCGCTCGTTGTGGGATATAGTCCCTATACCATCGAAACCTACAGCCCTTGGTTTGGTTGGTGGTGGAAAATTTGAAAATTCGTAGGATTCGTATTTTTACAGTTCCTATTTTCACATGAAATCTTGGAAAGCAATATTCATAAGTAATAATTTTAAATTTTTTTATATTTATTTCAATTTAGATAGGCTATTTATCTACGTAGAAGGGCTACCAAATAAAGAGTATGTGGAACTGATAAAACTTCATCTAATTCTATACTTCCATGTTAAAATATGTATGGAAGCTACATTGCCCACCCAACATTTCGCCACTAACAGAGCTGTCGGATGTTAAATAATTGTTCTTCTACTAATTCGTCCATGTTACAATATTGAGGAAGTTAAACTGCCCACCCAACTTGGCAAACTCTTTTTCTGTTGGAAATGTTACTGTGTCTCTAGTTTTCCTAATAATGTATTTCAACTTATTTCAATATTTTTATAGTAATCTTTTAATCGTTTACTGTAGGGTTGTTTAACTAATTTGCTAAACTTGTGTTTATCGCGTATTTTGATAGAAATCGTTAGACCATTTGTAATCCACGGAGTATGTCTATTGAAGGTGGGTTTGAAAGTTTCAACTGTAGTATGATACTCAATAACATTTTTCAATAAATTAATAAATGCATTTGCCGACTGATTCAAATCTTCTTCATACACCGAAGACCGATCCATGTTAGAAAAAGAAACTCCTACTGCCTCAAAGCCAATTTTTTTCTTAAATTTTAAGGTGTTTTTGTTATCATTCAAGATTTCATTGTGTGAATTAACAATAGTCACCACCGTGCTAAAGTAGTCGGTAATCGCTCTCTTTATTTCAGCAGGGTTGAGCTGTGAGTGCTTTGATCGGGCAATTCTTATGATCTAAGCAACTAGTTGACAACCCTTGAACTCGGGTGGGCTCAGTAACCCCATGGAAGAAATCATATTCAGATGATCATTACTATTATCTTCTTGCAATAAAACGATATTGATATCTCTTACAATGTAAGTAAAACAATCTCGATCAACATTTTCAAGTTCCAACCTCAAATCTCGAATAAACTTGATAAGGATTGGTTGTAGGGGATCTATAAATTCCATAGATTACATATCGTACCTTGTCACACACAAATCTAATTTTAAGTACCTACTGGTGCATCACACAATGTTGATTCTTCAATACTGTAATCATATTTATCATTGCCATAAAAAAAAACCCTGTCATTATTATTTCTATTGGTATTCGATGATTTTGAGGCCCTGTACCCATTCATAAGTTGCAATAGTTCGCAAAGTCTACCATAGACCTCAGTAAGAATAATAAAATCTGGCTTACAAGTAACAGTTTCCAACAATACTCTCATTTCATCAAAATTACAATTGTAGCTCCTTAAGTGCATATGGAAAATAATTTTTTGTTCCCAATAGCTAGTTCATTTTAACTCATGTAATCATTGAAAGATTGGTAAGACATGCAATTAGACTCACTACCAAATCACAAAAACGTCTGCCAAGTTGGGTGGGCAGTATAGCTTCCTCACATATTATAACATGGACGTATAGAATTAGTTGAAGAATAAAGTACGAGTCAAAATGATCGATAAGTCGTCGTTATAAGAAATAAACGTTTGCGCATGCGCACAAACTACCATTAATCCAACAGTAATGAAATTCATGAGGGAACTTCTAGGAGCTAAATCCCATATTCCTTGAAAATTTCATAATTATCGGTCTATTAGTATTGTAGTTATTTCTGTCTCGATTAATTTTAGTTTTGCGCATGCGCTATAGTTATTACTCCACCAATCTTGATGTAATTCATACGACATTCCTCAAACAGGCAGACAGACAGACGGACACGTAACCGAAATTGATCAGCAAGCTCTGAAACGCAAAAAGCAACAGAACATTTTGATTTTGGAGGACAAAACTTTTTTTCGACTTCAATCACGAACACATAGCTTTCCTAACTTCGGTAGTGAGGAAGCAAAACTCATTATATCCATCACTGAAATTGTCTACATGTGGATCAACCAATTTTCAAAAGCAAATATCACGTTTCGAATGTTATCTAGGTCGTCGAGGGTACGAATTACCTTCACTGGCTAATTTTCATTTTTCCTCGTATGGACTAGAAAGTTCTTAATCCAGACATATTTGATGCTTCTTTTCTCTGCTTTCTTCTTGATCATCCGTAGTATATCTGCTCTCAGTGGGGTCAAGTTTTCCGTTACGAATACTCGAGTTTTCGGCCAGGCTAAGACGAATTTATCAGCAGTTAAACTTCGATCTTGAAAAAGTCAGGTCTTTTTGCCTTTTTTCTTCCGATCCCTATAAATCCACTACTTATTTACACCGATATAAATATATTTTTCCAACATACCTACTATATTTTTCCAACATACCTACTATATTTTTTCGAATTTTTGTGCAAAAATACCGTATATAAAGTGCCCGTGAAGGCAACCCTACCTAAGCAATAAAAAAATTATCCACCCATAGTTCATCTTCAACGTTAACTATTGGCCTAACCAGTCGTCAAAGTTAACAACACATCCTTATAAAATCTCTCCCCCCCCCCCCCCCCCCCCAAAAAAAAAAGTCTGCTAATTTGGGTGTGGCACATAGCTTCCTCGTTTGCGTATCATGAATGTATAGATCATTGAAACGTTTTAAATGACCTTGAAAAATCCCTTAGCGGAAAAGATTAAATGAAGAAGTAGCGTAAAACGTCATAACTGGTCAATTAAGAAACGAAAAAATGATACTCAATGTTATTCACATTTGCTCATGCGCAGAATGAACTGATGACTTAAGAACGATGAAATAGGTACGGGACCACCTACAACCTAACCCGCGCATTCAATGACAATTTCATCAAAAGCGGTTGAAAACTGTGGAAATTGAGGTCGTTACAAGTATTTCACATAGGGGCATGCGCAGTAGCTATTAGTGATACAATCAATATCACTAATAGCAATTAGTGATATTGATATGGGATGATCAAATAGTCATCTCCCAACTATCATTCAAATTTCAGCGAGATCGGGTGACTAGGGTGTGGGAAATGATGCTTGGTAGAATTTACGTTTTCGCATGAGCAGAGTGAAGTATTGAGTAAGAAACGAGATGCAACTACTCCTGATTTACTATATAACCTCGACTTCTTATCATCTAGTGGTACGATTTTGATTAAACTCCGGCGGTAGGTGGGTATACGTAATATTAAAATGAATTCATCACGAATTTACTACTGAAAAACTTTTTTCCGATTTTAAAAAGCTGAAATATAACAATTTTTAAATTTACCCCCTCCCTGACCGCCCCTGTCCTGGGGACCATGAAAAATGAATTCATCACGAATTTTACTAGTGAAAAACGTTTTTTCCGATTTTAAAAAGCTGATATATAACAATCCTCACATGTACCCCTCCCGGACAGCCCAGGTCCTCGGGACCATGAAAAATGAATTCATCACGATTTTTACAAGTGAAAACCTTTTTTTCCGATTTTAAAAAGCTGAAATATAAGAATCTTCACATTTACCCCCTCCCTGACGCCCCAGGTCCTCGGGGACAATGAAAAATGAATTCATCACGAATTTTACTAGTGAACAACTTTTTTTCCGATTTCAAAAAGCTGATATATAACAATCTTCACATTTGCCCCCTCCCTGACCGCCCAGATCCTGGGGACCATGAAAAATGAACTCATCGCGAATTTTACTTGTGAAAAACTTTTTTTCCGATTTTAAAAATCTGAAATATAACAACCTTCACATTTACAGGGGGTAAATGTGAAGGTTGTTATATTTCAGCTTTTTAAAATGACCGACCAGGTCCTCGGGACCATGAAAAATGAATTCATCATGAATTTCACTAGTGAAAAACTTTTTTTCCGATTTTAACAAGCTGAAATATAACAATCTTCACATTTGCCCCCTCCCTGACAGCCCAGGTCCTCGGGACCATGAAAAATGAATTCATCACAAATTTTACTGGTGAAAAACTTTTTTTCCAATTTTAAAAATCTGAAATATAACAATCTTCACATTTACCCCCTCCCTGACAGCCCAGGTCATCGGGACCATGGAAAATTAATTCATCGCAAATTTTACTAGTGAAAAACTTTTTTTCTGAATTCCGATCATTCTTCAACCATCTGGAACCGATGGACATATTTCATTTGAATCCCCAACCCAGAGGAAGGTTTGTCTCCACCCCGGAGGTGTGGCTCTAAAATAATCGTTTTTACCAATGCCCAAACCCATGGTGAGCCCCTCGACAAGAGGATAGCTATGCCGCTAATGACCCTTCTGGTCGAGGTGCGGCTGAAAAGAAAGAAAAAAGAGAGAGTGAGAGAGAAAACACGGTATGTGTGCCACAATCCTGCATTTCACGTTACTCACTTCTGCCCCTTCATTGGTTTTGGTTATACCTCGCCTTCAAGACAAGTGGTGCCGTATGCCTGTTTGTCAAGTGAATTACAGGATTGTGGCATCGTTTTGTAGCACTGGGAGGTGACGCCGTAAGCCTGCGCCTCACCTTATAACGACGCCGTAAGTCTGTGTCTATATAGCTATATATATATATATATATATATATATATATATATATATATATATATATATATATATATATATATATATAATTTCAAAAAATTTTGATGTTTAAATTTTCCGAGCCTTTGCAATAGTTTCACTTTCTAAGAAAATTCGCTAAAAACAAACGTAGAACGGTTCGCCAGGGACGTTATGCGTCTCGTCCCCAAACCAAAGTTCTTCTCGTCCCAGCCTCGGTAGTCCCTATCATTTATATCCTTAAAACGAACGCTTTACACGATTGTGTGCTAAAGTAAACACATACATAAAAATGTCAAATTCTGCGTAACGCATTTTCGCCACAATATTTCGTTAAACTATTTCGTATCCTTTTTGGGCTGACGACTAAAGCATGTTCCATGCTAAAAATCAGTAAAGATGTGCCTATTGTTCGATTCAACAGTATGAAATCAATTTCACCTGATGAAGCGTTGATAAAGTATAGATCATCATCACAATAGACAAAACCCTGGTCATCCTAACTCCGCCAATATCGTTCGTCGTTCATCATCGTTGCCGCTGACGACACTCGTAGCGAACTAATCATCGGCAATAACCGGACATTTTATCAAAGCCGGAAACGTCCGACGGGACCTATAAGCTCGTCCCCCTGCGCCTAGATAACGACCTTTTGATGTTCTCCCATCTTCAAACCTGATAGCTCCCGTCAACATTAATCAAAGCGAAGTTCCAACTTGATACCGAAGGTAAATTAAGTCATACGTCAACTTGTCCTTGGCAGGCGCTCCTTTCCGAGGGGGATTTCCTCCTGTTTTAAGAAAATCTTTATCTAAACCAGGTTAACTTGGCATTGGCTCCTCCAAGCCTCCAACTTTTCTTTCTTAAAGGTACCTGCTACTTCATTAAGCCCGCCAAAGGGCTTGGGGATTCTTGTCTTTTATTTTATGAAGGTTTCCTTCCTGCTTCCGAGGAGTCTGAACTTGATGCTAAAAGGGAGTTGAAAAAGGATTAGAACCGGGGCGGAGGTCGATTTGTAGGGCCGGTGGTGAGTGGTGGAGAAGGGGGGGGGGGGGGGGGGAGCCCCTTTGCTTCGGTAATGATGTTCCTACACGTGAAAAGGGGTTTAGCTCGCTCTTCCTCCTTATCTCTTAATGAGTCCCTCAGGAAAATAGTGCGCCAACTGTTTGAAAACAGTTTGAGTGACAGCAAAGTGGAACAAAACCTCGCCCATTGTTTTCAATCACACATTAATAGGACTGCAGTTAAGGCCGTATCACACTAGCATTTTTTCCGCATTTTTTTCGGCATTTTTAATGCCTAAACGTGAAGAAGATGAAATGCTTTTTTCCAAGGTCAGCTTTTTCAGACCATTGCGCATCCTGGCGGAGCATTTTTAAAATCACGTGGGAAAATTAGAACATGTTCTAATTTTTACCTCCACGCAAGAAAAATGCTAAACATAACCCTTGGGGAGGTAACAATTCAATGAAAACCCCCTAGGAGCACTAACCTGACAGATTTAATAAAAATGCATTCCGCCAGAATGCACTGTTTTTGCACTTATTCCTCCTCAACATTCACTGCTGACCTTGGAAAAAAGCACTTTGCCTTCTTCACATTTAGGCATTAAAAATGCCGAAAAATGCGAAAAAAATGCTAGTGTGATACGGCCTTAATGCTATAATCAACCAAGTGTGCAAAGGTTCCAGTCACGAAGCAGCCAATCATTCGTATGAGCAAACTTTTATATTTTTTATGTTATATTGTTCTGAAATTTAAGCACTTTCAATACGTTTTAAGGTAAAAAAAAAAAAAAAAAAATTTCTGGATAACATTAAGCTTTAGAAATACATTTTTGAACTTTTTACAGTTTTTATCGATTATTTTTTGCTCATTTTAATGTCATTGACGTAGGTAATGTAATGGTAAGTAATTTCACAACTTTTTAAGTGTAATATTTTAATTAAAAAAATACGAGTACTTATAAAGATTTTTTTTGACGTCTTAAGTGATTTTGCAGAGAAATTTATAAAAATTTCATCAATTTAGCGAGCTAAACAACCTGTTTGTACTTTCTCTCCTTATCTCTTAATGAGACCTTCAGGAAAATAGTGCGCCAACTGTTCGAAAACAGTTTGAATGACAAAGAAGTGGAACAAAACCTCGCCGTGTTCTATTTCACATTTCAAATAAATGTCATGAGTACGTAATATTTTAATTAAAAAAAAGAAAAGCAAATCATCCGTATTTAGCCACATTTGTGACCTACCACATATCGCAGCCACAACATTGGTGGCTTACAACATATCTCCGCCATATCGTGTCGGATCGGCACCACAAATTATGTATCATAAATTCCGGGTGAGGAGTCTACCTTCCAAATTCCAAGTTGGTAGAACCAAAATGGCCCGTCTGAAGCGCGGAACAGACAGACCCGCTTAAAGACAAATGCAGGCCGAGTAGAAGTAGAGATAATAATCTTAAAACTTTGTCTATAGTCCGGAAAAATTGTAAATTAAGTTCGAGCTTAAAATATAGTTCCCTAAGCATTACAAAACCTACCTAACGTAAGTAATTACCTGGGCAATTCCACGAAAAGTGGTCTTTTTCCCTTTCTAAAAATTTGGGAAAAAAATCTAGTCATCTTCAGTTTTCCTATGAAATTCTCATTGTAGTGGGGTGTTGAGCATGTTTTCTTGAATGACCACACAGTTTACCCAATAGTTTAGGAGTACATGTAGCATAAATTTTCTCTTACCGTCCAGATGAATGACGTGATGAATGGAAATTAAGTAAAATCCCAGGAAAACAATCATAATTGAACCAACATTTTTACTGAAAATAATTTATTATAAACTCTTGAAATGATATACATCTTGGATTCAGAAAATTTCAAAAACTACCCACCTCTGGAAAACTTTATTCCATTGCTCGGTGGCAACTAGGGAGTAGGGATAAAGAACTCATAAGAAACGCTTGCATAGGTACGAGTCTGCAACACATTGGGACATTTTATGTCTTTAGTTGCAGACTCGTATGCAAGCTCTAAGAGCCACTCAGCTGATCCGGACCCTGGGCATCGTCAAGTAAATGTCCTAAAGAGGCTACATACGAAATTACAGCTTCCTAGAGTGTAAAGCATAGAAATTAGCTCTAAGAGCCACTCATCTGATCCGGACCCTGGGCATCGTCAAGTAATTGTCCTAAAGAGGCTACATACGAAATTACAGCTTCCTAGAGTGTAAAGTATAGAAATTACCTATTAAAATGATTTAACCACCGCTTCACAAATCAAACCGTTCTCGCAATATATGGATCACCTGCTAAGAATCAAATCATCGAAACACCAGCTCAATGAAATCATCAGAAATTAACAAGAACGGAACTTTACTAACTGAACGGGATATAAAATAACTGTCACCATAAACTTGTGAAACATAAATAAGTTGTTTTGAACGAATCCAAAACTAATGCAAAGAGGCTACGTAGGTACTATTGATTGGTATATTATTATCACAATTTATATCACGTTACCTAACCCTGAAACGAAGAGTCTGATCATTATACCAATTATAATCAAGCCCCCATGAAGAAAAGTTATGATCCGTGTACGAAATACTTCCTATGCTGAGATCTAAATTCCATGCATGGACTAGCGTTCAGACTTACTTATAAATGTGGATTCTTACATTACCTACTAACTGCACCTAGTTCTGTAGGAAATAACGAAAAAATTAATGAATGAAATAAAATTGCCCGTATGAGTTGTCAAAGTAGTAGGTAATGGTGAATCCTCTGTATCTACCATTCTGAAATTTCTTCTCGTTCTTCAACATTTACAACTGTTTCCTGGTCTTTTCATATGCTCTTGTAATATTCATGATCATCTTTCTCAAATCATTGTTTTCACGAACTATCCTAGATCTTCCGTTACTATTGCTAGATCTTTTCTCCCTGATGATTTCCGACCATCAATCGCAGGTATAGGTGGTGTTACAGGTACATGAGGCTCTTCACTGTCCAAGCTTGCTGCAGGAGAATTTTCACGAACAAAGAGTAGTGCATCTTCGCCTATTTTCCGATTGTTTCTACAACTCATAGTGTTTTCCCTCCATTGTTTTCGTTTCTCTCTTAACTCTCTTCTAGACATCTTGGACACCATTTTCACTTTTCCCGTCTGTTTCCTCTTGGCATATGTTTCTGCTAAAGATTCTTGTCGTTGTTTCCAGATAGTTGGGTCTTTCTTGATTCTTGCACACCTCTCCCTTTCTTTCTCTCTTTCCCTCTTCAGCCTCTCCTCCCTTGAAACTTTTGTATTTTTCTGTGGTACCATACTTATCTTAAACAAACCAAAAATTACCAGTTAGACAGGTATAACAAAGAGATGCCCAGCTCCTTCTTTCTACAGTCAAATGAACCCTGAACTACAGATATTTGAGTTATTATTGGGTTAGTAAATTTCTTGTCATTCATCTGGCCCCCTTGTCATTCCTCTGGCACCAAAATATTTTGTTGAACCAGATGAATGACATGCAGATTAATGACATTTTTCAAGAAATCAGTATTTATAGAAGGGAGGAACTTTCTATTGAATAACTGAAAATACCAAGGGAAATTAGACCTTAAGATAAATCAATATTGTGATTAATTAATTTTTAACAAGCCTTCTGATAAAACAAAACATGAGCATATAAATGACATGGAATAAAGATACTTGCGCACCTTCTCTAAGACCTTCAATCCATCATCTGCAATATCTGGAAGCTCACTGAGAAAAAAATGACTGGCTCGTGGTGAGGTGATATCTGGGGGTGCCAACTTATGCATACAAAAGTTTTCTAATCCCTATAATCAAGTTGCTACAGCAGGAAACATGGGTGGACAGATGAATGACACAAAACCACCGGGACAACCATTTCCTAACATGCCAAAACTTAGGGAATCCACTTTTCATCTTGGGTTTCTTTTTTTCTGTAACTATACATCTATAGGAACAGTTTAGGTATTGTGGTGAAAACCACCCCCTCTTGTCAACAGCCCTTTTCAGGGCTACCAAAAAGAGGTAGACACGACACACAAATATTTATAAGACGTCGAGTTATAACTCCGTCAAACAAAATATTTCACCAGAGAGAAAATACGAAATTCTCTCTCAAAAGTGAAATATTAACAAATAACAGACAAGGCGACCTCCCTAAACACTTACTGGGCGAGAGAGACGCGACAAGTATCTCGAACCAAGTCGCCTTGAATGAGAAAACTCAAACAGACAAGCAAACGTCCTCTAAAACTAACAAGGACAATTCTAACAAGCCTACTCGCCAATCAGAAACACTGATTACACGAGAGACAATAGGCGAACCAACCAGGAGGCGGCAAGCAACCACCTCTGGTCCAGCAGCCACCCCGGGGACCCCGTCTGAACAACGGACGCAGGGAAACCACCCGAGGACCCCGTCTAAACGACGGACGCAGGGAAGACACCTCAAGGTCGTCGTCTCCGCAACGGACGCTCGTAAGCCACCTCTGGGGACCCCGTCGCAGCGACGGACGTGGGGAAACCACCCCGGAGGACCAACTCAGCTATCATACTCGCAGATACTGAGAAAACAATGTGCGAGCCAATGAGATTACACAGTTGAATTAACGAAATTAAGCGGACCAATCAGGAGGCGGCAGGAGGCGGCCACCTCCCTATAATTACCCCGCTCGGAGCCCTCCGAATTCATTCCACTCACCGCTCTCGACGACTACACTCTGAAGTACGAAGATTCTATACGCTCTACGCTGACGATCCTTCTGCTCCCGAGTTCATCTCAGAACGGTTTCCTACTGCTTTCTACAAGGCATACCTTCTCTCCACACAGATCTCGCATTGGCATCTACGAGTCCAGTGATTATTCATCCTGCTCATTGCCCAACGTAGTTCTTCTGTCAGGACGCCACCCGGTACATCTATTGATATTCTCATTAGATCGTACGCCCGCTGGGACGTTCCGAGACGTGTCGCCCGGGTTTCGTAGCACTAGGCTCGTCACCGACCGCTGTGGGCACGCCGATAAATTACTCAGCTCATCCGCTCTAATTTATCGTCCAAGGAAGTCTTTTTCAAGACTACAAGGTAGGACCCTGACATCCGAGCAAAGGAAAGAAGCTCTGTCAAGCGAGTCCACCTTCCAAACCCTCTATTTCTATACGTAGAGGTATCGAAAACGAGTTAATAAACTCGGATATTTCGATGGAGCGCCGCCCGTCCTACTTCCTCATGCAAGGGGAGGCGGAACACGGCGCGGCCGGGCCTCTTAGCCCACGCAGCGCTCCCTACCCGCTGCTCGACTCGTCCGCTGTTCCTAGCGACGGCCCAAGGCTCGATCCTCGCGAAGAGATCGCCTTCTCACCTAACGTATTCATGAAGGAAACGTTAGATCAAGCCTCACACACACAAAAGTTCGAGGATACCTTTCAGACCCGCTCTGAAGTCAATCATCATGATTCGACAAAGATTTCCGAATATCCACGATATTCTACACAAGGCTACCCGGCCGATCCGAGTGTCAAATACAATCCAAATGTGCTAAAAACAAAGGATACTTTTCAGTACCTCAACCAAGCCCAACATATTCCTCCTACAGATATAAATCTTAGGCCGGAATATTACACAACGGCTCAGCACCAAACCGATCGAACCCAGCACCCACTATGCGAGCCCAGTGCTCCACGCGGCTGCGACACGAACTACCCCTCAGTTCCTCCCGCCAAGCAAGCTGACCTCGGCGATTTCGCTCACATTCCTTACAGGAATACCTCAGGGACTAACCCGCATAATCAGAATATAAATGTCCCACTTGGTCTACCTACACCAAGTAAAACATATATAAATCCACTACAGGTATGTTTAAAATATTCAATAATTTGACATTGTTGTGAAAGTCATCTGGAAACATATGAAGTGGCCTTGTGGGACAGGAATGACAAATGACAAATTAGTCCGTCAATACAAATTTAATCATAGAAGAAATGGAATATTTTACATGAGTTAATGGAATTTTCATAGAAAAGACGCTTACCCTCCTATGGGATGTTTGCAAACTCTTCTACTTATGATGCAAGGGGTCTAAAACGGCTCGGGACAAGAAAATGCAACTTTTCGTGGAATCGCTCACCTGCCTATTAATTTTTTGTTAAGCTAAAAATTGATGTAACGAATCGAAGAAGATTATGCTCATAGGTTGTTAACTAGGGTTGCCAGATTTTCACGGGCAATATAGCATTTTTGCACAAATTCGAATAAAATATACTATTTCGAAAAAATATATACTATCATTTGAAAATTCAATTTTTGTCACCAATATTAATGTAATGATGACATAAAAATTGCACATCTATCATGTAATATGGATAATAAATCTATAATATTTATATCAAAATATCTAAGATCTATTAACTATTTGTAATTTGTAATTAACACTAAGATCTATTAATCCTATTTGTAACTGTTTGGATACAATCATTCTTGGAAACATTTTTATTATTGCGGATAGGTGACCAGAGTTGGAACACCAAGGCTGAATACTGCTTCATAAAAGACAGCTATTGAAAAATAAAGACGTGTTCTATAGAACATACCCACGGAGGGTAACCAACCCATATGACTAGACCAATTATTATTCAGGTAGTCGCAGCTTATTTAGAATTAACTAGTGCAAGTAACTCAGAATGATTAATTTGTTTTCAGAGAACCGGATGTACGTCGAGAATTCACAGTACCTAGCAATGAAATATTATTTTTCATAGTTTTATAAGAACACCAAAACTGTAAATATACGAATCCTTAATTTGTTTCTGTCTATGTATGTTTCTATGTTCCCAATAGACAGCTTAACGGCTGGACCGATTCTGACGGGAGCGCACAACATAGGCTAGGTCTGAACCTCCAAAACATCCTTTATTTCATGAACGGCGCTACCCTTCGCAGCCGATTTGTTTGGTTCCCAAAATTTTGTTATTAACAGGCAGTTTGTTAGCGGCGGAAATGCGTGATAGGTGGAGAAGCCTTGACGGGTTTCTACGGGTGTTCCGAGTGAAGCGTGAGTTGCACTAATGATAGGTAATGGATGGGAATTTGATATTTGGTGCGAAGTACGGGACGGGAATCCGATTTGTTTGGCTCCCAAAATTTTATTATTGTTGCCAACACGCAGTTCGCGGCCTTTGTTCGCGCGCGTTTGGTTTTAACGATTCCGATCATATGGAGTGAGCTAAATTCTTTCCTGTTCACCCTAGGAAGTTAAAATTTGATAGGGTGACTCTTTGGGAAATTGAGAGACGTCTGAAATTATGGGCTTTTCCCTGATCAGTCTGGGCCAGATTTTGCTACTTTTATACTGTAATTTGGCATGTAGCCCCCAGCCTCCATAGTTACGAACACAGTCTGGATATGGTTATTTCAGCAATCTATCCACCGACTTGCGCTAGTCCTTGATAAAACTGGAACTACTAATGCAAACAGCTCAAGAGGGATAATTACTTAACTCTTCTCTTGACAAATCAAGGTATGTGCCCAGCCTGTTTAGATTTAGCTAGTGCATGTAACTGAGAATATCAAATTAATCTCAGTGAGCCAGCAGATATGGACATAATATTCCTACACTTTTACTATGAAAACTTAGTGATATCAATAATAAAGCTAGACTTTTCAAAAGCTCAAAAATATAGTATTTTTTGATACTACATATTGACATGGATATGTCTTTGCTCTGGGGGGTCAACCAAAAATTTTCGTGACGCAAAAAATATGTCACAATTTCTAATGAAGTTCACGTACAACCAATCCGTTGCTAGGGGAATTGAACTTCCGTAGTTTTCATCGCACAGAAATCGTTCGCCACTCGTTGGAAAGCGCTTGATTTATGTGATAAATGTTCAAATCTCAAGCTACCAATTTCCCCCTCCTTACGTACCTGGCTACATTCCTAAACTAGTATAAACATCCGAATATAACGGATTTGTCAAATAAAACAGTGGCTCACCAAGTCAACTCAATGTCAAGAAAGCAAGATCTAAAGATGTCCTCAGTAAGAGAACGAAACGATAAATGATATAATTTCATTTATTAATGAAAAATCAGGCTATCATGAACATAAAAATGATAGCGCCTGTATTGGAGAAATAACTTTAATAGTATGTATAGTATGCTTATTGTGTCTCCAAGAATAATAGAATAAATTCTTTATCCTACATTTCGTTGCCTACAGTCCAAAGTTAAAGGATTTTTTTACAACTCTCGAGGACAACCGTTATGAAATACCCAATCAAAGACCATGTAACATGGTATCTGCTTGTAAAGCAGATAGTGGAACTCGTTTACGAGTTTATAAGTAGGTTTTTTTTTATATAGTAGGTATTATACAGAATTTTCTGCATAACTATATTATGATAATATAAACTATAGTATCTATGTCTGGCGATCCTATGTTTAACACTTGTGCTTGCGCAGAAATCGCACGCAATTATATGGTAAATATTCAAAACAATATTGTTTATTATGATAGGTATCATTGTTTACAGGGGTAAAAACCTATGATATGAGAGGGATGAAACACATTGACGAATGTAAGTGAGAAGAAGGGTGAAGGGAAGAGGAGAAGGGGTTATTGCCAAGGTATCCAGTTTAATCAAGAGAAGCCGTCCTTGCGGTCTACAAGTTTCCCTGATATCCACCGCCTCTAGGAAGGTACCTAACCTATCTTCTGCCAGAATTACCTCCCCCGTTATCCCAAACCCACCACAACGGCGCAGCTACTGTTTCCGGAGGTTTTTTTTCTCGGCTAAACAAATCTTATTCAAGCAATGTATCACTCCCGTAAATCGCCTTTCCCGCCCTTAAGGTCTGAAATATCGCGTAAAGTGGAAACAAGCTTAAACAGGGATACTTTTTCTTTCAGAGTGGATGGCGGTTTCGCTGGAAATACAACCGGCGATGCGGGTCGTTAGGTCGGCACAAGTTGAGGAGTTCTCCCATTAAAACCAGCTCATTTTTTGTTCGATAATTTGACCATATAGATGAACAACTCTAAAAAAATACAATTATTTTGTAAATTATAGGTATAGAACACATGGATGTAAATATGTTATCTAAACAGGGTGTCCAAATAACTACCCCTTTCACCCTTCGGTCTAACTTCCTAAATAAATGAGTTAGAAGAAAAATTAAAACGTTTACCCTCCTTATTTTTCTCGTAGGTCTTAAATATGAAATTTTCGCGCACGTGCGCAGTGCACACTCACTTTGTTATTTTAAATGACAACCCCCATTTTTATTGCAGGTTCGAATCCTACTCAAAATTTTATGAAAAAATGACACATCACTCAATTTTTTGAGTGCGCAAAAACGGACACTACCGCCCTAAACTACGCGATTCCGCTCCAAAAGTGGAAAACTGTGAAATGATGGTTTTTGAAGGTGTTCAATTGCCACATGATTTCGGAGTAATTTTTTACGCTGAATCACGTAATGATGTTCATTTATTGATATTCACAACACCAACTAAGGAAAACACCGAAAAACGAAATTTTAGTTTGCTCAGCGCTGAGTGGAAATGCGCGAGGACGCTACCAGTTCTGGTATTTTTTTTTTTTTTTGCGTTTTCCCAAGTTTATGTTGCAAATATTCTTAAATAGACATGATTCAGCATGACAAATCACCCCAAAACTATGTATCACACGTAGCAAAATTGAGTATCTTCAAAAATCAGTAGGGGAAAGTCGTAGATAGGTAATCACCTACTTCAATTATATTAATTTATTAAATTATTGATTAGTAAATACTTAGGAATTACTCCTAATTAAATATTATTATTCCTATTCCAACTACAGAAGGTTAATTACTTCCGAGACTACCTAGGTCGGAACTTTTTAGCCAATTTTCTAAAAACATTAAGCTATTGCAATGAATCCAAAATTTCCATAATGGAAATTCGTTTTGGAATTCCTTAAGTTTAACGCTTTTTGTTATGTGTATGTTATTTGATCAAAAAGTTCTGGTTCATTTCAATTAGCTCGCAAACAGAGGGTCGTTGAAACTTCTCGGTGGTCAAAGCGTTACTCTTTCTGAGTCACCGAGTTATTTTATATAACTGTAATATTTTCAGTTCTCGTGTTATTTTGATCAGCTTCGGAACCTCCGAGGCTAATTTCTTTCCTAATCGACTCACGTTGCTGAAATGTAATGGAGCTCGTTCGGGACACCACAAAAACAATTACGAGGTTCAGAGGATCACTGAATAGCTAATGGGGCCTGCCGTTTTACTTTTTTTGAATATTTAGAAAAAAAATTTCAATATTCACCTACTATAAATCGTAAAATTGTGGGGTCCTGAGTAGTAAAGGTGTGAACCCTTTTGGGAGGCACGATGCGCCAAGTTTTGATCATTTACTAGATAAATATATGAGGCCAAATAATAATTACAGACCAATGAACTGCGTAGAAGGGCTATCCAATACAGAAATAATAAACCTTTGTGGGTGGATATTCTGTCATGACCAAACAAGGTCCAGTCCCAGTTGGTGTACCTGAAAGCCACTGAGCTTTACAACGAAATGTAATATTCTGATATGTGATATATTTATTTATTTATGTACATCTGGTCATACCATTATTTAACTAAGATGTATAGTATTTATCATTATATATTTATCGATAATATTTATGTATTTGTAAGGATCATTCAGCCGTAGTTTAGTTTTTATTACGTGGTATTTTTATCCGCTGTAGGGGTTAAAAAGCGGCCATAGCTGCATCCCTTGAGGCAGAGTGCGGCGATGCCTCGTTTTGCGTGTTATTATTATTATTTCTCCCCCTCCCATCTGCCAGTGCAGTCCGTGATGACAATCCGTTTAGTGACGGACGGTCAGCATGGCTCCCCTTAGAATCAAGCCCGTTACAGTGTCCCTTTGACACTCCTTTTTGATTGCCAGGAACCCTTCCGGTTGAGACGCAGCTTAAATTCTAAAAATAAATAAACCTTTATGTAATAATTTGCAGCGTTTTTTGTTTGTTACTCTGCAAATGCTCCTACTTACTTAAACGATGGACCGCTTGAAAGTTTTTAATTCTGAGAACACTTGCTCTTGAACGATGCCACCATTGCTTAATTTAAAAATGACAGCCGTACACTATGGGGTGCAGAGGTTTTGAGAATTATGAGGATATCCCATCCACCCTTCACTAGATCAAATTATGTTAATCAGTCCCTCTTTGAGAACCAAATGAATGCTGCAGCCTCTCAACCTTTAATTTCAAATGATGAAGCAGATTTGAAGCCTTCAACAAGTTCAGTTCAAGTCATCAGAACCTTTTTCTATTCAGGAAGTTGCACATTCCTCTTTAGCATTTAGAAAATTGTGAAAAATTGTTCCCACCAAATATTTGCTAAATCGAACTGATAGCGAGAAATCGTTAAGAAAACTTACGTAATTAACCAAGTCGCTAGGTATTTTGACGTATTACTTGAATATACAGCAACAACAAGTCATGGATCTGTTGACTTAGAAAGAGATTAAGACCCATTGTATTATTCAAAAATGGAAGATGTTGCTCTGAACTTTCCGCTAAATATAATTTATTGCTAAGCTTTGAAAATTAATATTGATGGATGTACTCTCATCGCTAAAATCATAATAAACTGTAGCAGCTGTACAATAATGCTCACAACTCAACTTTCAAGAGAATAGTAACATTTAATTAAAACCCTCTGGAGCACGCTTCTTGTTTTCAAAGGGGTTTTAACTAATCATAATTTCCATAATCTACGTGTATTATTTAAATGCTTGTTCAGTAACAAGAGAAAAAGAGGTGAGTAGGTATCTTATGCATCACTTCAAATTAGCAGATTTAATATTGATACTATTATATTTCATTTGTTTTTTCCTTTGTTCAATATTGATGATACAGTGTTTAATAATGAGTAAAATAAGTGGGATACAATTTCAGAAGATTCTTGATGCCATTCTTTTAATATATATATATATATATATATATATATATATATATATATATATATATATATATATATATATATATATATATATATATATATATTTATATATATATATAGCGTATATATATATTACCTAATATTATTAATATAAGCTACTAGCTGGTTTACCCGTGCGTTGCACAGGTTGACTTGAACATTATCAAATAGCTTAAAGTAATTCTGATAGATTCGCCCACTCAGATCCCCAGTTGGTTCAGTGACGTTCAAAACGCATTAACATCCTCCCTCTCCCCTCCCCATTTGGTCAGATTTGAAAACTTTGAAAAAAGTAGTCTTTGACTTGAATTGAAGTAAGTACCTAATCCAAAAATATTCGACAATCAAATCCCCAGTTCGTTCAGTGACGTTCGAAACGCTTCAACTCCCCCACCCCTCCCCCTCCATTGTGGGTCAGATTTGAAAAATTTGAAAAAAGTAGTCTTTGACTTGAATTGGAGTAATCCAAACATACGCGACAATCAAATCCCCAGTTTGTTCAGTGATGACAAAGATACGCCATCCCCCCCCCCCCCCCTCCTACTCCTCCACCCCTAAAACACCCCCTATAGGGCTGATTTGAAATTTTAAACCTTCTTTAGACTTCCACGAATAATTTAAAACCAAAATTAGCCAAATCGGTTCAGCCGTTCTCGAGTTTTAGCGAGACTAACGAACAGCAATTGATTTTTATACATATAGATTTAAAGGGGCACTGCAATACATATAGATCTAAGGGGAGCCATGTTTTCCTCCGTCACTAAACGGAGTGCCTGGACTCTAATGAAAAATCGGAGGGGAACAAAAAAGTTCCAGTCATGCAGAATGATTGTAAGAGCGTAATAAATTAACCTATTATAATATGTGACATTGTTTTAAAATATGAGCACTTTGAAATAATAACCAATTTTATGGCAGCGAAATTCGATCTAAATAATATTCGGCGCTCAGCCTTGAAAAGAGTTCATACAGAAACAAAAGGATTTGGAATAAACAGGAAGGGGTTTTAGACAAGAAAACCAAAAAAAAACACAAACACTCTGATAAAAGGCTCTGCGGAAAATTTTACGCTGTTCACTTGAGGAGGTTAAAAGCGAATTTTTGTAGAAAATACAGCTATTGCTTACGAGTGCTACTCTGTCATCACATGAAAGCCAAAGGGGTTTGTGTTTTACTTTATATGTAGACTGAAATAAATAGATCAAAATCAATTCGCAAGAGCTTGTCACATTATTTCAAATGTAGTTTAGGAATTCATAGTTAGCTGAATGGTTTTCAAACCTCAAACACGTATACCATGCAGCTTTTCAGTAGGAAAAATACAAAAAACAAAAAACCAAATCAATGTTAAAACTAGATTGTGCCCACTTGCGAACCTTAGTTCATTTACACAGATATTATTTTTAATTTGGATGCTAGTAAAATTATTCTGAATTGTAACCTTCCCAAGGGATACCTGTCTGTTAATACTTTGTAGAAAACTGCAAACTACCCAACTACTAATTTCACTCTAGTGGAATCTAACTTCGAACGGATATTTGTCATATAGAGAGTAGAGTAAAGGAATCTCAATTTTGAGAAAGGAAACACACGAAAGAATCAAATCAGGAGGGTGAAAACTCAAAAAAATTCTGGGATAAGTACATAAAATGTTTATTGTAAACCGTTTCAATCTCTACATAGTAACATTAAAGGTTAGCCAACAATATTTGGCTTCATTTTAAATTTCGCCATTCTTATTTCTACACCACTCATTTTGAATGATAAGTTAAAACACCGGATATATGGCACAACCAAACCAAATTAAGAAAAGTCGGTCGGTAGGTGGCTACCTAGGTTAAACATTAAATTCCTCAGTCCGAATAGAAACGATTCATAGGTTTCACAGGTTCTATAACACACTAAAAAAGGGCATATACCTACATTTTGACAATGCTGAAGACATTGTCCACTAACTTAAACTAATGTCCTCCTATTAAATACATACAAGTGAATATCACCAAAAGTTTTAAAAACCTCACATTTAACAGGGCAGTATTTGAAAGTACTGAAAAAAATTACTGTAAATTATTCAGAAAACATGATTTTTGCCAGGAATAAATGCCTATTGAATGGGTGAGGAAGATCAATGAGATTGTATAATTGTAATTCTTTGAGAGTATAAACAGTATTGTAATTATGCGTTTAACTTGGTATCTAACAGATTTTTTGTGGGAAACAATGTTTTCTTAATTTAAATAGATTTCCGTAATTTCATTGCGAGTGATTGATTTTGAAGTCGGCACTAAGCAGAAAAAATGAAATGGAATTCATGAGTACTCTATAGAAGGCCCTAAGCCATTAATAAAAATTATAGAGAGGCAACTTGCGGCTAATGATCCTTCTGGTAGAGGTGCGGCTTAAACCACTAAATATATATAGTGAGGCAACGATTTTAAGTTTGCAAATATGTTAAGGCTCTGATAAAAAAGAGGAATAAATTTAAGAAAAATACCCAGAAACAAAGTTGTACAGTTGTTGGCAATTTTTGAAGAATCGGATGGAAACTGGGACGTGTGGTATTAGGATTCGTTTATATAAACGAATAGAAGCAACCTAATTTGTTCAGAAAACACGTTGAATCCGAGTGTGAATTTTCCATGATCGTGTGTGGAGGTAGATCATGTAAAATTACAGATTTACCTACAATTGAAGACTTGACGTTTAAGAGAACTGTCATACCCCCACCCTATCAGCCTCCGTATAAACCATAATCAGCCCACGTATAATAAACGGACCTTCATAATAGATCAGAATGATGTGTATAGTTTGGTGGTCTAGATGCTCGAAAGCTCGCATCTCAAAAGTATGAAAATATCCTAGATCTATCGTTTAAGTAAAATAATGATAGTTGGTCAAACAGATCAGAATTATGCTTAAAATGCTGTTTTGGAGGTTGGATATGAAAGAGAAAAAATTAGACCATGTTGGAATGAATCGGATCCAGATGGCACTGGTGATTTGGGGGGGGGGGGGGGGGGGAAGGAGGGGGAGAGGGCCTCGACAGTGCTGTTGAGCGTCCAGTCATTTGATGCAATCACAAGGCATCAGCTACCATTGTTGACTTATTGCACAACACAAATTAAAAGAAATTGAATACCTAATTAGAATAGAAGACGTGGGGAACTAATTCAAATATAGAATTCAAATAGATGTATGTAAAATGTTAATATTTTTGAAGGTTTCATATCTATGCACCGTACCCATGATTTAATAGATACGGTAAGATAGGTAAAGAAAAACGTAATTTGATACAAAAACAACAAATCCTTCCTAAGCGTATACTACTCATACATACAATAATATATATAGGTACTACTAAGGGTATACTTACTCATAAAGTCATTATAAAAATATAAAATTAGCACTTACCTACCTATAAATATAGTAGTTTTCATTCTAATGGCATCGAATCAAATTGCTTAGAATTGAAAAATTGCTCATGGGTTTATTACAAATAATACACCAACATTTCAAGGTTTTAACATTTCAACAATTAAATGATGGGGGTTTAAACTGATCACAAATGAAAAGTATGACACTATGTAGGTTTCACATACCATTTTAATGTCAATAATGAAAATAACCAAATGAAGAAACAATGCCGATATAACAAATAATAGAACACAACAGGCAAACTCGATTCACACTCAGTTTTCAAATAGGTACCCCTAGTACTCGACAACCTGTCTAAACTGTTACGTTCAAGGAAAATAACCCACAGTCGAAGAGGTTTGATTACATTGGCCTCATAGCTCAACCCGTTCGAGTGCTGCAACTAAAAGGAAATTTACCATTAGTAGTAAGGATACGAGTTTGAACTCTTGCCGAGATATCAAATATTTGTGGGCCCCAACAGTGGCGCAGTCGTTAGGACCCGAAATACTACGAAAAAATTCGCTTAATAAAAATGTAAAGAATAGGTAGAAACCACTAGACGAAGGGCCGCCATCAGTGCTCCCAAACGATGGACCAGTCAGTAAATACAGTTAAAATTATTGTTCTAGATAAATTTCTATCAACCTCCCTCCATTTTTGATTTTTTTAATGATCAGTTCACCAATGAAAAACTCCATTTCAATTTCGATGAACGTTGAATAGACAGATTAATTAAAGAAGTGATCTAAATAGTTGAGTAAGTGAAAGAAAAATCCCAAACATAATTGGTTGAAATTGGCAATTGATGAATAGCAAAAATAAATACAATTGGGACTGCTGCAATTTGTTATTTGATCAGCTCTCGAAATACATTTTTAGGAAGATACCTGAAAAATCAAGCAGCTCCAGTAAATTTAACGTGAAGTTACAGTGCATTTTACCCTGCATGTGTGACATCGAATTCACACAGGCAACTGTATAGTTACGTATGTATGAAAAAACCAATAAGTTAAAATTAGTGAAAAATGACCTGGTACTACAACGATTACAGATAACCAAGATGAAATTATCATTCAAATTTGTCTCAGTCTTTGTTTGCTTTCTCAATATTCAACTAATTAAAGAATTTCAGTTCATAAAAACCTACTTAGTACCGTAGAACTAAGAAAAAAGGGCTCCAATCCATATTCCCTTACATAGGTATACAACACATACAATTTAATACTATAATTTAATCGCTATAGTTACATTATAAGAAAATAATTTGTTGATTTATTTTTACGAAAAAGAAGAATTCGCAGGATTTGCATCGTTTGGAAATAGGATTTGGTGTATTGTTTTAACAGTTTTGGATAGAAGATTTGCACAAAAAGTAAGCACACTGGCATAAATTCATCAAACATGAACATTACGATCAGATATCGAAATATAATTTTGTTCTGGTTTTCCAAGTAGTTTTAGCAACAAAATAAAAGTAGTAGAGTAGATTATAAGTGTGAAACAAATAAAAGGGACTCTTTGAAGCTATCCTTTCAGCTCCCCATGGTGCTTTAAGCCAAACTCACACAAGCCAATGACAAATTCAATGCCAAAAGGAGGGAATTTTACACACAACAGTTGGCACCATCTTCAAAAATCTGACACAAGTTCTAGGAAAGACCATTTTTTGGAGCAATTGCAAAGTTAACTTCTAGAATTTTGAGTAGGCCAGCCCTTATAAGGTCACCAGTCTGATGTCTTTGATACCTACATAATACATACATGTTATATTGTGTAGAAAGTAAATTTATGTTTTATAAGTTGTAATTGGCATCACTGCAGAGATGAAAATTGGAAGGAGAGGATTGATTATCAGTCTACAAATACACTTTAATGAATTAGAATCATCGAGATCAATAATTCTTCTTTTTCCATTATTCCAACGTAATTTGGCAAATTGATGGGGTCAAATTATGTTGGCATGAAGGAAAAGGAAGAATGATCGAACACGCAGATTCAAATACAATAATGAGTTTATATATACCGATAGACCAATCTCCTGTCCCCACTCATCATCTCTGCAGTGATACCAATTACAACGTATGTATAAGACATAAATTCACTTTCTATATGACTACCAGACATTCATACACAAAGGACTGACATTCAGATGCCTCTCATTTCAAGTATAGTATTTAATTAGTAGTGCACCAAATGGTTCAGAGAACTGGGATCAAATGGAACCATCCTCTCTTTATCACTCAACATTCTAGTCACAACTGAAGGAAAATTCCCACAGGTTTGTGTACATTGGCTGAAGAGAATTACTCCTAAAAAAAAAAAAAAAGAGAGGGAAAAAAAAGAAAAGTGGACATGAGTTTGAAACATTGAAAAATCGTAAACTACAACCTATTCAACAGAAATGAGCTTGGTAGAAAAAAGTCCCAGTATGGAATGAACTTTCCTTTGAAGAAAATAAACGGTATTTCTCTGGACGCTGTATTCCTGATCAGTACGATCAAAGGTTGCTCTCAACTCGTTTATTCTCCAACAACAGAAAAATATGTTTTACTGTAAAATGATAGAACAATTTCGTTTTCTGATACAGCTTTAGTCTTTGAACCTAATAGCTGAAATGAGGCCTGAAACCTTGTGTTTCTAGTAGGTATATTATTTAAATTTACTTCATTATTTTACTATTTGTATTAAAACCTTCAGATATATTCAAATTAAAGGCATGTTGTAGTAGTCAATGAGCGATTATAGTGTTAATAGCTAGTACCTAGCTGTCCCTTCAAACATGGGAAACAACTGAAAAGTCCAGAAATGAGGGTTGTTTTTGGAGAAAAATGGATTAGCTCGAACACTTTGAACATTAAGCACATATCTGATTTAACTATCAGAAGTTAACTAACTATTCTTTCTTAATAACATGAAATTTGAGACTAGCCTTTGCTAATTGGTCCTTAGTAGTTTACTCAAATCATCAAGGGTAGATTTTAAGCAGTATTAAACAACTTTGTTCATGTGAACCCTTTCCTGTTACATTCTCCATCTTTGTAATTGTAGATACCTACGTATCTAATTTGATGTTTTCCTGTTACTATTAACAGACAGAACAATATATTGCAATATGAGAAAAATCTAAGTTGACCCACACATTACTCAGATTTACCATTTTGGTTTGATAATCTTCAAGACATACTTCTCATGGAATAGCTGGACTGTATTTTCCACAATAAGGACCTGAGATTTCAAAATACATCACAATAAATCCTCAACCACCATTCAGATCAGAAGAATTTGAAAAAATGAATAAACCAAACAGTCCAATAAAGTGTCACGATATGGAATGTAATAGGTAACATGAGGAAATTAGTCTTGTTTTTCGATTCAGTTGATAAGCCAATAATAAGAATTAAAATCGTCCATGGTAACGACTAAGAATATTAATTAATAACTAATTAGCTGATGTGGTAGAAATCACTGCTGACAACAGAATAATTGAGACAATCATACACTTGCTGATGAGCGGTATTAGGTTACAATTCAGAAGGCCATGAACGTTTAACTAAACCACTAAACCACCCTCGTCAGTGTGCTAGAACAAAGCTGGTATGAGCCAAAATAGCTCACCTCAGGATCTCAGCCAATCCATGCATTTACTACACTATCACTGATTTTTTTTCGACATTCAGATTTTCAAATGTTTCTAAAAATTATGGAAGACTCTAACATAGATGATCAATATTGCAAGCTCTTTTCAGAACTATATTTTCTTGGTTTAAACGGAGATTAATTAATTTTAAAAACTAACCATTTTCCCAATTTTTTCCATTAAGCAGTATTTGACAGAGATATATGGCAAAAGGAGATTTTCATGAGATAATAAGTAGGTAGAGGTAAACAAATGTAAGGTAAATTATTCGTTGAAATCGTATTGAGGGAAAATTGAAGGCGAAAGGGAATCTCTATAAGATTAGGGAAACATGTATATTTACTTTTTTTTTTTGTTCGTTGGAGTAGAGGTAGACGCAACTCTGAAACTTTTGACTGGAACCACACCCTCTTCATTGACTAATATCTAAATATCTCCTAGGATTTTTTACTAGTTCAGCATTTTCAATACAATGTTACCCCAACGCCGTTTTGTTACGTTACTCAAATAGAACTTCTAGAAGAAGAAGCAGAAAGGAGTGTACTTTACTGTTTAAAATTATCATGGAGTAATCAAATTCAATTTAAATCCAAGAAAATCCATTTTTTACATTTCTTACTAAGTTTTGTTTCAAATAAGGCAGGGCACGTGTCACACACTACACTCTCTGTTTTCCACGACGTTTTATCAATTAATATTTTCGTCAAATCGTTGCATGACAAATCGATTTACGTATAAGTAACGTACTTAGGTCACGTTTTGACAATGGGAACATTTAACACTCTGAAAAAATTTAGCACAGAGATTTTGTTCAACGCAGAACTGGTTGGTCTGCAAGTGATTTGTCTGTTTGGACGTATGTGATTTGAGCAACAAAAATTTGGGAGGCTCCAACGGAGGGTAAATAAGCAGACCTCATGATTTTGAGATAATTAGGTAGGTTCTTTAGGTGTAATCAGAAACAGGAGGACAACTCCTAGATACTTACAGGATGGCATGGTTTTCGCGTTTGAAAAATGAAAGTTGTGAAATGAAAGTTTGAGTTTGAAATGAAAGCTGTCTAGAAAAATTAGAATATAATGGCACTTTAAAATTTTATCGGTAATACATGATCCATATTTAGGCATTCAATGGCTGAGAAAATTGTAACGAAAAATAACTATCAAGTTATATAATTAACTAGGTACCACAGATTCAAGTAATATTTAAATATAACGTGAACTGAATTGGTTGGATAACGATTATTTTAAAAACCAATAAAATAAAAATATCAATTATACAAAGTTCCGAATTTAATGAGTGAAGATTTTTATTAAATTTTATCCAGCGTTAGGGGTGAAACTATAATATTTAGCTGTACGAATCAAACTTAAGAGGTGCTGATCGCATGGCTATGTAAAAGAGATGTAGTTACATCGAATAATAAGAGAACAGAAAATAGTTGACTTGGAACTCTGGAGAAATTTATATAGTTTTTTGTCGGTGGAAGATTTTTTTCTTCACTGGAAAAAATATATTAATTAGTCTTGTAGCTAAAATATATGTTTTTTGTGTTAAGCAAATGATGCTAGAAAGCTAAAAAATGTTATCTGCGTTGAAGTTCACCATTTCTTAACAAATATTTAATTGATAAGTCGGGTGAACTTATGCAGTTCTCATTCCTTCTATTGGAATCAGCAACTTAGGTTGAACAATAGCTGAGTTCAAGTTGAAATGCTTAAAATAATGCATCGAAAACTGAGATGAAAGTAAAATAAGTATAACTGGGGCAAGTAGGTATATATATATATATTTAGCCTACGTTTACTCTGGACGCAGAAGGTGTGAGCTCCGTGAGTTGTGAATGGATAGGGTGGGTCTGAGGGGTTTTCAATTCGCAGAAATCCCCCCAAGAAGACGCCACGGATGACTTATGATGTTCTTCCTGTTCGGGAATGGGGACTCCGCTCCCTGGAGTTAGCAGGTGATGGATGAACGGTTCAGCCGGCCGCGAGTGGATGCCCTCGTGTCTCCGGAGGCTAGATTTAGTCAGGAAGGCTTTGCCACATACGGAACAAACCTGGCACTTGGAGCCGGTGTGGGTGAGGGCGTGGTTCTTCAGATGAGATTGAGATTTGAAAGTTTTTGGGCATTCAGGACAGGGAAACGGACGAGACTCGGTGTGACCGGCTCTGTGCCCTGAAAGGTACATTTCTGATGAGAAGGCCTTGCCACAGATATCACATTTGACGCACTCCACAGCTTCGTCCTTCACTCTATCAGAGTGATTTGCAACGTGAGATTCAAGCTCTTCAAAAGAGCCGAATGTCGCCTGACACGTCAAGCAGTCTCTTAGTCCCGATTTAGCGTGATTTTGCACGTGCTTTCTCAAATTCGAAGTATCATCAAATGCCATACCACAAAAGTCACAAGAAAATGACCCTGTTTTGGTGTGAGTTGTAAAGTGCCGCTTTAGCTCAGATGGTCTAGAGTACATCTTATTGCAGTATGAACAATGGTAAGTTATGACGTCTGGGAAGTTATTGTCACCTTTAGTGTGGGTGCTGATGTGTTTTTTGAGGTTGGACGTGTCGCTGAATGCTAGGCCACACACGGTACAGGCAAAGGGGCGTGACCCACTATGAGTCAAAGCGTGACGCCTGAGGTCAGCAGGCCGAGTGAACGTTTTCGAACATACGTCACAAGGGTATGACTTCACTCCTGGGCGGGCCTGCGGTTTGATGCCGCTGTGGACGGACAAATGCCTGATTAGCTCGCTTGGCTTGCCAAATGACTTCGAGCAGAGATCGCATTTGTGCGGAAGGTCACCAACGTGTTTCATCAAATGGACTCTGAGGTTGTACGACGAGCTTAATCCGCCCCCACATAAATGACATATGAACTTGGCAGAGCAGATGTGCTTGGACGAATCAAACAACTCAAACTGGGAATGGCAAAACGGACATTCTTTGCTCTCCTCCTGAATTTGAAGCGTTTTCACGGTAGAGGTAACACCCACGTCCCTTCTCGTATCAGATGGCACGCTTAAAACATCGGTCTCAACTTCCGTGCAATGAATGAAAGTGTGCTTTTGAAGGAGGAGTGTAGTAGTAAAACTTTCCGAACAGTACGCACACTGGTACAACGTCTGGCACACACAGTCCTCCAACGAGCAAACTGAACATATTGATTTTTGAGAATCGTTATTGACATTTCCATCAGGTTTCAGGCATTCAGAGCACGGCGAAGTAGGCGAGAGGAACCCATGTTGCTCGTAGAACTGTTGACATCTATCGCAAAGGCTGGTTTTAACAGCTAAACAAACAACATCGTTGGTTTCTTCCTTGACACCCTCGTTTTGGTCAAACGAAAAGCTCTCCATCTGCAGAAAGTCTGTGGGTAGCCCGAGCATTTCAGATCTCGGAACGAAACTAACCAAGATGAGACCGAACGTCTACCAAAGGAAGGGCGGAGAGCAGTGAGTGAACTAGATGTTACATCCATCAACTTCGCAACTCCATCAGATTCGCTTAGTTCATTACGAATAAACCAATTTTAATCTAAATTGAGGAGTCCAAATACCTCGATTTTCAGAGGTACTCACTATTTGAGAGCTAAATACCGACATTACCTGATCCACAACTGGGAAGATGCCATACTAGTTGCCTACTTCTAACTTGGAGCGATCCGGATGAACGGTGAACTTTCGCGAGGATGAACGGATCTAGTTTATCACTAAGCACAAAAACCACTTTCCGGTCACTTTATTCCGAATTGATACAGCGAAAGTGAAGAAAATAGTGAAAAATTCGCGAAGGAAATGGTCGCAAAAGTAAACAATAACAAAGAGCTGAGTTTGGGAAGGTATTTTAGCGTTTGGGAGGCTAACCTGCTTGCTCGATGCTAGCGCTATTGGCGGCTGAGTAAGGAAGCACAATTCTCATCTTTACTGCCCGCCCAACGAAGACACTGAGTTGTCTTTTCTCATCGGCTTCACCGGAAAGAAAATTAATGGTTATCAGTAGGTAGATTTCTCGTGGTTTAGCTTATAAATGTGAAATATATCTTTAAAACGAAGAAGTTCCAGGTATTTTTTTCCTGTTTCAGGTTTGATTCCTAACTTACTTTTCTTACGGGTAAGGTTTGTTCGGACATGTAGTTCTGAACCAGTTCAGAATTCATAGTTCGGAATTGAACTGTTAGGCCTGGCGCAAATAAAAACAGGCTGGTGAGGTGACGACGGATGAGTCGCGGTGATTTAGACAGAATGTGAAAAACCGAACTGAATAATAGGGTCACTTCACACAAACTGAAAGAACACCATGTGTTAGTAACCAGGAAATGTTGCATAAACAAATGTGTGTAATTTCCTGTTCTTGTCGAAAAGTTAAAAGAAATAGAATGTTATTGAAATCTAAGTCGGATATAGTTTTTTCTTCCATTGCGAAATAGTAGTGTAAAGTATAAATCCATTTCCAAGACAGAACTATTGGAACTGGTTCGGAACGGTTACGAACTACGTGTTCGAAGAAATCCGTTAAGATATTTACAAAGAATGAAGCAACGGTACCTACTTTCAGAGTGTTACTAGGTACCACTGAGTGGGTGGGGGGAGGGGGAGTTTTGGTCTACCTACCAAAATGAAATGTTCAAATATTTTGCTGATGGAATCCACTTCGGAAGAGTAGAAAACATTTCCTGATTAGCCACCTAGTCTCTTAAAATACCGTTTTCAATACAGGGAGTCAATAATAATAAAATAAAAAAGGCAAGAATGGCATAAATCATACATATAAATTGAAATCTTTTTTGAACAAAATATCACTATGTAGGCATGCTTAAAATATTACTTATGATTAGGTAGGTACTTATGATTTTGGCATGAAATTGTGCTGACAACCATGGTACAGTTGTACCAGAGGTATTTAGATTTCATTGAAATGAGATTTAAAATATCGGTGAAAAGTGCTGAAAATTGCAATTTAAACCCAAAAAATTGAGTTGTACAATAAAAAACTTAGTACTTATCTAAGATTTTTTTTTTAATTTAACAAGAAACTTTATTGTGGTTGGCCACTATTGAGTGTGCTTATAAATGCGGTATACGTATAAATTAGAATATGGCACACGTAGCATTAGTACCCCCTCTGGAGGGCTAATGCACAATAAATAGGTAATTTTTTTTCACAACGATTTAGAGTAGACAATAAATAAATTAGTATAAGCAAAGTTCAAACAGTTCAACAGTAAGTTTAACAAAGTAGATCGGTGGTAACTGAATTAAACAGTTTTGAAAATAAGAAGTTGAACATTTAGGTTGAGGGTCAGGGTGGTGCAGTAATGAGGAGATCGCTATGCCATTTTCGTTTCAGCCTGCGCAGGTCTCTTGGTGTACGAGTAGGTTCCAACATTCTGCGAACGATTGGGTTATGATGATTGTTCATGCGGTTTGCGAATTTGTTGTATGCCTCAGAGATAACTTCGGTAACCTGGGGTATGTTCAAGTCTGCATGCAATGTAGCGTTTCGGACAAACCAAGGAGCTTTTGTTATAATGCGCAGCGTCCGATTTTGGAGCGTTTGTATTTTTTGAATTTGCGTGTTGGCAGCTGAGCTCCAAATTTCGCACGCATATTGCCAGATGGGGCGTTATAACGAGAGGTAGAGCAATCTCTTGAGTTGGAGTGAGATGACTTTACTTGCCAACAGATACTTTAATTTTTTGATCTTTCCACGAATCGTCGCTACAAGTGTAGTGATGTGAAGATTCCAGTGTAGTTTGCTGTCCAAGGTGAGCCCAAGGTATCTGACTGCGTCACATCTGCTCACTGGTTCACCATTGAGTAGCAAATCCGGCACAATAATGTTACGTCAGTAGGTAAAGCAGACCAGAGAGGTTTTGTTCGCATTGAGCCGGATTTTCCATTTTCTTGTCCATTGGCATATGACATCAATGTACTCCTAGAGAATCCCATGAGCTTGCTCAGCAGTGTCCTTCCGAACCAGAAAGGCTTGGTCGTCAGCAAGTGGGCTGTTAGCACTGATGAACTGCGTGGGTAGTCGTGTGCATAGTACATGTAAAGCAGTGGGCCCAAGATGCTTCCCTGCGGAACTCCTGCCCAGATATTGTGGGTTTTGGAAATAGCTTTGGAAATAGCTGAACGACATTTAACAGCGTAGGTCCTGTTAGAAAGGTAGGATTGCACTATTCTGTAGTAGGTATCTGGGAGGACAGGTTTTAATTTCACAAGGAGCCCATCATGCCACACCCGGTCAAGGGCCTTCTCTGTATCCAGGAAGAGTCCTAAGCATACACCTTTGCTTTCGTAGGTTGTGAGCAACTCGTCAACGACTCTGTGTAGCTATTGTGGGCTGGAGTGTTCAGTACGGAAGCCGAATTGTTCATTAGGAAGAGAAGGTTCTAGAAACTGGAGTAATTCTGGGAGCAACAGCCTCTCGAAGATCTTGGCAAGGAGAGACAGCAAACTGATTGGCCTGTAGTTTTTGATGTCGTGTGAGGATTTTCCCTTTTTCTTTATCATGAAAACTTGCGCGAATTTCTATTTACTTGGGAAGTAACTCAGTCTTAGAATGGCGTTGTATATGGTGGTCAACTGTACTAGTGGTTTGTGTGGGAGGTTAACAGCAGGGGACGAGTTATGCCATCGTACCCGGGGGCTTTTCTTGAAGGAGAATCTCTGATCGCTTCCTTAACTTGAATTGGCTTGAAGAACTTACTGAATGATGATAATTGTAGAGGGCTAGACAAGATACTATCAATTTGCGAGTCGAAGTCGGGGTCGCCAATTGTGTTCGGTGTAAATTGTGTTGAGAGTTCAGTTGCAAAGGCATTTGCTTTTTCCAGGGGTGTACAGATCCACCTGTTACCCACGCGAAGTGGAGGAATATGGTTACCTTCCTTCGTAGCCTGTTTAGTTTTTTTCCATAAGGATCCGTTGGAGGTGTCAAGATCTGCTAATTTTGACCTATTTCGGCTATTCCGCTCTGCATAAAGTGCACATTTCAATTCCTCTGTCGCTGTATTATAGGCTCGCTTGTGGTGTGGAAATCTAGTAGTTTACCATAGGGCTCGTGCTTGTTTTTTAACCCGATGGAGGTCTGTTATATAAGATTTGATTACATATGAGGAAGATGTGCTTGATGGACAGTGGTGGGAGTTTGCAAGGTTGGCTGCAAATTGAATATTTCGGGTGAATATAGAGACAGCCTTGTTTATATCTGACGGAGTTTTCAGTGGAAGCTGGAGATCTGTTGTGATTTGGAGTGTGTTTTGATACACTCTCCAATCAAACGGGTGTTTAATCAGCACCTGAGGTGGAATACTTGTTTGATGTGTACTACCAAATGATGTCGTTACTGGGAGGTGGTCTGATGGTAAGTCAGGTAAAACTGTTGGCTGCGTGCAGAGATTGCCAATATTTTTCCCGAGGAAGAAATCAAGTAGGTACATCAGGTGTTATGTTACGCCTATCAGGGTAGTAGGTAGGTTCTATGGGATGATAAACCTCAAGGCCGTATCTATTTTCTATTTGCATGAGAGTGACTCCTCTAGGATTAGATAAATGGGGTTTTGTCCCATAATTCAATAGGTTCCAAATTAAAAATTTCCATGCTTATAAAACTTGGAAAACGAAGCCAAACACCAGTGAAAAAGCAAGAAAACCCAGAATTTGTGGTTCTCAACTAACGTTATATCAGGTTCAAAGATTTGGCTTCGTCCACTCGGAGAATTGAGTTTTGTGAACTGGCAAGGTTATGCCATTTCGCTAATAAGGTTCGTTCGGCCAAGAGTTACCTCCCGAACGGCCCTTTTGGGCGTTCGTTTAGTTACAGAACACGTTCAGAACGCCTAGTCCGCTGTTCGTTTTACCGCAGTTACACATTCACGTTCGTGCCTCGCATTAGCTATTTGTGGTGCCAACACGAGGCGCTGCTGTGAGCCGCTGGCGTTGCTGTCCAGTACTAGTGAACCGTTCACACATTTGCCTCAGTTCAACGAAGCTCTTAGCGCGAAATGGATGACCAGCAGGTCCTCGAGGTAGTGACGGCATCCCTCCTGCAATTGTGCAGTGTCGAAAACTTCCTTCGAGTGTGGTGTGATTTTTTGTGGTGGGGAAGAAGGATGATCATGGATGCACCCATCTTCGCTTTTCCTCCAATGCGATTCAATTCAAAAGGATTTATTCCAAAAGATACATCCATTACCTACTTGATAATGGTGGCAAAAATAAAGAATAAACATAATAATAAATAAAATGGAAAACTGCAATGAATGATAGCATAAAAGCAATATAACGGAATAAACACTATTGGAATCCACATGCGTTGGAGCAAAGTTCTAGGGTGAATGTGGGAGTCTTTAATTTCACCTCAATTATTAACTCAAATTCACATTAGGTATATTTCGAGTACCATACAAAAAAAGTAATAGAGCTAACATTAACATCCAGTCATAGAAAAGACAATAGATAAAGAATATGATCCCCTCGCCGAGTCGCAAAAAGGTGGGAAAAATTCAAAATAAACGTTTTCAAAAGAAAAAAAACCTCTTCAGCATTCTGGGTAGTAGGTAAAGCTCTGAAATAAATAATATTCTTATGGGATAACCCTCTATGGTTAGCACTACATCCGTATCTTGAACGCAACAAATGTAAATCTGTGCTGAACGCCAAAGGACATTAGTCCTCTGGAATCTAAATTTGATTTTGCATTCATGCCGTCGATCAACAAGTTCGAGTTGCTGACCAGCTCAACGGCTCTTTCCTATTATTCAGCTGTAAATAATAGAAAAAAAGGAGACCGGCCAAGGAAATACATGAAAGCTGGAGCGAGTTCGGTGAATTTCATCGCTTAAACTCCAATAATCTTAGAAGAGTTTCTGAAGATTTTGTGTGATAATCTTAGATAATGAGGTTTTATCATACATATAAAAAATACCTTTCAATTACCACTAATTTCAGTGATTAATTTAGATCAGTGATAATTTAAAGGTCTTTTGTGTATGCTAAAACCTACTTATAATCCAAATTGTGGGAAAGTGAATAACACTTTAAATCATATGCAAGAATGACAGTAAAAACGTTCGATTACATCGTGAACAAAATTAAGCAAGAATTTTACCATTTATATTCAACAAGAATTTTAATTCGTTAAGTACAATGATTTTAAAAAAGGATAACAACAAATATTTGGTAGAATCCAAAAGTTTATTTGTATGGCAGAATAATAGGAACTACCTACAAGAAAGTTGCAATAGGTAAATATACTCTGAATAATTAATAAAATTTACTCACATGAGCATGACTCAAACCTTTTTACGATTGTCTTGGAACACTAGACAATATAATGTAATTTTCTTCGAAACTGGGCATCTCCCGATAAAGGTGTATAATAAATGTAACAAATGTAGAAGGCCGTTTCTATATCTGCTAACTCCATTATCATAGAAGGAAACGTGTGGAAAAAGTACGAAAACAAGTTCAAAATGTCGAAAGAGGTTAGAAAAACATCATATAATCGCGTTTGACGCGCGGCGAACGCGATAAAAATCAAACTTGTTTGAAAATCAAACCGAAGCGTTCAACGCCGTCGCGTCACCGCGCGGGCAGGGTCACATGACAAATTTCGCAAATTTCATTGGTCCGCCATTGAATCGCGTAAACGCCTGAACGCATTGACGCGTGCGGCAAATCCACGTAGGACACTGCGTAACGTTGAATTGAAATAATTTGTTTAAAATTTAATTATTACAAGACAGAAGATAAAGCATTAGGAAAAAATAAGTAATAGGAACGAAAAAAAAAAAAAAAAAAAAAAAAAATCACATCACTTCCGGAAATAAAACAATTATTCCATCTAAATCCTCTTGTACAACTTAAAAATTAAATTAAATTTAAAATTAAAAGTAACATTGGTTACTTATAGCACAGTCGATCAGGAAAAGAATACTGATCTCCATAAAACTTATCCCCAACTCTTTCCCTACACGATTCCATGCATTTCGTCGAGACATTTATCAGTTATAATAGAATTGTGTATCTTTTCGATTTGGAAATACCGCCTCCCCTCCCCTACTCTTTTTGCTGTTTCTGCGAAATTTCGTGCAAATGTGTAAACACAATCTCGCTTCGTGTTCTGGGAAGCACGTCTCCCTTTGACTCATGCCAGAAAAACTGCTCCTAGTGTGGGCGCCTCGAATGACGAACGCAAAGCATTCCTACCTTCGGTAGTGAGGAAGCAAAATTTATTCAAAATAAGTAAGTTTCCCAAAGACTAGAGATCACACTCGTCCAAAAATAGCTATTTTCAACCCGTCCTGATTAATATGTTTTTAAAAAGAAACAATACGCATTTTGCCCTGCTGTTTTGTGCACCTGGTAATATGGGGACAAAATTGTACTCCGGAAAATTTCAGAATGGGGAGGGACGTAGCGTTGAAAAAAGTCACCAAAGCTTTCCGACTGTAGAAATCTCGAATGTTCCTCTTCAGCCACCCCAACCATCTCATTCCCCTACCACACAGTACGGAATCAATATGTTCATTGAAGGTCATACTGCTGTCGAACTGATCGCCCGAATTGGAGACGGTCATTTGGCGACTTAGAACAGTCTGCCCGATTGAAGATCATCAAAACTGACCATCTGGTATGACCATGAGAAGGTTGCAATATGCCTTTGCAATGGGCCCTTTTCTCATCAGCTGGGTGAGGTGATTATCTCGTATTCTCCCTTATAAAACGGCTAAAAGTAGCCTGACTGATTCCCTTCTCATCACGCACCATATATATAGTAGATATTGGAATCTCCACTTTTCAGAGCCGAGTTACACCACAGCACCTGTCGACACTCACATTGTTTGAGATATGAAACATTATTGTGTTGGAGAATATCCTTGGTAATTACGGCAAAAACAGGTAGGTAAAATGAAGGTAGGAAATGGAAAAAGGACTTACGGCTTTTCCCGTTCAATCTGCGTGCTGGGGGGCCTCCCGTGATGTCTCCTCTCGCAGTACACAGGGTGAGTCACTGCACGGGTTGCTACCACTTTTGGTGCAGGAATTTAATGTTAATGTTAATTTCTGATTGGGGTGAGAAAACGAGGACCTTTTCGGGGAATACAAGATGGCTAACTACTGGAGAAAGGTAGCTGAGAGCAATACAGATAGCAAGGGAGAAGGGGGTAGATGTGAAGGTACATAGAGGACGACCTGTTTCACTAGGCACATCTCCCGCACATATTCAATCCCAAACACACAAGCATAAGTCTCATTGTAGTAACTTACAAAATTCCACTTTTTTCGCACTACATATCCAGTCTAGCCCATAGTGGGACCTCCAGCAACGTGGAAGCTGTCAAGCGTCGCTCAAAGCGCTCGTCCCTGATGAAAAAGAGCCGTCACGCTCTCAACAACTTTCAATATCAGCCCTCCGTCAAATAAGAGTGCGCGAGGCGAAGAGAAAAGACGCCGGGAAGTGAGAGAAATTTTTCAAAACACCTTCAACCTATCAGATCCCCTTCGTCGTCCCGGTGCGGGTGTCTGAAGAGAAAAACTCGCTATAAATCTTTTGGGAAATGAATCGGGATTTCGCTGCGCCAGACCGTGTTTTAATACCGCTGGAAGTGGTTTCCGGAACATCGAATCTGTCAGTTTCACTCTTCAACATTCCAATGGATAGAATGTGATAGAAGGCTTTGTAAAGCATGGAGTTTGCACAGCACAAGCCGCAGTTTGTTCAATGAGGCTCTGAATATGAGAAGTTTGAGAGCAGCACCGCGACGCTCATTGGTGCCGGATGGGACCAAACCTCCAAAAATGGAAGTCCTTCAACCTTAATGAATCTAATATTATTATATATATTTTCTAACCTAAATACCTACAGAATAAGGATCTACAACAGTTTTTTTTAAATTATTTTTTAATCAAAGCCTCTACAAGTGCGATAATAATTTTTTTTCTACAGGGTGTTCACACTTAAGATTGTTAACCTCCTACGGTTCCTAAGGATTCTACAACTAATTTCCAACAAAAAGTTCCTCTACGAAATTTTTGTTAAACACTTTATTTTTGGAGTTTTTTCACTTTTAATTTTTTTGGGTTTTGACCTTACCCTACGTCACTAAAATGGCCATATGGCCTACTTACAATGTAATCTTAAAATTAAATATATCGTCCGAAAGACGATAAAAGTTCCCATCTCCTTAAGGTATTTGGATTCTTTCTACAGTAGGTCACGTAGGCGAAAAAATTGGACAAAATATTACTGTTTTTTTTAAAGGTGCATTATGAATTAAATCAAAATTGTAAAAAACCGTATGCGTTTCCGGAAAAACTTGCCCAAAATCTCAGCTTTCGAAGAGTACAATCAATTTGCTGACTAGGGGAGAAAAGTATGTTTATACGTTGAAAAACGTGGTTTTTTTTCTATGAAATTGAATTTTCTTGTGAAAAATGACCTTCTCAGAAAATACGAGTTTGGGTCCGGTTTCCAAGTATTTTTTAACGCTGAATCGAATGGTAACACTAGCAGATCTCTCCAACTCCGTTATACCCGATCTTTACACTTTAAGGCCAATCATAGCTAATTTTATTCAGAGTTTTTTCAATAGATGGCATCACCATCGGGGGCGAATTTAGATTACAAACTACGGCTCTAGATTTCGTCCGATTTTGATTCTGAAAATGGCGTTGCACTCGGTACAAACTTAGAATTGGTTATACATTCAATTTTAAATTTTAAAATGCGTGCGTGTTGTGTGTGTGAGTATTTGTGTTTGTGTCTCAAGGTTCGTTTCAGAATGCCCCAAAACGGATTTAAACGAAGAAAAATTTTATTTGAAATTTGAACTAACCTCCAAATTTTTGCGAGATCGGACGACTACAGAGTGAGAAAATTATGCTTGGAGGAATTCACGTTTGCACTGAGTGAAGTATTGATTTGGGAACAACGAAACCAAGGTGGGCGTATAACTTCCACAATAATAACAAGGGCGTATAGAATTAGTGGAAGAAAAAATAAGAGTGAGAGGTAATGATTGAAGGCAAAACTTAAACTAACTAGTTTTACCCTTAAAAACACATAAAGTTGAGCTAACATATGAACTAGAAATTCGTAAGTTGAAGTGTAATATTCTGTTATAACGGAGTTGGGGAGATTTGTAAATATTACCATTTGATTCAGCGTGAAAAAATACGTAGCCCCAAACTCAAATTTTTTCAGAGAGTAATTTTTCACAGAAACCCTCGATTTCATTGAAAAAAAAAAAAAAAAAACCGTGTTTTTCAACATACAAACACACTTTTATCCTCTAATTATAAAGTACAATAAAAATTGATTATACCGCAAGAAAGATGAGATTTTAGGCCAGTTTTTACAGATGAGGTACACGAAAAACAGTACAGAAATAGGACACTCACAGCCGTTTTAAAAAATTTGAATTTCTCATACTCGAGGAAATTTCACGTTGAGGTTGTTTTTCAACCAAATAAATCCTATTAGAAAATTTTGGTTCTGCATGAGATAAGAAGGAAATTTAACGCTCTTTCCAACAGTATCCTCAAATTTAAACGTACTGTTTTAATTAATGTAGTAATTGCTGTTTTAGTGACTTGAGGTCGAAAACACGAAAAAACCTCAAGAATTGAACTACTCAAAAACTAAGCGTAAAAAAAAAAAAAAAAAAAAAAAACTAGGAGGAACTTTTGATCAGAAATGATCAAATCTGGTCTGGAATCACGCCCTGAAGTACTGACCACCTTATGCGGAACACCCTGTATATTATGTATATGTGTGTGTATTTGTGTATTCTTCCAGACGATAACTCTCCTTAAGATTGAGATAACAATTCCGTTTTTGCGCCAAAAAATCAAGCTTTCCAAACGAAAGGAGAGTTTGTTGGACAGCATTTTTTGAGCATATTAAATTGGTCAAATTTAAAAAAAAATGCCGAAAAAAATCACTAAAAATAGCAAAACATGGCTAAAAATTGTTAAATTTAAACTTTATACCAGAATATTGCTCAAATAAATTTTATTAACTATAAAATGGAACATTCATGTTCTATTAAAAAGAATGTTGGTTTACAAAATTATGCGGGAAAATGTACTCAATTTTCATTAACATGCTCTAAAAAATTGGTAAAAACGGCAAAAAATTTAAATCAAAATCTCTTTTAAATAGCGGGTTATTATTTAGAACGAGTTTTTTGTCATAAAATTTGTAATTAATAAATTATTTTTAGTCAAAGTCCTAAATTTTGAAAACAATTTAACAAATATATCCGATAATTAACGAAAATTCGCTCATACGATCATGCTGCGTGACTGGAACTTTTAAAATATATTTTTCGGCAAATATTAATGAAATTTGAGTACAATAAAACGTACAATAAAAAGTTGCGTGTAAACCGGCCCCAAAACATTCAAAATTTCGGAAAACAAAAAATCGTCAACCTCCACTGACAAAACGTATGATATATAGAAACTACATAAGTACTTGAAACGAGAGGACAAAGAAATCCAAGTTTCTTGTACCTTGATCAGGTTTTCATAATATCTAATATGGTCTAAATTAACCACAGAATGACGCGCGCCTCGCAAATTGATGCTTCGTAAATTGGCTGTACGTTTGTTTTTAATATAAAAGGATTCGTCGTCGTCTATTTTTCTTGTGACTTTCGTTCTCATCTTCCTTCACGAGTCATTATTCATCATCTCACATCAAAGGGCGACCGTCTCCTTAGGGGCCAAAGGAAGAAAATATGCGTGTTCTCCGTCCGACTTAGAGAGAAATAGCGAGGTAACTACGAAATAGGTACAAAGACTGCTAGCGAATGAGAGGATCTCCCGGTAAACGAATTTCGGTGTATTCAAGACTCGTTACTTCAGACAGAAATCCATTTTTCTTTGTGCGATAGCTCAAACGTAGTCCTTCTAAAAAAGAAAGCAAGAAAAAAAAAGAAAAAAACATGATTGGCCTTATATGTGGATTTGTTCTGAGGCTATGTATGGTGTTTTTACCTTGAGAAAACATTTTATCTTCGTCATTGAAGAAAAAACTTCTGCTAAGTTGGGTGTGGCACATTGCTTTCTCGTTTACCTATCATGCATGAACAGACCATTGAAAAGTTTTAAATGATCTTGAAAAATTCCATAGCGTAAAAGAGTAAATCAAGAAGCAGCGTGAAATGTCATAATTGACAGTTATTTCATTGACAGTTATTTTCCGGAACTTGCGCAGTAAACTATTTACGCTCTCCCTTACGATTTCCCCTGTGGGCTCGCAAGTGGAGATTTGTTGTTTTCAGCAATACTGTTTGCGTCATTACATTGATTTTCGGTAACTGATATTGTGACTTCTGAATTCCATAATGGAATGGGACGGATTTGTCAGCGACTGGGAGGATTCTGACGAGGACGAATTCATGCTCTCGGCGTTGGAAGGTTATCAGTTTTCCGAATTGGTTCGAAACGCGTATGGACTGTGAGGAGTAATGAACCAGTTCTCATCCCCTCCCTTGTCGGTCCTCCTTCGAACCTAGTTCGATTCTGAACAGGTCCAGGAATCACTGTACAATTGAACATACAAACCTGGTATCACATCAATCATGTAATCGAAGGAATCAGGGGACTCGTTTTTTTCCCCCCCAAGTTCCTCATACAGAATTCTCAAGTCTGAATCGTCCAGCCATTCGTGCAGAAGTCCGATGTCTTCTAAGTCGTCGATATCAAAAATATGTCTACCTGCAAAAAAATTTATTTAAAAAAATCAATCAATGTACCTATATCTACTTCCCTACTTCGAAAGTAGGGTACAAAATATGTGAAAATCTAAGGAAGTATTATAGGTAGGTATCTAACTACCTAACTCGATTCATGATGTTCCAGGTTCCGGTGAGAAAAGAGTGCTGAAGCCAAGTCCTGATGTCCAGACTAGAGGACGTACTTTTAAAATTTCTGAAATTACTGAAACGTGTAATGGAGAGCTATAACTAATGTTGACAACGTAAAATAACAAAACTAAGTGGCCATCCTATGTTTTTTCGCTTAAAATACTAAAACGTTATGAAAAATAAACTTACCTACAATGCCATAGTTTTTTCGCTTAAAATATTAAAAAGTTATGGAAAATAAACTTACCTGCCAAAGTGGATAATAAACTGTTGAGATCGCGTACAAAAACACATAATTTAGACTTCAAACAAGAATTATCTTACTCAATGGCGTCAGAAACACGTTGCTACAGTGACATGGAAACCACATATATAATGTTTGGATTTGAAAAATTGTCACTCAAAGTTGCGTCCAGAGTAATGGACAATGGGACTGAGCTGGTTAAGAAATGTTATATCTTCATTAGTTTATGAAAAACTATACCGTTGCTCTTGGTGTAGTCCGTGGTGACAGTTTAGGTGTGTTTCCACCACCATGATTAATTCATTCAATGAATTTCATTGTATTTCTATAATTATTCTAGTGATTATACTGCAACTAATATTATGTGAGTGCATTCTCATTCATTCTCATTTATAAGAGTATTTGAAGACACAATCAAATATTAGGATGATATCCGATTCAGAGTGATATCCGAATATTCGGAAAATATCCGAATCACAATTCCATATCGACTCGGTGACAATTTCGGCCATTTTGTGGCCCTCATATCCAACACTTATGGAAAAATTTAGTGAAAAAATAGTTAGAAATGCATATAGCATGATTCCGGTGACATTAAAGTGAAATTAGGTTTCCTTCTTATTTCTACCACTCTACATGGTTCGCCTCTCAATACCGGAAGCCAAATTAAATTTCAAAGGCCTACGGCATTCCACCTATGAATTCACACTTCCGCTATTGTCATGCCGCATTAGAGGCGGAAATCGTATTCTATCCATATCAAATTCAGGATACACATTGAAAGGAGATCTAACTTTCGAATTCATGTGCATTGAACTGATCGGCCGGTTTCGCAAAACCCGACGCCCGTACTGAGCTCGATCCGTAATCATTATTTATCAAACCCTAATTAAATTTCCACGGCACTCCGATGTGGAAGGTGACCCTGCCGTAGTTTCTCAGCGGTAAACAGCGATGTTGGATTCCAAAGGGAGCCCGACTCGCTTTGATGTGGGTTCACCGGCTTGGGATATTAGATCGGACCGACCGCCGGCGATCCGAGCAACGTTGTGGCCTGACCGGTTTATCCGACAGACGAGTATAGAGCGGTATATTATTGTTGCTTGAAGCGGTCAGGCAGGTATCCGGGACAAACCCAATGCACAAGATATTACGTCCCTGCAAGATGCGTCAGTTTCACCGGGCGACGGCTCCAGTGCTCCCGTCGAGTCCGAGGGGCTAAAGTTTAAACGCCCGAGTGATCCCCTTCACTTCGCAATCTCGAAAATAGTGATTGTCCCGAGTGATCCCGTAGACGATAATAGAAAGTGCACCGGAATCGACATGAATCCTTGGGACATTTACCATCAGTTTGTCGATTACTTCTCTCCGTGCACCATGTCGGACGTGAAATTCGTTAGTGGCGGAAGCCGTCAAGAGGCTGTTGTATTTATAAATCATTATTATTATTAATTTATTATTTTTTATTATTATTATTATATTATTATTATTAGTTATTATTATTAAATTATTAGCTGGGGGTGTGAGAAGGTGGAATTATAATGCAAGGGGTGGGAAAATCCGCTGTAAATCATACTCTAAAACAGATGGATGTGAGGTGATTCACAAAACCCCACATAGAAACGAACCACCCATGGACCCACGACCACAATAGAAACTAGCGAATTACGAGCGGCCGTTGAAAGAAACGTCGTCGCAAGAGAGGAAATAGCTATATTTTCATGCGTTGAGGTAGGCCTTTCTATTTTTTTTTTTTTTTTAAATATTTATACTGAATTTGTTAACAATTCGGGCAATTAGAGGAAAAATATATCGCTATTTATACATGTTATTCCAAATAAACTTTTTCAGCTGCACAAAACAAATTTTTAGATTGTTGCAATTTTTCGGGGTTTTATTAATTTACTAGCTTGTTTTAATGGAATTGAAGTAAATTTTTCTGTTGAAATTTTTATTTAAGTTTTTAAATGCCCAACTTCATGTCCGATCACCCTTTTTTGAGTAGTACTCTGTGTTCAAAAATATTGTGTACTGAACCTAATGTACTTGACACAGTTATTGCACAACTTGAAATTCCTCACGAAATGTCCAACCATCTACTTAGATGGTACGTTTAGCTACGACGACTGATGACTATGTAAGTAAAATAGTTGATTACATTGACAAAACGTATTGTACTGGCTACTTTTCAAACACGGGATCACTCAGGCGTGTCGGAGCACTCGCGCTTTTTTTCAAGCGGAGCACTCAGGTGAGGCGGGAGCACTGGCGTGACTTTTCTACAGGAGCGCTCAGGTGTTTTTTTTAGCACCTCGGGAGCACTCGGGCGGTCTCCCGGTTCACCAGTAAAGCGCAGCACGAAGATGAGCTCCTCAGTTGGTCCTTCAAACTGTAGAAACCAGTAATTCTCCCCCTCCTTCCACTTCATCTGATTAGCTGTAATCCCCCTTCACTTTGCTTGCACTTAATTGGTTGAACCTCCTGTCCCCCTTTCTTTCTCTTGTCCAATGGGATTCAATCCCCCTTCATCTGTGACTATAAACGCTGCGTCCTTTCTTATGTGTGTACAGTCAATGTTTGTTACTGATGATGGCCTAACTGTTAGGTAAGCAGAGAGAGAAAAGAGAGAAAACGATCTCGTGCTCCAAAATAGGGTATTTAAGTTTTATTCACTAAATTCGTCACAACAAAATAAACTAGGCAATTATTTACAAAGAAAAGTTGGCGATCTTGAAAAACTTGAATTCACTCGCGGTCGCGGAAAAAGTCATCGTGATGTTTCCTAGAAAACTTGGACACAACCTGAACACTCTTTGTCATGCCAACTGAAAGTAGAGCGAAGTCCCTGAAGTCGAGCGGCAGGTGAAGCTCAATGATTTACCTAACATCCTCCCGCTGTTGCGATTTCCTTGAATGGAAATCGCAACTTCTTGATGGAGAATTCATAAGTTTGCCTCTGTCGAACCGTTTGGACGCTTTTCTTAGCGCCTGCTTTTGGTGGTTACAATTAACTTCACTGTTAGGGTCCCCTGATGAATCATTTGGTCAGTTGTTTCTTTCCTTATTATCTTCGACAACCTCATTTATTCTTTGTTTTTTCCAATCTTTCAAGACAGCCGAATAATCATCTACGATGTTCATTGAAATTGAACTCTTGGTAGTTGTCATGAGACGTTGTTCAGCGACTGCTCGGTTGGACAACAGAAAGTCCCATCCTCTGATCCAAGGCAGCCGAACAATGTGTTGTCCGTCGTTCCCTCGTGAAATACTGTCATTGAAGTATTTTATAGTTTCTTCTTCGATTCTAATTTTGTTAGTTGTATTGTTAGTAATTCCCAAGATATCGAGGCGCCACGAATCCGGAATATCAATCGAATTCAAATTCGTACAACTGACGAGTGTATTACTCGGGACATTATTCTGTGACTGACCCATGACAGTCCAGCCTAAATTAGTTCTTTTTGCAACTAATCCGTCATTGAGAGATATTAACTCGCCTGTCAGTATATCGGTCAAGACATCAGCTCCCAATAAAAGCTTGATTTCAAGGTCATCATAATTTTTATCACTCAAGTTAATGTGGTTTTCCTTCAATTTTTTCATGTATTTCTTGATTTCCAGTCTAGGAATATAAGTACAACTTTTTTCTTGGTCTAGGACGGCGATATCCTTCTTGAACTTTCGTTTTCCCCACCTGTTTTCAACTCGAATCTTGAAGATAGTATGAGGAACCAAACTTCTTTCAACTCCTCCAAACAAACCATGAATAACAGTCTGCTTCCCTAGAATAGGAGGGTCGAGGAATTCCAAGCTGGATGTGGCCAAATATGAGCGTTGTTTCCACCAGCACTGATTCTGACAACCAAGGTTTGAAGGTATGTCAAATCGCCAAATGAGGTCAATAAGGTCTCAGAGGTGGAACCAGAATCCGGACTTGAAGTAGTTTCCTTCTCACAGTTTAAATCACTCTTTTGGTCTTCTACTAGTTTATCCAGTTTTGAGCTGCAATGCCTCCTCCCACAAATTTGACATTTCAATTCAGCTCTACATTTGGCAGCGCAGTGACGAAGCTTCAAACAGATGAAACATCTTCCAACTTTCATGAGAAAAGCTTTCTTCTTTTCAAGAGACCATCCATTAATTTTTGTGCAATCCGGGGAATAGTGATCAGAATTACAAAATGCGCAGACCTTTTCTTTGGGGGTTTCTGATGAAATCAAAGACGCAGCACTGGCACATTCTAGCTTGGAGTCTAAAATTTCCACGGGGTTTTCTACATTAAACTTGAAACTATCCCGAGCCAGTGCGAGTCTACCTTCACGCTCCACTTCTATCATTAGAAAGTTCAGAAGCATCTGAAGATAGTCAACAGACTCCGACGTATCCGGAGCTTCATCAGTTTTACTGGCCAATATGCTATGCCGGTGCTCCGATCGTTTCCTCTCCCATATGATCAAAAGGTCATGTGGAAGACATGATTCAACTAGTGGGTGCAATATAGCAGCATACTTATCGGATGTTACACCCAATGTCTCCAATGCGCGCACTTGCGTCTCTAGTCTGTCATAAAATGATAGTAATTAAGGAGAAAAAGTTTGTAAGGAGAAAAAATTTGTTTTTCAACCACATATAGGCTATACATATGTATATGTGGTTAAATGGTAGTACTGTTCTATAAATCGATATAACTCGGGATCTACCCATTCAATCTACTTGGATTTGGTGTTATTTTGCCAAGGAAGATGTAAACTAAAACTTTAGGTGATAGAATGTTCCAAAAATTCAATTCGGCTAATTTATGTAAAGAATAAAAATAAAAAAATTAAAAAAAATAAATAAATAAAAATAATAAAAATAAATAAATAAAATAAAAACAAAAAATTTTGAAATTCCATATTTTGTTTCCTATCAATGATAACCGAATTCTAGCGCTTGAATTTTGAGTATATATATGTATGTCCACTGGTTCTCGAGTTATATTGGTTTGAAGATAGACAAAAGTGCTAAAAAGCAATTAGCGGAAATCGAGGAAAGATAATTGTTACAAGTGAGGAAGCTTTAGGTTTGAGGAAACCACCCGAATTGGTAAATTTCATTAAAAAATCTATTCCGTAATTGGGATTTGTCCGTGTGTAATGAAATTAATTGATGTGGTTAAGGTGAGTTTTCACCTTATGGCTGCATAGCTAAATTAGGTAGTGTAGGTGTTTTTCTTGTTAGGAATGACGATAAACAGCCAGTTTTTTCATTGGTTTTATTGCAACGTTTCTGCCTCCAACGTTGGTGAGGCCCTAGTCATGCTTAAACTGTAGAGAGTTGTACACAGAGGAACTCGCAGAAACGTTGCAATAAAACCAATAAAAAAAACTGGCTGTTTATCGTCATTCCTAACAAGAAAAACACCTACACTACTTAATGAAATAACCAAATTTTACCCCTATGTAATCAAATGACCAAATTGTACCCCTATGTAATCAAATGACGAAATTTTACCCGTTAGGGTTGGTTGGAAGGGATGCCATTTTTCTTTTAATCTTACTAAACAAATCCACCTGCACCTAGCGTTCGTCGTTGGGGGATTGTGACTAATGGAAAACGATGAGCGGAGGCACAGCCGTTTGAAACGAGATCACAACGGCGGACGGATACTCTGTTACGATTATTGTCATCCCCGGGCCGAGTGGGAACCAGAAGTTGGTGTCACTGGAGCAAACGATGAGTAATAGCCCTCCAGCTGACTCCCATAGTCACCGCAGGGGGAACGCAGTTGATAACCCGGTTGGAACCCGCGAGCATCAGGTGAATCCAGTTCCTTGATGATACTGTTACCCCTCTCTAAATACGATATGCAATCTATCTATTCCCCTCCAAATATTGACATTTTATAACTTTACTTAGGCACATAAACGAAAAAAGCGTTAACAAAAAGCGTTTAAAACTCGGCGCTGCGCGCCTCGCCAGGGGGCAAGCCCCCTGGACCCCCGGGATGCTTACCGTTAGGAGCCTGCGGCTAAAATTCGAGAAACATGGAACATGCTATATATATATATATATATATATATATATATATATATATATATATATATTTACTTTTACAGTCTTACGGCACAGGTGACCAGATCCAGTATTAGGGCACAGGTGCCGTAATACCGCTTCTGTAACATCCGTCTTTTTATATATAACACAGATTACAGGATTGCGGCGTCAACGTTGTCCCTCTTTGTCTTGCGCTTTCGTATTCATCTAAATCAACATGATCGGGGATTTAGATTTTACTTTCCCAACATCCCAACAGAGTGGAAAGTATTGTCCATTTTTACTTTCCCAACATCTGAACAGAGTGGAAAGTATTGTTCACTTTTACTTTCCCAACATCCCAACAGAGTGGAAAGTAATGTCCATTTTTACTTTCCCAACATCCTGACAGAGTGGAAAGTAATGTCCATTTTTACTTTCCCAACATCCTGACAGAGTGGAAAGTAATGTCCATTTTTACTTTCCCAACATCCTAACAGATTGGAAAGTAATGTCCACTTTTACTTACCCAACATCCCAATAGATTGGAAAGTATTGTCCATTTTTACTTTCCCAACATCTCAACAGAGTGGAAAGTATTGTCCCCCTTTACTTTCCCAACATCCCAACAGATTGGAAAGTAATGTCCACTTTTACTTACCCAACATCCCAATAGATTGGAAAGTATTGTCCATTTTTACTTTCCCAACATCTCAACAGAGTGGAAAGTATTGTCTACTTTTACTTTCCCAATATCCGAACAGAGTGGAAAGTAATGTCTATTTTTACTTTCCCAACATCCCGACAGAGTGGAAACTTATGTCCACCTTTACTTTCCCAACATCCCAACAGAGTGTAAAGTATTGTGCATTTTTACTTTTCCAACATCCCAACAGATTGGAAAGTAATGTCCACTTTACTTACCCAACATCCCAATAGATTGGAAAGTAATATCCATTTTTACTTTCCCAACATCCCAACAGAGTGGAAGTAATGTCCATTTTTACTTTCCTAACATCCCAACAGAGTGGAAAGTAATGTCCATTTTAAAATCACGGCTAAAGTATCTTCCATGTTTCTTGAATTTTAGACGAAGGGTCTAAACAGTAACCATTATGGGGTCCAGAGGGGGCTTGTCCCCTGGCAAGGTCCGAAGAGCCGTTTTTTTTTTTTTTTTTTTTTTTTTTTTTTTTTTTTTTTTTTTTTTTTTTTTTTTTTTTTTTTAAGCCGCGTCTCAAATGTTCTGGTATTGTTCCTTGAATAATGCACTTCCGTTTTTGCAACTTGAGAAAACAATTATTTTGCTCAATATACTGTTTCTGCTACGTTTCAAGTACCTAGTGCTTATTCCAAATCAGAATTGCAATTCGGCCGAGAGAGCCATTTACCTTAGTAGAAAAATCCCAAAACACTTCTTGATGACACAACAATCGGATTCCAAAAACCTTTACTCGCTCTAAATAAAATGCGCTACATCACGGGGAATTTAACCCCATCTGTCATAATCACAACGCTAAAAGTTGAAATAACTTCTGCTATCCACCCAGCAAGCATTAATCTTGGAGACAACAACAAGCTCTCGGTCTTAGTAGACAGACTCGAAAAATTTGACACACATGCGCTCCACGCGGATGACTGGAAAAACAGAGGGCAGTGCCTGTAAGCTGCCTATATACTCATATACCTTGGACAATGGAGGAAGTAGACTACATCGGCTCTGCGCCTCCTAAGCCTAGGGTTGCCAGACATATATAATTCATAGTATCATTCTATATTTTTAAAAAAAAAAAAAAAAAAAAAAACTATATATATTTTGTTATTTTGTAACAAAAATACTATTTTTTGAGCTTTTGAATAATCTAAATTCGGTAGTGATATTACCAAGTTTTTATAGTAGAAGTAAGTAGGTACCTGTGGAATATTACGCCCCAATTTGCTGGCCCATTGTGATTAATTTGTTATTCTCAGTTACCCGCCTATGGGCATGTACCTTGAATTGTCATATTTTCAAGCAAAGATTGAGGTAGGTATGTTCTACAGAATCCCTTTCGAGCTGTTTAAAAAAGTAGGTAGTTCAAAATTTATCAAGGATCCCTATATTTCCAGTTCCTATTTTCACGATAAATCATGGAAAACAATATTGCATGATCATATTCATTTCAATTTGTTATATTTATTTCAATTTATATATTTATTTAAATTTGTTTAGTAATTTGGTAATAAGAGTGACAAAAATTAAATTTTCGAATGACATTTATTTCTATTTATTTATTTATTTTATTGAATTTTTACAAAGATCACTTTCAATTAATTACAAGGAATATATCTCAATATACCTAATGCTAGATGAAAGGCAATAGCCCTTATGTATCAAGCAAGCTTCGTTCCGAGCTGAGTTTCGTAACTATTCACATCTTATACATGGGAGAATTACAAAAATTAAGATACTTTTAAAATGAATCTCTATCATCATGTACATAGATAATAATTAATACTGATTAAATTTATACAGTGTAGGTACTACTGAATACAGCTTCACGTTTGCTGTGTCCAAGCTTGACCCACCTTTATTATATTATTTTTTCATAAGCAGCGCGGGAGTGAAGTTGCGGAGATCTCAAATTTCCGTCGATAGACCGGTACAAAATATACAAAATAAAGGATGGGCTCCTCGTGGTTAGCGTCATAGATGGCTTTGGGTTAACTACATTTCCCTCCCATCTAAATCTTGTTTCATAATCATGGTCACAAGCATTCCTATCATGCCTGGATTCCGATGGAACACTGATAGAAGTGATTTTACAAATAACTGACGAGGGGTAAATAGGTATTCTAAATTTTTCATAAAGTTGGATGTTCGGATATCGGTGTGGCTTTCTCATTATTATTTTCATAATGGACCTTTGAATTATATTTAACGGTTTAATTGTAAGACTGATTGTACCAAAGAATAATATATGAAAGACTAAGCTTATCATTCCTGAATACATTCCTCACATTAGAAAACAAAAACGAAAATCTCCTTATTTTTTCATGTATAATGTCTAAATGTGATTACCACGTTAACTTATTATCAATATGTACACCCAGATAACGATAGGTAAATGCTCTCTCCAAAGTCGCACATGTACAACACGATTTTTCTAAACAGTTATCCATGATGGATAAACTAATTTTTCAAACGGATTTTTCTAAACTAATATCATATTATGACTCATATTTTCTACGATTTAATTTTTACTCCCTACTTAAATGTATTTAGTTTTGTTTGCATTTAGCGTGAGGTAACTGTCCAAAAACCAGTTATTCAATGAATCCAGAGCGTCATGAGCTTTAGTGTATACCTTCGTTCCAGGACTAACCAGAAACCAATATCGACGTATCATATGCCAAGAGATATGTTATAGCGTCCTGCACGTGAAGAGGTAAATTATTATACTAGCCTAGTTCTCTCCCTCGCTACACTCGCTCGGTATGGCTGTATAGATCCCATGGTCTTTACTGTTGAGTGGGACATGTAGAATCATTGGAAACGGTGTATCACTAAGGGTGATTTGAAATGTGTGGGGAATGTTGCTCGCTTCGCTCGCTCTCAGTGGGATGCATAGATGCGATTGGATATAGTTAGTACCCATACCATCGAGACCAACAGCCCATGGTTCAGGTGGGGGTGGAACATTTGAAAATTACTTACAATCCCTTTCTATAGACAATCCCAAGGGAATGAAATAAAAAATATCCTCATAACATATCCATAATTTCTCCCTTGATGGGAAAAACAAAAGATCATGGATATGTCTAGTACCTACTGCTTACCAGTAGGTACCTACTACTCAATTGTATATCAACCATGTAGGGCCTTCTTTTCACAAGATTATTCCATTATGGTTACAAAACAATATTAGTTTATAACTTGGAGTAATAAATCAGCATTCCTTGACACTACAATGTCCTAGAGGTCATGAGATGTTGTAATAAAATGGGAGCATTCCAAGAAGTGGCGAACGATTTTCCTACTATGAAACCCGACGACTACGATTTTCCTAGCCTTCACATTTCGAGTTAATAATAATCTAAAGTGCCAGGTCGTCACAAATTTTGGTGTCGTTACGCAAATTTTAGAATGAACCCCAGCCCAAAAACATATCCATGTTAAAATAATGAAAACAAAATACGTAAATAAAGTTTATAAAAGGGGCAAAACAAAAATAATAAATTGCTGTGTAATAAGTGCTGCGTTTTCTATGCGGTTCCACGAAAATTTTATTAGGTTTAATTATGATAGGCCATTTATCTGCGAAGAAGGCCATAGAGATCACGTGGAACCACGAACATTTTAGAATTATGCTACAAAACTGCCCACCCAACATGACAGACTTTTTTGTTTTTGAAATTACTTTCACACCCGTCACCTCCAGCTATGTTTTTCAAGAGAGACCACGAAAGATTATGTGGAACTAAGAAAAGTTTAGTTTTAAGAACATATCAGTACTATTTTTACTGCAGACTGCTGTATAATAATTCGGTGCGTTCTCTATGTGAGGAAGTTATACCTCCCACCCAACTTGGCAGACTTTTTTTTCTGTTGGAAATGACTGTCAAATGCGGCACCTCATGTGGAACCACCAAAATTTTAGTTATAAGATCATTTACTAACAGAACTGTCAGATGTTTGCTCGTATTTGTTTTCTTCGTCTATTTTTGTAAAGGTAGGCCATAATTTAATCTGCGTAGAAGGGCTATCCCTTTCCCTTTCTATTCGTACATGTTACAATATGTGAGGAAGTTATACTGCCCACCCAACTTGGCAAACGTTTTTTTCAGTAGGAAATTACTTTCAAACAAATTAAATCTTATAAAACTATGTGGAACCACAAAAAGTTTATTAGGTTTAATAAAGATATGCCATTATTTCATCTGCGTAGAAGGGCTATCGTTTTTACCGTCTATTTTTCTGTTGGATGTGTCTTTTAAATCAAGAGACAGGTTCGAAGTCAAACTTCAGACCTACATAACTTTCGACGAAATAGGAAGAGCGCGCTAGCTCAAAATGTAGCTTGTCTACATTTTTGTTCACTACAATCGGAAGAGAATATTTCATGTATCTAAACTCGCATGTGACCAAATTGGAACTGCAACGAACATTTTAAGACCAACCCGAACCAAGACCGTCAAACATTGACTGTGTCTATGGCGGGAAAAAACATAGCGGAGAACACTTTTTTTTTTTTGTCGTTTCCCGCCTACTGTCGCTGATTTATCCAGCAAGACATCATATTTCGGCAATTTTGACGGCACCATCGCGTTCTACTGATCCAGAAACGCAATTTTCTCGCTGACGTACGGAGTGCTCTCGATCAAATTTTAATGTGGCAACGGATAGAAGATCGAGCCTCGAAAAATATAAGGATACTAATTTTGGTGAATTTTAGACAATTTCCAAGGGCGTTTGGGGAGATTTTTATGAAATTCATGAAATTTCGTATATCCCGTGAACGAAGCGTCCTAGCGCAAAACGGATTTCAAAATCAGATTCAGCGACTCAAAATACATACTACAAAGCATTTTCGTCGAATTTCCTGTGTTTTAATGGAGAAATTGCGAATTTGAGATAAAAAATACGTTTTTAAAACAAAAAGTTTCTTCAGAATGGAGCCCAAGCAGTTCCAGTAAGTGCCCGCTCGGCTTTTTTGGCAAATTCAGTTTGGTAAATTTTTTTTTTTTTTTTTTTTTTTTTCACCCACCATACAGGGGTCAATCAGTGGGTGGGGTTGGGGGAAGACCTGAAATGTTTGATAATTTTAGTTGTTGCTTATGGAGCACCTGCTTGTGATGGATATATAAAATTTTGTTTTTCCCATGTCAAATCGACCAAAGAAATATAATATGAAGGAAATTTGGGAAATTTCATGAAATTGTGGTTTTTGTCACTTGCCGGTGAATGGAACGGCGTAGAACAAAACGGGTTCCAAATTCAGATTCAGCGCCTCAATTTACCTACAAGAACACATTCTGATGAATTTAAAACAATTTTCGGGGCATTTTGGGGAGATTTTCATGAAATTTCAGAAATGCGGTAAAAGGAGCGTCCTTGAGCAAAACAGATTACAAATTCGGATTCAGTGCCCTGATTTCCATAATGTAACACAAGTTGATGAATTTTGAACAATTTCCAAGATGAATTTTGGGAGTTTTTCATGAAATTCATGAAATTTAATATATCTGAAGAACTAAACGTCGTAGAAAAAAACGGATTTCAAATTCGGATTCAAAAACATAATTTACCTAGACATTTTGATGAATTTTAATCAAATTCCAGGGGCTGTAGAGAGGTCTCATACAAAATGGTCGGATTATTTTTTATACGTTTCCGAAGCACCTATGTAAGCTGGGACCTCCAAATTTTGAATGTACCCTTCAAAAACTCTGTAGAAATGGCGTAGAGAATTATTTTTCGAATTTTCATGAAATTGTGGAATCTAGCGAACGCAGCTTCTGAGAGCAAAATGGACTTCAAATTTGGACTCAGCGCATCGAAAAATACAAGGGTACTAATTTTGGTGAATTTTGGACAATTTCCAAGGGCGTTTTGGGGAGATTTTAATGAAATTCATGAAATTTTGTATATCCCGTGAACGAAGTGTCTTAGCGCAAAACGGATTTCAAAATCGGATTCAGCCACTCAAATTACATACTGGAAAGCATTTTCGTCGAATTTCCTGTGTGTTTTAATGGAGAAATTGCGAATTTGAGATAAAAAAATACGTTTTTAAAACAAAAAGTTTCTTCAGAATGAAGCCCGAGTGGTTCCAGTAAGTGCCCGCTCGGCTTTTTTAGCAAATTCAGTTTGGTAAATTTTTTTTTTTTTTTTTTTTTTTCACCCACCATACAGAGGTCAATCAGTGGGTGGGGTTGGGGGAAGACCTGAAATGTTTGATAATTTTAGTTGTTGCTTATGGAGCACCTGCTTGTGATTGAGATATAAAATTTTGTTTTTCCCATGTCAAATCGACCAAAGAAATATAATATGAAGGAAATTTGGGAAATTTCATGAAATTGTGGTTTTTGTCACTTGCCGGTGAATGGAACGGCGTAGAACAAATCGGGTTCCAAATTCAGATTCAGCGCCTCAATTTACCTACAAGAACACATTCTGATGAATTTAAAACAATTTTCGGGGGCATTTTGGGGAGATTTTCATGAAATTTCAGAAATGCGGTAAAAGGAGCGTCCTTGAGCAAAACAGATTACAAATTCGGATTCAGTGCCCTGATTTCCATAATGTAACACAAGTTGATGAATTTTGAACAATTTCCAAGATGAATTTTGGGAGTTTTTCATGAAATTCATGAAATTTAATATATCTGAAGAACTAAACGTCGTAGAAAAAAACGGATTTCAAATTCGGATTCAAAAACATAATTTACCTAGACATTTTGATGAATTTTAATCAAATTCCAGGGGCTGTAGAGAGGTCTCATACAAAATGGTCGGATTATTTTTTATACGTTTCCGAAGCACCTATGTAAGCTGGGACCTCCAAATTTTGAATGTACCCTTCAAAAACTCTGTAGAAATGGCGTAAAGAATTATTTTTCGAATTTTCATGAAATTGTGGAATCTAGCGAACGCAGCTTCTGAGAGCAAAATGGACTTCAAATTTGGACTCAGCGCATCGAAAAATACAAGGGTACTAATTTTGGTGAATTTTGGACAATTTCCAAGGGCGTTTTGGGGAGATTTTAATGAAATTCATGAAATTTTGTATATCCCGTGAACGAAGTGTCTTAGCGCAAAACGGATTTCAAAATCGGATTCAGCCACTCAAATTACATACTGGAAAGCATTTTCGTCGAATTTCCTGTGTGTTTTAATGGAGAAATTGCGAATTTGAGATAAAAAAATACGTTTTTAAAACAAAAAGTTTCTTCAGAATGAAGCCCGAGTGGTTCCAGTAAGTGCCCGCTCGGCTTTTTTAGCAAATTCAGTTTGGTAAATTTTTTTTTTTTTTTTTTTTTCACCCACCATACAGAGGTCAATCAGTGGGTGGGGTTGGGGGAAGACCTGAAATGTTTGATAATTTTAGTTGTTGCTTATGGAGCACCTGCTTGTGATTGAGATATAAAATTTTGTTTTTCCCATGTCAAATCGACCAAAGAAATATAATATGAAGGAAATTTGGGAAATTTCATGAAATTGTGGTTTTTGTCACTTGCCGGTGAATGGAACGGCGTAGAACAAATCGGGTTCCAAATTCAGATTCAGCGCCTCAATTTACCTACAAGAACACATTCTGATGAATTTAAAACAATTTTCGGGGGCATTTTGGGGAGATTTTCATGAAATTTCAGAAATGCGGTAAAAGGAGCGTCCTTGAGCAAAACAGATTACAAATTCGGATTCAGTGCCCTGATTTCCATAATGTAACACAAGTTGATGAATTTTGAACAATTTCCAAGATGAATTTTGGGAGTTTTTCATGAAATTCATGAAATTTAATATATCTGAAGAACTAAACGTCGTAGAAAAAAACGGATTTCAAATTCGGATTCAAAAACATAATTTACCTAGACATTTTGATGAATTTTAATCAAATTCCAGGGGCTGTAGAGAGGTCTCATACAAAATGGTCGGATTATTTTTTATACGTTTCCGAAGCACCTATGTAAGCTGGGACCTCCAAATTTTGTATGTACCCTTCAAAAACTCTGTAGAAATGGCGTAAAGAATTATTTTTCGAATTTTCATGAAATTGTGGAATCTAGCGAACGCAGCTTCTGAGAGCAAAATGGACTTCAAATTTGGACTCAGCGCATCGAAAAATACAAGGGTACTAATTTTGGTGAATTTTGGACAATTTCCAAGGGCGTTTTGGGGAGATTTTAATGAAATTCATGAAATTTTGTATATCCCGTGAACGAAGTGTCTTAGCGCAAAACGGATTTCAAAATCGGATTCAGCCACTCAAATTACATACTGGAAAGCATTTTCGTCGAATTTCCTGTGTGTTTTAATGGAGAAATTGCGAATTTAAGATAAAAAATACATTTTTAAAACAAAAAGTTTCTTCAGAATGAAGCCCGAGTGGTTCCAGTAAGTGCCCGTTCGGCTTTTTTGGCAAATGCAGTTTCATAAATTTCTTTTTAATTTTCACCTTTTAGGTAGGTTATCTGCATATATTATTGAATATTTCTAGTGCATTTTCATCACCATACAGGGGTCAATCAGTGGGTGGGGTTGGGGGAAGACCTGAAATGTTTGATATTTTTAGTTGTTGCTTATGGAGCAACTGCTTGTGATGGGGATATGAAATAAAGTTTTTCCCATCTTAAATAGACCAAAGAAATATAATATGAAGGAAATTTGGGAAATTTCATGAAATTGTTGTTTTTGTCATTTTGTCATCTGGTAAAGATCTTGGGTGTATCAATAGTTGTGAACATCATATCAATGTGGGAGATCATCCCCCCCATTCGTCAGCCTCCACGAAGAATTGCACCTCATAAGTTAGAGGGAGTTGAACGGTTAGTAAGAGAAATGGAATAGATAGAGGTGATTGAGCCATCAAGAAGCCCCTGGGCAAGTCTTATTGTATTAGTTCCCAAGAAAGATGGTTCCACTCGATTCTGCATCAACTACCGCCAGCTCAATGCGATAACAAGGAAAGATTCTGACCCATTACCAAAGGTTGATGAATTAACAACCCGGCTTGCAGGGAGTTCTTGATTTTCCACTCTAGATCTTCAGAGGCTATACTGGCAAATCCCAATGGCTGAGGCAGACCGAGAGAAAACTGCATTTTGCAGACCTCGAGGCCTTTGACACTTTAAATTATGCCATTCGGATTGTGCAATGCACCCGCAACGTTTTAACGAGCGATGACCGATGTCCTTCGAGAAGAGATTCAGCAAGGTCGAGTCAAGGTGTACCTTGATGATGTGCTGGTGGACAATTCTGAGTTCATAGAGCATCTGGCTTGGTTGATGAGAGTCCTGCTCGTTTTTCGGAAGGCTGGTGTTAAGCTGAATGCACAGAAATGCCATTGGTTTTCTAGATAGGTCTCTTACTTGGGGTTCATTATATCTGGACAAGGCATAGCTGCTGGCCCTCAGAAGAAAGTTAAAGTTGCTGAATTGCCTATACCATCCACTGTCAAGGAGGTGCGAAACCTTTGTGGGGTCTTGTTCGTACTACAGATGTTTCATCTCAAACTTTGCTCATCGGATTGCGCCTTTGTACAAACTTTAAGATGTCTCTGGTGATTTCAAATGGGACAAGGAATGTCAAGATGCATTTAATGACATTAAGCAGGCACTTACGAATCCCCCTATGCTGGGCCATCCAATACCAGGAGCTGTCTTTATATTGGACACAGATGCTAGTGAACGAGCAGTAGGTGCAGTGTTGTCCAAGTACAATATGGAGAAGAAAGGGTCCTTGCTTATTTCAGCAAGTGTCTATCAAAGCAGGAACGAAATTATTGTGTGACCAGAAGATAATTGCTAAGCCTAGTCAAAGCACTGCGTTACATTCAGTCATATGGTCTCCAGAGTGGTGCTGAGTTCATGGTGAGAACAGATCATGCTGCTTTGCAATGGTTACGCAGTTTTAAGACGCCTTGTTCAGAAGCCCATGTACTGATTCTGGCTGCCAACATTGTGCCCGACTGGAACAGAAAAATTTAGCTGCAATTGATGTGCAAAGGTATGGGTGGAGTCAGAAGGAGAGCAGTGGGCCATATCTCAGCAAGCCGATCCAGAACTTCCAGTGCTCAAGTGGACCCAAGAAGGGAAACGATCATCTTGGAATGACATTTCCCAAACTAGTGCAACAACTAAAGGCTATTGGGCAATGTTTGGAAATCTGAAAATATCAAACGGAGTCCTTGTACGACTGGAATGAAACTGAAACAGAGACAGTGGAGCAAGTTCTTGTGCCACAATACCGGAGGCAGGAAGTTCTGATGGCAGCCCATAACATGGGACACCTTGGGAAAAGTAGAACACTGAGTGAGATACGGATGAAGTTCTACTGGCCAGGTCTTCAGGGAGCTGTTCAAGTTCATTGTGCAAATTGTGAAGTTTGTAGGCGCAGAAGAAATACCAAGACTAGAGCTCCTATGCAGACATATGTAACTGTTACCCCATTTGAGAGGGTAGGAATGGACATCCCTACCCACTGACAGAGCAGGGGAATAGATATGTGGTGGTGCTTATTGTCTATTTTACAAAATGGCCAGAGGCTTTTCCAACTAGTGACATCAAGGCTGAGACATTGGCTCGTGGACTGGAAGAGACAGTTATTTCACGTTTTGGGGTGCCAATAGAGCTGAACTCTGATCAAGGCACAGGGTTTGAATCCGAAGTTTTCAAGGAGGTTATGAGAATGCTCAGAATTTATAAGACAAGGACTTCTCCTGGAAGACCCCAGAGTGACAGACTGGTTGAGAGGTTCAACCATTCCTTATGGGAAATGTTGGCCAAGATGGTGGATGGAAATCAGCGAGACTGGGATATATGGCTACCTTATGTACCTTACTGGTGGGTAAGATTCCAGAGGAGAGAACCCTTGCGTCGGCTTATGCCCACGAGCTTTGAAAAAAGTTAACGACCTTACATGGCATGGCTCAAAAACAAATAAAACATGTTGCAGATCAAAGCAAGGTCCGCTATGATGTCAGAAGCAGAGCTCCACGATTTACAGAAGGAGATAAAGTTTGGTATTACTGGCCACGTCGCCAAGTTGGATTCTGTCCCAAACTTCAATTGGAGTGGATAGGACCCTGTAAAATTATCAAGGCAATAAATGACGTGGTTTTCCGCATTCGGATCCCTCGCGGAAAACGTCGAGTGGTGCATGCAAATCATCTAGCTCCTTGCAAGAGCTCGACGGGGAGGGAGAGTGATGTAAGGGAATGACTACAGTGATTATTATTTCTAGGAAGTTGCATTGTAATTATGCAGTTATGTTATTGTGTTACTAATAAAAAAGCATAGTTGTGCTTTGAGTCTTGAACCAAATACTTGTTTTCGTATAAGTTAATTTAGTTTGTAGCCTAAACTCGACAGTATGTTTTGCCACTTTTGAAGGCACCATCGTGTTCTACGAGTTCAGTAACGTAACTTTGTCGTAGACATACGAAGTGTTCTCAATCAAATTTTAATGAGGCAGTGGTAGAAGAACGAGGGCTTGGAGGAAAAAAAGCGCATAAAAGGGGCTCCACGCCCTTTCCGCCCTCCACCCCATGTTTTGGGTGGGATTAGAAAATTTTAAAATCGCTTATGCCCCCTTTCTGAAACATCCAAGAAGATCCCCCCACTCATAAACACCCCCACTCAGTTTTTCGGCCATGCATAGCATAGGCAGACAAACTGACAGACAAACACACGGAGTTTCATTCTTATAAATAGATAGTCCAGTTTTCTCTATCGCTTCACTGGCTCGGTGGCTGTATAGATCCGATGGTCTTTAGTGTCGAGTGGGACATGTAGAATGATAGGAAACGGTGGATCAGTAAGGGTGATTTGAAATGTGTAGGTAATGTTGCTTGCTTCGCTCGCTCTCTGTGGAATGTATAGATGCGATGGGATATAAATAGTCCATCCCGAGTTGGTAGGAAAAACACCGTTGAAATCCGACCTGTGTAGGGAATGTTGCTCGCTTCGCTCGCCAGGGGTGGCTTTTCACGCTCGCTCGTTGTGGGATATAGTCCCTATACCATCGAAACCTACAGCCCTTGGTTGGGTTGGTGGTGGAAATTTTGAAAATTCGTAGGATTCGTATTTGTACAGTTCCTATTTTCACATGAAATCTTGGAAAGTAATATTCATAGGTATTAATTTTATATTTTTTTATATTTATTTTAATTTAGATAGGCCATTCATCTACGTAGAAGGGCTACCAAATAAAGAGTATGTGGAAATAATAAAACTTCATCTAATTCTATACTTCCATGTTAAAATATGTAAGGAAGCTACATTGCCCACCCAACATTTCGCCACTAACAGAACTGTCGGATGTTAAATAATTGTTCTTCTACTAATCCGTCCATTTACAATATGTGAGGAAGTTATACTACCCACCCAACTTGGCAAACTCTTTTTCTGTTGGAAATGTTACTGTGTCTCTAGTTTTTCTAATAATGTATTTCAACTTATTTCAATATTTTTATAGTAATCTTTTAATCGTTTACTGTAGGGTTGTTTAACTAATTTGCTAAACTTGTGTTTATCGCGTCTTTTAGTAGAAATCGTTAGACCATTTGTAATCCACGGAGTATGTCTATTGAAGGTGGGTTTGAAAGTTTCAACTGTAGTATGATACTCAATAACATTTTTCAATAAATTAATAAATGGGTCATTTCACGCGAACGGCCAAACTTTTTTTTTCGATATTTTTTAAAAGTCCTGATTTTCTAGTATGCTGTACCCTTTGGTAATACAAGCTAGGAGCCAAATTTTCAGACCTCTTCTTCGCCCAGCCTTTTCTCTACAACTGTCCGAAGTTTAGGGCTGTGCGCCAAACACTAACTTTTGTTTTAATTGCTCAACCGTTATTGTGCCCAAAAAAATAAGTAAGCTGGCCAATTCTTATGGTAAATCGTCTGCTCTTTCTGGTAGTCATGTCTAAATTTACAAAAAACTTGAACTTCCTCATGAAAACTCAAAATAAAAACTTCTTTTTCACATTTCATCAATTTGGCATTTTTTGAAAAAAAATTTTTTGATCTTAAATCATACCTACTAGTATGTAGAATACGAGGTTAGGAGAACGTAATGGGCCGACAAACGGTTTGTCGCCAGTGGTACTTAATGTACGGCCTGAACTCCCAAAAAAACGTAAGCTTCCCCATGAAAACTCCACATTTCATCAATTTCGCATTTTTTGAAAAAAAAAATATTTTGATCCTAAATCATACCTACTAGTATGTAGAATGCGAGGTTAAGAGGACGTAATGGGCCGATAAACGGTTTGTCGCCAGTGGTACTTAATGTACGGCCGGTACTCCCAAAAAACGTAAGCTTCCCCATGAAAACTCAAAATAAAACTTCTTTTGCACATTTCATCAATTTCGCATTTTTTGGATAAAATTTTTCTGATCTTAAATCATACCTATCAGTATGTACAATACGAGGTTAAGAGGACGTAATGGACCGGCAAACGGTTTGACGCCAGCGGTACTTAATGTACGGCCTGTACTACCAAAATAAAAGAAAAATTGAATTTTCATGATAAAATTTGCACCTATCTGATGTGCCGTCAAATGTGAAGTTAGTTCTAAGCAAATTTGATAAACTGGGGACTTTATAATGAAAACTCAATTTTTATTTTATTTAGGCAGTACAGGCCGTACATTTTGTACTGCTGGCGTCAAACGGTTTGTCGGGACCACTACGTCCTCTTAACCTCGTATTCTACATACTGATAGGTATCATTTAAGATCAATATATATATATATATATATATTTTTTTTTTTTTTCAAAAAATGCGAAATTGATGAATGTGAAAAAGAAGTTTTTATTTTGAGTTTTCGTGAGGAAGCTTACGTTTTTTGGGAGTACAGGCCGTACATTAAGTACTTCTGGCGACAAACCGTTTGTCGGCCCATTACGTCCTCTTAACTTCGTATTCTACAACTGGTAGGTATGATTTAAGATCAAAAAAAATTTTTTCGAAAAATGCGAAATTGATGAAATGTGGAGTTTTCATGGGAAAGCTTACGTTTTTTGGGAGTTCAGGCCGTACATTAAGTACCACTGGCGACAAACCGTTTATCGGCCCATTACGTCCTCTTAACCTCGTATTCTACATACTAGTAGGTATGATTTAAGATCAAAAAAATTTTTTTCGAAAAATGCGAAATTGATGAAATGTGGAGTTTTCATGGGAAAGCTTACGTTTTTTGGGAGTTCAGGCCGTACATTAAGTACCACTGGCGACAAACCGTTTATCGGCCCATTACGTCCTCTTAACCTCGTATTCTACATACTAGTAGGTATGATTTAGGAACAAATTTTTTTTTTTCAAAAAATGCGAAATTGATGAAATGTGGAGTTTTCATGGGGAAGCTTACGTTTTTTTGGGAGTTCAGGCCGTACATTAAGTACCACTGGCGACAAACCGTTTGTCGGCCCATTAGGTCCTCCTAACCTCGTATTCTACAACTGGTAGGTATGATTTAAGATCAAAAAAAATTTTTTCGAAAAATGCGAAATTGATGAAATGTGGAGTTTTCATGGGAAAGCTTACGTTTTTTGGGAGTTCAGGCCGTACATTAAGTACCACTGGCGACAAACCGTTTATCGGCCCATTACGTCCTCTTAACCTCGTATTCTACATACTAGTAGGTATGATTTAAGATCAAAAAAATTTTTTTCGAAAAATGCGAAATTGATGAAATGTGGAGTTTTCATGGGAAAGCTTACGTTTTTTGGGAGTTCAGGCCGTACATTAAGTACCACTGGCGACAAACCGTTTATCGGCCCATTACGTCCTCTTAACCTCGTATTCTACATAATAGTAGGTATGATTTAGGATCAAAATATTTTTTTTCAAAAAATGCGAAATTGATGAAATGTGGAGTTTTCATGGGGAAGCTTACGTTTTTTTGGGAGTTCAGGCCGTACATTAAGTACCACTGGCGACAAACCGTTTGTCGGCCCATTAGGTCCTCCTAACCTCGTATTCTACAACTGGTAGGTATGATTTAAGATCAAAAAAATTTTTTTCGAAAAATGCGAAATTGATGAAATGTGGAGTTTTTGATGGGAAAGCTTACGTTTTTTGGGAGTTCAGGCCGTACATTAAGTACCACTGGCGACAAACCGTTTATCGGCCCATTACGTCCTCTTAACCTCGTATTCTACATACTAGTAGGTATGATTTAAGATCAAAAAAATTTTTTTCGAAAAATGCGAAATTGATGAAATGTGGAGTTTTCATGGGAAAGCTTACGTTTTTTGGGAGTTCAGGCCGTACATTAAGTACCACTGGCGACAAACCGTTCGTCGGCCCATTACGTCCTCTTAACCTCGTATTCTACATAATAGTAGGTATGATTTAGGATCAAAATATTTTTTTTTCAAAAAATGCGAAATTGATGAAATGTGGAGTTTTCATGGGGAAGCTTACGTTTTTTTGGGAGTTCAGGCCGTACATTAAGTACCACTGGCGACAAACCGTTTGTCGGCCCATTAGGTCCTCCTAACCTCGTATTCTACATACTAGTAGGTATGATTTAAGATCAAAAAATTTTTTTTCAAAAAATGCCAAATTGATGAAATGTGAAAAAGAAGTTTTTATTTTGAGTTTTCATGAGGAAGCTTAAGTTTTTTGTAAATTTAGACATGACTACCAGAAAGAGCAGACGATTTACCATAAGAATTGGCTACCTTACTTATTTTTTTGGGCACAATAACGGTTGAGCAATTAAAACAAAAGTTAGTGTTTGGCGCACACCCCTAAACTTCGGACAGTTGTAGAGAAAAGGCTGGGCGAAGAAGAGGTCTGAAAATTTGGCTTCTAGCTTGTATTACCAAAGGGTACAGCATACTAGAAAATCAGGACTTTTAAAAAATATCGAAAAAAAAAGTTTGGCCGTTCGCGTGAAATGACCCAAATGCATTTGCTGACTGATTCAAATCTTCTTCATACACCGAAAACCGATCCACGTTAGAAAAAGAAACTCCTACTGCCTCAAAGCCAATTTTTTTCTTAAATTTTAAGGCGTTTTTGTGATCATTCAAGATTTCATTGTGTGAATTAACAATAGTCACCACCGTGCTAAAGTGGTCGGTAATTGCTCTCTTTATTTCAGCAGGGTTAAGCTGTGAGTGCTTTGATCGGGCAATTATATGATCTAAGCAACTAGTTGACAACCCTTGAACTCGGGTGGGCTCAGTAACCCCATGGAAGAAATCATATTCAGATGATCATTACTATTATCTTCTTGCAATAAAACGATATTGATATCTCTTACAATGTAAGTAAAACAATCTCGATCAACATTTTCAAGTTCCGACCTCAAATCTCGAATAAACTTGATAAGGATTGGTTGTAGGGGATCTATAAATTCCATAGATTACATATCGTACCTTGTCACACACAAATCTAATTTTAAGTACTGTTGCATCACACAATGTTGATTCTTCAATACTGTAATCATATTTATCATTGCCATAAAAAAAAACCCTGTCATTATTATTTCTATTATTCGATGATTTGAGGCCCTGTACCCATTCATATGTTGCAATAGTTCGCAAAGTCTACCATAGACCTCAGTAAGAACAATAAAATCTGGCTTACAAGTAACAGTTTCCAACAATACTCTCATTTCATCAAAATTACAATTGTAGCTCCTTAAGTGCTTATGAAAAATAATTTTTTATTCCCAATAGCTAGTTCATTTTAACTCATGTAATCATTGAAAGATTGGTAAGACATGCAATTAGACGCAGTACCAAATCACAAAAACGTCTGCCAAGTTGGGTGGGCAGTATATCTTCCTTACATATTATAACATGGACGTATAGAATTAGTTGAAGAACAAAGTACGAGTCAAAATGATCGATAAGTCGTCGTTATAAGAAATAAACGTTTGCGCATGCGCACAAACTACCATTAATCCAACAGTAATGAAATTCATGAGGGAACTTCTAGGAGCTAAATCCCATAATCCTTGAAAATTTCATAAATATCGGTCCATTAGTATCGTAGTTATTTCTGTCTCGATCAATTTTAGTTTTGCGCATGCGCTATAGTTATTACTCCACCAATCTTGATATAATTCAGACGACATTCCTCAAACAGGCAGACAGACAGACGGACACGTAACCAAAATTGATCAGCAAGCTCTGAAACGCAAAAAGCAACAGAACATTTTGATTTTGGAGGACAAAACTTTTTTTCGACTTCAATCACGAACACATAGCTTTCCTAACTTCGATAGTGAGGAAGCAAAATTCATTATATCCATCACTGAAATTGTCTACATGTGGATCAACCAATTTTCAAAAGCAAATATCACGTTTCGGATGTTATCTAGATCGTCGAGGGTACGAATTACCTTCACTGGCTAATTTTCATTTTTCCTCGTATGGACTAGAAAGTTCTTAATCCAGGAATATTTGATGCTTCTTTTCTCTGCTTTCTTCTTGATCATCCGTAGTATATCTGCTCTCAGTGGGGTCAAGTTTTCCGTTACGAATACTCGAGTGTTCGGCCAGGCTAATACGAATTTATCAGCAGTTAAACTTCGATCTTGAAAAAGTCAGGTCTTTTTGCCTTTCTTCTTCCGATCCCAATAAATCCACAACTTATTTACACCGATATAAATATATTTTTCCAACAAACCTACTATATTTTTTCGAAATTTTGTGCAAAAATACCATATATAAAGTGCCCGTGAAGGCAAACCTACCTAAGCAATAAAAAAATTATCCACCCATAGTTCATCTTCAACGTTAACTATTGGCCTAACCAGTCGTCAAAGTTAACAACACATCCTTATAAAATATCCCCCCCCCCCCCCCCATAAAAAAAGTCTGCTAATTTGGGTGTGGCACATAGCTTCCTCGTTTGCGTATCATGAATGTATAGATCATTGAAAAGTTTTAAATGACCTTGAAAAATCCCTTAGCGGAAAAGATTAAATCAAGAAGTAGCGTAAAACGTCATAACTGGTCAATTAAGAAACGAAAAAATGATACTCAATGTTATTCACATTTGCTCATGCGCAGAATGAACGATGAAATAGGTACGGGACCACCTACAACCTAACCCGCGCATTCAATGACAATTTCATCAAAATCGGATGAAAACTGTGGAAATTAGGGTCGATACTAGTATTTCACATAGGCACATGCGCAGTAGCTATTAGTGATACAATCATGTTTAAATTGATATGGGATGATCAAATTGTCATCCCCCAACTATCATTCAAATTTGAGCGAGATCGGATGACTAGGGTGTGGGAAAATGGTGCTAGTTAGAATTTACGTTTTCACATGAGCAGAGTGAAGTATTGAGTCAGAAACGAGATCCAACTACTCCTGATTTACTATATAACCTCGATTTCATATCATCTAGTGGTACGATTTTGATCAAACTCTGGCGGTAGGTGGGTATACGTACCATTAAAATGAATTGGCATACACGAATTTTACTAGTGAAAAACTTATTTGACGATTTTAAAAAGCTGAAATATAACAATCTTCACATTTACCCCCTTCCTGACCGCCCAGGTCCTCAGGACCATGAAAAATGAATTCATCGAATTTTACTAGTGAAAAACTTTTTTCAGATTTCAAAAAGCTGAAATATAAAAATCTTCACATTTACCCCCTCCCAGACAGCCCAGGTCCTCGGGACCATGAAAAATGAATTCATCACGAATTTTACTAGTGAAACACTTTATTTCCGATTTTAAAAAGCTGAAATATAACAACCTTCACATTTACCCCCTCCCTGAGCGACCAGGTCCTCGGGACCATGAAAAATGATTTCATTGCAAATTTTACTAGTGAAGAACTTTTTTTCCGGTTCTGAAAAGCTGAAATACAACAATCTTCACATTTACCCCCTCCCTGACAGCCCAGGTCCTCGGGACCATGAAAAATGAATTCATCACGAATTTTACAAGTGAAAAACTTTTTTTCCGATTTTAAAAATCTGAAATATAACAATCTTCACATGTGCCCCTCCCGGACAGCCCAGGTCCTCGGGACCATGAAAAAAAAAAAAAAAATTCATCACGAATTTTAATAGTGAAACACTTTATTTCCGATTTTAAAAAGGTGAAATATAACAATCTTCACATGTACCCCCTCCCTGACCGCCCAGGTCCTGGGGACCATGAAAAATGAATTCATCACGAATTTTACTAGTGAAAAACTTTTTTTCCGATTTTAAAAAGCTGAAATATAACAATCTTCACATTTGCCCCCTCCCTGACATCCCAGGTCCTCGGGACAATGAAAAATGAATTCATCACAAATTTTACTAGTGAAAAACTTTTTTTCTGAATTCCGATCATTCTTCAACAATCTGGAACCGATGGACATAATTCATTTGAATCCCCAACCCAGAGGAAGGTTTGTCTCCACCCCGGAGGTGTGGCTCTAAAATAATCGTTTGTACCAATCTTTCACTTTCAAAACATAACCCATGGTGAGCCCCACGACAAGAGGATAGCTCTGCCGCTAATGACCCTTCTGGTTGAGGTGCGGCTGAAAAGAAAGAAAAAAAAAAAGAGAGAGAGAGAAAAAACACGGTATGTGTGCCACAATCCTGCATTTCACGTTACTCACTTGAGCCCCTTCATTGGTTTTGGTTATACCTCGCCTTCAAGACAAGTGGTGCGGTAAGCCTGTTCGTAAAGTGAATTACAGGATTGTGGCATCGTTTTGTAGCACTGGGAGGTGACGCCGTAAGCCTGCGCCTCACCTTATAACGACGCCGTAAGTCTGTGTCTATATAGCTATATATATATATATATATATATATATATATATATATATATATATATATATATATATATATATATATATATATATATATCGATTATTAACAAGTGGTAATATGATTAACAAGCGGTTGCAATCATGTTCACAATATCAATAATTGAGAATGATCACCTGTGTGTAAACAATTATTCATATAACCATCGCATTATTGGATAAACACCTCACACATTAATATAACACTCTGATATAAAAATGCGACATAAATCAGGAGCTTTCCAACGAATGGTGAACGATTTCTGTGCGATTAAAATTGCGGAAGTTCCATTTCCCTACCAACGGCTCGGTTGTACGTGAAAATCATAAGAAAATTTCGTCACCCATCCGCGTGACATTTTTCGGCTAGTTAGTCCAAGGCTAAAGCATGTTCCATGCTAAAACATCTGCAAAGGAAACTCGTAAACGAGTTCCACTATCTGCTTTACAAGCAGATACCATGTTACATGGATATGTCTTCGATTGGGGATTTCATAACGGTCGTCCTCGAGAGTTGTAAACAAATCCTTTAACTTTGGACTGTAGGCGACGAAATGTTGGATAAAGAATTTATTTTATCATTTTTGGAGGCACAAAAAGCATACTATAAATTAAAGTTATTTCTCCAATATAGACGCAATGAGTTGTTGTTAACAGTCGACTGTTGTCAGGGGATGAAAATGTTTCCTATGGAGTGGAGTAAATGATGCTGTTGCTTTACGTTAAGAATATTGTAACCGGCTTATTAAAATTGTTTATAGTCGAATCAACTTAGTTTAGGAATGTAGCCAGGTACGTAAGGAGGGGGAAATTGGTTGCTTGAGATGTGAACATTTATCACATAAATCAAGCGCTTTCCAATGAGTGGCGAACGATTTCTGTGCGATGAAAACTGCGGAAGGTCCATTCCCCTAGCAACGGCTAGGTTGTACGTGAACATCATTAGAAATTGTGACATCAACTTTTGCGTGACGATAATTTTTGGTTGACCCCCCCAGAGCAAAGGCATATCCATGTCAAAAAAGCGTTACGGTTGGTTTTCTGATGATTTCCGCTTACAACCGAGTCGTTGCTAAGTAGGTACTTCGTCGTTTTTCATCCCACAAAATTCGTTGACCATTCGTTCGAAAGCTCTCGATTTATCCAACCATATTATGTTAACTACTGCGAAGTGCGTGGCCAACAAGTTGAGTTATGAGCATGGTTATTTGAATAATATTGTGTACACTCAGGTGATCATTCTCAATAATTGATATTGTGAACATGATTGCAACCGCTTGTTAATTTCTGATGATTTCATTGAGGGTGTTTCTATGATTTGATTCATAGCAGGTGATCCGAATATTGCGAGAACGGTTTGATTTGTGAAGCGGTGGTTAAATAATTTTAATAGGTAATTTCTATACTTTATACCCTAGGAAGCTGTAATTTCGTATGTAGCCTCTTTAGGACATTTAATTGACAATGCCCAGGGTCCGGATCAGATGAGGGGCTCTTAAAGCTAATTTCTATGCTTCACACTCTAGGAAGCTGTAATTTCGTATGTAGCCTCTTTAGGACATTTACTTGACGAATCCCAGGGTCCGGATCAGCTGAGTAGCTTTAGAGCTTGCATACGAGTCTGCAACACATACGAGTCTGCAACTAAAGACATAAAATGTCCCAATGTGTTGCAGACTCGTATGCAAGCGTTTCTTATGATTTTCATTAGTTTCTGTACATCAATCTATATCTGGAAGTTTTGAAGAAGAGTCAATGCTTTGGCATGCTTAATAATTCCATAGTATATCATGAAAAGCCAATTAAATTGAATTGGTGAATTGTTCCGGTTAACAAAGGCTTTGGAAGACCGATTCCGCGTGAAGAATGAGATTTCAAGGTTTGTTTCAACGAAATTTAGAGAATGGAGATGCAGCAATATCTCCAAATTTTACACTTTTATTCTAGTTCTCTTTGATACTGTTACCTCTCTCCAAACGCGATATGCAATCAACCTACTTTCCTCCAACTATTCCAATAACTTGGGTGTGAAATCAAGCACGAGTCGCGACATCTTCAAATTACTGAGTCAAACATTAAATTTCATTAAAGAGCACTAGAAATGTTATGTGTTGTGAAATCGGAAGATACTTAAATTTTTCTTATAGATTTCGACGATCATATCAACTGATATAATTCCAACATTTAGGCTTCGCGAAATCGAATTTATGTCTCTAGTCCCTTTGGATGGACTAGTGAAGCGTTGGCAGGTGTTTTATTTTATCTCAATAATTTTCAGTTGGTAGGTACCTACGAACCTAAATGCCATATATATTTAGATCAGGGGGGCTAGTAAAGAATTACGTTATTCATTAATTTGCCCTATGTAAGTACCTATATCTCAGTAGGCATATTGATAAAAAGTCAGACTTTCGCCCGACTACCACGAGATCAAGTTACGTAAATCGTTTACAAAGGTGCGTTACGCTAAGCGGCCCTTGAAGCTAATTTCATCGATAATCACCCAATGGATCTGGAATTTAAAATGGAGTTACTTTGGGGTATCTAGAATATAATTTCAGTGGACGTTAGAGTGCTGATCTGCTGAGGGACCTCTGAGCCTAATTTGTTTTTTAATCGGCTAATGGTGTTGAAACCTGAAATAGAGCTCCTTTGGGACATCAAGGATACAATTACTAATGTATGAACGGGCTCTGATCAGCTGTGGGACCTTTGAAGCTGGAATTGAGTCCTGGAAGTGAAAAGGTTAGAGCTCTTTTAGAAGTCGCGAAGTGCCAAGTTTTGATGATATGCTATAATACACGGTAGTTTTGATCAATCCTAAAGTGTAGTAATATTGAAATATTGAAAAATCGAGATCTCGTACACTTTGGAGAAAATGGTAGTTTTTTGCTTGTCACTAATAGATATCATTCTAAAGAATTGAATGAAACCACCCGGGATCAGGAAAATATGACAACAACGTAGGAACAAATCATAACTGGAAGAACATAATGTAAATCGCCTTTAACTATGATGCTGGAATCAGCTGATATAATTGCTATGGAATTTTCACTTTACGAAACCGGGTTTACTTCAACTTTAGTCACCTCTAGATGGACACCTGAAGCGTAGGTAGTTGATTAATATCATATGAACAATTTTCAGTTGGTGGGTCAGCTTTTGTTATACAGGATGTAAACGTTAAGGGTGGACCACTGTCCAGGGGTCGACCCTACAACTAATTTCTGATCGAAAGTGTATCGTGGATATTTTATTTTTATTTTATTTTATTTTTTTAATGCTTAGTTTCCGAGTAATTCAATTTCTAAGATTTTTTTCGTGTTTTCGACCTTTTGTCACTAAAACGACTTTTGTCACTCCCTTAATTTGCTATGTAAATTCAAATTTGAGGCTACCGTTGGAAAGACCATTAAATTTACTATCAGATAGATGCCTGAACATTTTTAGGAATTAAGGTTGGAGACATGAAAGAGCCCTCTGAAAAGAAAATTATTCCTAATTTGGGAAATCTTGAGTTTTTTCAATCGGGTATTGAACTATGAAAACCAATATTTTTTCAAAGTGCAGTAAGGTCAAACACTGCGCCAAGATCTTTCTTTTCCAACGGTGTAGCCAATTTACTTTTACGTTGCTAATTAGGGGAGGAAACTCCGTTTTAATGTTGAAAAACATTGTTTTTTCGATTAAATCGAGGGTTTTCTTGAAAAATGACCTACTATGAAAATACGAGTTTAGCGTCGTTTTATACGTCTTTTTTTCAGGCTGAATCGAATGGTAACACTTGTAGAGCTTTCAAACCCCGTTATATCCAAGTTTTACACCTAAGGAGACTACGAGTGGTCGTAGTTTCACCCTTAAAAATCCGTAGAATTCAGCATAACAAATAAACTAAAAACTAGTTAGTTAAAGTGTAAAACTCAGTTATAATGGAGTTGGGGAGATCTACAAGTGTTCCCATCTGATTAAGCGTGAAAAAATACGTAGAAACTGACCCTAGACTAGTATTTTCTCAGTAGGTCATTTTTCAAGAAAACACTCGATTTCATTAAACAGACAATTTTTTCCAACATTAAAGCATAGTTTTCTCCCCTAATTAGAAACGTAAAAGTAAAATTGGCTACACCGTTGAAAAGAGAAGATCTTGGCGCAATTTTTAACGTTTCTGCATCTTGAAAAATGTTGGTTTTCATAGTTCAATTTCCGATTGAAAAAACTCGAGATTTCCCGAATTAGGTAACATTTTCTTTTCAGAGGACTCTTTCATGTCTTCAACCTTAATTTTTAAAAAGGTCAGGCATCTATCTGATAGGAAATTCAATGTTCTTTCTAACGGTATCCTTGTAGTGGATTTATATATGTTTTACTTGGCGTCGGTAGACCAAGTGGGACATTTATATTCTGATTATGCGGGTTAGTCCCTGTGTTATTCCTGTAAGGAATGTGGGCGGATCCGCCAAGGTCAGCTTGCTCGGCGGGGTGAACTGAGAGATAGTTCGTGTCGCAGCCGCGTGGAGCACTGGGCTCGCATAGTGGGTGCTGGGTTCGATCAGTTTGGTACTGAGCCGTTTTGTAATATTCCGGCCTAAGATTTATATCTGTAGGAGGAATATGTTGAGCTTGGTTGAGGTACTGAAAAGTATCCTTCGCTTTTTGCACATTTGGAGTGTATTTGACACTCGGATCGGCCGGGTAGGCTTGCATCGAATATCGTGGGTACTCGGACAGCTTGGTCGAATCGTAATGATTGACTTCAGAGCGGGTCTGAAAGGTATCCTCGATCTTTTGTATAGGCGAGGCTTGATCGAACGTTTCTTTAACGAATACGTTAGGTGAGAAGGCGATCTCGTCGTGAGGATCGAGCCTTGCGCCGTCGCTGGGACCGGCGGATTGACCGGGTAGCCTGTAGGGAGCGCTACGGGGGCTAGGAGGCCCGGCTTCGCCGTCGTCTGTCTCCCCTTGCATGAGGAAATAAGACGGCCGACGTTCCATCGAAATAACCGAGTTATTAGCTCGTTTCGATGCCTCTATGTATAGAAATAGAGGGTTTGGGAGGTGGACTCGCTTGACAGAGCGTCTTTCCAATGCTCGTATGTCAGGGTCCTACCTCGTAGTCTTGAAAAAGACTTCCTTGGACGGTAAATTAGAGCGGATGAGCTGAGTAATTTACCGGCGTGCCCACAGCGGTCGGTGACGAGCTTATTGCTACGAAACCCGGGCGACACGGCTCGGAACGTCCCTCGGGCGTACGATCTAAAGAGAATATCGATAGATGTACCGGGTGGCGTCCTGACAGATGAACTACGTTGGGCAATGAGCAGGATGAATAATCACTGGACTCGTAGATGCCAATGCGAGATCTGTGTGGAGAGAAGGTAGGCCTTGTAGAAAGCAGTAGGAAACCGTTCTTGAGATGAACTCGGGATGCAGAAGGTTCGTCAGCGTAGAGCGTGTAGAAATCTTCGTACTTCTGAGTGTAGTCGTCGAGAGCGGAGAGTGGAATGAAATTCGGAGGGCTCCTAGCGGGGTATTTATAGGGAGGTGGCCGCCTCCTGCCGCCTCCTGGTTGGTCCGCTTAATTTCATTAATTCGACTGTGTAATCTCATTGGCTCGCACATTGTTTTCTCAGTATCTGCGAGTATGATAGCTGAGCTGGTCTTCCGGGGTGGTTTCCCCACGTCCGTCGCTGCGACGGGGTCCCCGGGGGTGGCTGACGACCTTGAGTTTTTCTGTTTGAGATTTCTCATTCAAGGCGACTTGTTTCGAGATGCTTGTCGCATCTCTCTCGCCCAGTAAGTGTTTAGGGAGGTCGCCTTGTGTGTTATTAGTTAATATTTCACTTTTGAGAGAGAATTTAGTATTTTCTCTCTGGTGAAATATTTTGTTTGACGGAGTTATAACTCGACGTCTTATAAATATTTTTGTGTTGTGTCTACCTCTTTTTGGTAGCCCTGAAAAGGGCTGTTGAAAAGAGGGGGTGGTTTTCACCACAGGGGCCCCCCCAAGACGTCGTGTTATTAACGACGACGCCGGTTGGGGAGAACTGGGAGGTCCACACGGAATTCTCCGTATGAAAACCTCGCCAGTTGGGGCGGAGGCGGAGGTGCAGGCCTCGCGTCCCGCGCCTGTGGTGCGCCCCGGCCTCGTCGGTTTCGACGAGCGCCGCGGGGCGGCCGTGGCCGGCCCGAGCTTTGCCAACGGGAGCCAAACCCGCGAGGGTTTGGCCCGCGGCCGCGGCTGGGCTGTTGCGGAGGTGCTCGTTCCAGCTCCGTCCACTCCGCCGCGCTCATCTCGTCCCACCGAGGCACGGGCACGTCGCCCGAGCTGATCCACTTGCGTGGGATCGTGGGGAGCTGGTGAGCGGGTGGAGCCGTGGGTAGTGGTTGGGCGGGTGGAGCCGGTGGCTTGAAGGGCTGAGGCGTTCTCCACACGACCTCCCTGGGAGCGCTGTCGTCTTGCTGCGTTTCCCTCTTTGGTGAAGGCGGGAGCGGGCCGAGCGGAGCTGGGAGGTTCTCCTCGGCGAGGAGGAACTCCTCGACTTCCTCTGTCAGCATAGCTTCTTGAGTTGGAGGTTTGGAGGCTGCCATGGTCAAGATTGGTATGAGCTCCGGTCGTGGGGTGTTCCATATTTATATCTCCCACTGTTCCTACCCGAGAAAAGTGGGCGTGGCTTGTTTCGAGTGCAGTCACCCACTTCTCGTCGAATTTGGTAGAGGGGACGCGCCCTCTGGCGGATTTTCGGGGAGTTTTCTCCTTACTTTCTGCCTGATTTTGGCTTCGTGACACAGCTTCGTCCGAGTGTAGAGTATAAGCTGGTTTTATTTGCTGTTTGGGAACTTTTTTCGTATGTTCGCCAATTTGCACTGTAACTGAAAACTTATCTCTTTTAACCACTTTGAATGGTCCCGTGTAAGGACATTGCAGAGAGGTGAGCTGTGTGGGCACTCTGATATAGACATGAGTACATGTATCCAAATTTTTGGGCATGTTTACGGCATATTTCGTATTATTATGTTTAATATGCGTAGGCCGGAAGAAAAGAGGTTCCAAAAGGTTTGTAGAAGTTACGAAAATGTCTCCCGGGAGTGATACGTCAATTCCGTAAACTTTTTGGAACGGTGTAGTTTCCGTTGCTGGGTCTACTGCCGTACGCATGGCGAGTAGAACTTTTGGAAGTGCGTCGAGCCAATTTTCGTTTTGTGCTTTGAGAGCCTCTTTCAAAGATCTATTTCTGCGTTCTACCATTCCGTTTGTTGATGGTTTGTATGGTAACGTGTGAGTATGTTTTACTCCGAGACGTTCCATAATGGAATTGAATAGATCTGATTCGAATTGAGTGCCCTGATCACTTGTGATGTATTTAGGTACGCCCTTTGAAGCTACCCAAATATTGATAAAGGCGTTTGTGATCGTGGTTGTTTCGATGTTGTTAAGAGGGACTGCCTCTAGCCAGCCCGTTGCTCTATCAACCATCATTAAAATGTAACGTTTCCCTCCTTTAGCTAAAGGTAAGGGTCCGGTTATATCAACGTGTACGTGTGAAAATTTGTTAGCCGTTTCAAATTCGGAGTAAGGGAGCTTCACGGAGCGCGTGATTTTTGCTCGTTGGCAAGTTTCGCACGCTCGGACCCAGTTGGAGACATCTGCACGGAGTCCGTGCCAAAAATATCTTTGTTTAACTTTATACACTGTAGAGTGTATACCTGGGTGTCCCAAATTGTGAATTTGGCTGATTATTTCTTGCCTTATTTCGTTTGGAATATAAGGTCTAGGGTGTCCTAGGTCTAGGTTACACCAAATTTCTCCTTGAGGGAATTCAACTCGTGTGAGTTTCAATTTGTCCTCTGCGTTAGGAGGAGAACGAATTTGTGAATTTGAAATGTGCAGTAGAAGATTGCACTCTATTGCAGCCGTAATTTGCGAAATTTCGGCTATGGGTGGACCCTCGTCCGTCTGGGTTGAAATCGATTTTGTTTGAATTTCAACCGGATCGAAGGGTCTGGAGAGTGCGTCGGCGACGACGTTGCTCTCTCCGGGAATATGACGAATGTCACTCGTCATTTGAGAGATGTATGTTAGCCATCTTAATCTCATTTTAGAAAAATGTGCATTTTTCTTAAGCATCGTGCCTAGCAGAGGCTTGTGATCAGAACAAATATGAAAAGATCTGCCGTCCAAGTCATTGTGCCAGTGAATGCAAGCTTGGTAAACGGCGAACATTTCTTTGTCGAATGATGCTTTGTTCTTCCATTGTTCCGGAATTTCTTTACTGAAAAATCCCAATGGTTGGTAAGATTTCGAGCCATGTTTGTCTGTAATTTCCTGCTCTAGTGCCGCTCCGATGTGTGTGTCGGATGCGTCGCAGACTAATCTCCACTCTGCTGTAGGGTGTGGGTGAGCAATGTTATGCAATGTTGCTTTGATCATTGCTTGTTTTAAGCTGTTGAAAGCTTTTTCTCTCTCTGATGTCCATTCGATAGGTGTTCTGTCATTTTTTTTGTTTGACTGAATGGAGTCATACAGAGGTTGTGCCGTGTGAGCGAATTTACTTGAGCAGGCTCGGTAAAAACCACACATCCCTAGGAATCTGCGTAGACTTCGTACGTCTATCGGCCTAGGAAATTGTTCTATGGTTTCTACTTTATCTCGTTTAGGAATGATTCCTTCTTTCGAGATAGTGAAACCAAGGAAATCGACGGTAGGTCTTGAAAAAACGCATTTGTCAAAACCTACCCGAAGTCCGTGTTCACCCAGCCTGTCAAAAATTTGTTTTAGGTGGTTCATGTGTTCGTTATAATTTTTTGAAGCCACCAGTATGTCATCTAGGTATACAAATGCGAAATCAAATTTTCGCATGATGCTGTCCATGTATCTTTGCCATGTTTGGGCCGCTCCGGCCAAACCCATGCTCATTTTCTTAAACTCATAAAGACCGAAAGGTGTAATAATTGCAGTTTTATGAGCGTCATCTGGGTGCATCGGAATATGATAATATGCCGATTTTAAATCTATTGTCGAATAGATTCGTGTATCATGTAAATTCGCTTGGAAAGAGCGAATGTGAGGAGGAGGGTAGGCGTCTTTCTTCGTTTTCGCGTTCAGGAAACGGTAGTCGCCGGTGATTCTCCATGACCCGTCTTTTTTTGGCACACAGTGTAACGGGGATGCCCATTCGGAATCTGATGGTGCAATTATGCCTTCTGAAAGCATTTTGTCAAAAGTACTTTTGACTTGAGCCCGTTTTTCGCCTGCCATGGGTCTTGCTCGGAAGTGTACTGGTGTTCCCTCCGTGGTTATACGGTGGTAAACCCCGTTGTTTTTCCACTTTCCTTGAAGTTTGCTCATTTTTTCATTGTATTTGTCAATGATAGAGCGAATGTTTTCGTCCTCCGTGATTTGCACGTCCTCTGGTTGAGGGTTATTGTCACGATGAGGGATAGTAGCTGCTATTTGTTCGTCAGTGAATTTTTTGTTCATGACTGCAGCTATTTTTTGATCGGCATAGCTCTTTATTTTATCTTTATAAATGTACTTATGTTTGACCCGTATTCCGATATCCCAAGACTCGAGGAATGGTATACCTAGGATCGCTAGATCAACTTTCGTGATCATAAAATCGGTGGTCATGTCTCCGAGGCCGATGTTAATTGTCGTGTCAGCTCGCCCTAGTGTGTCTATAGGGGCTCCGTTAGCTGCTGTGAGCTTAACGTTGGACTTACGAATTTTTAAGCCCAATTTTTTTGTGACATTGTGGGGCAGAATGTTCACTTCTGCTCCCGTGTCGATGAGAAATTCAGTGCCATTTAGTTTGCACTTGAAAAAAAGCCTTTTATACTCAGTAGACTGCCGGTGTATAGGCTCAGATACACTGGCAGTTATTCGTTTTCCGAACTCTCTACGTCGGAGGTTGGAACGGTACTTTCTTGTACCGATCTCTGAGTATTTTCGTTTGAAACCCAGGTTTTAGGCTGGCTTATAGTTGCTGCCTTTTTGCTAGTTTTGGAAGCAGTGTTTGTCTTCCAAGTGCAGTGTTCTGGGTCTGCACATTTGCGAGTTTCGTTACCGAAACGTGCGTGGTTTCGACAGACATAGGCCGTCGGTTTGTGAGGCCTACTCTCTACTGGTTGGGGTTTGAACTCAGCTTGTTTTGAGAGGGCCTTTTTGAAACCAGTATTCGTGGGTTTCGGAGTAGATTCTACTCCTCGTATGTTTAGAGAGGTATTCTCTGTTTTGTACGCGTGTAGCGTATCAGCTAGGTCGAGCCGGGCGGTCGTGTTAGGCTGAGCTGCGACCATACCTCGTGCCTCGATGGGTAGAGTCTCGATCCACTTTTGAGTGATCAGAGCTTCCGAAAAGTACCCAACAGCTTTAGAGTACATTTCGTGGTACTTGGTGCTGGGTTTTTTGGCGAGAGATGCGGGGTCCTCGAGTGCGAGGAGCCTGTCCTGTAAGGACAACCCATATTCTCGCTGTAGGCGCTGTTTGGCCTCTTCGTAGGGTGCGTGGGTTGCCGTGAGGTAAGCTGAGTCGATAGCTTCCCTCATTTCTTCTGGTACCCACTTGTATATAGCTGAGAAACATTCGTTCTGCGTTCTCAGGTGTTTTCGCACGCAGTATTGATCGAACTCGGCGAGTGCACGATCGATATTCTTCTTTTGGAAGATTGGTTTTTGATAATCTCCCATCTCCTCTAAAAGTGCTCGAAAGCCACTTTGTGTAGAGGGATGTTGCGTGAGATGTGGGGCGTAGAGGCCCGGCGGGGGTCGCAAGCCCGCAGTGGTTCCCTGAAATCCACTAGCTTCATAAGAGGGAACGAAATGCTCCGTGTTAAGCTTGTTCAAAGGCGGGGTCACCATTTGTAGTGGATTTATATCTGTTTTACTTGGCGTCGGTAGACCAAGTGGGACATTTATATTCTGATTATGCGGGTTAGTCCCTGTGTTATTCCTGTAAGGAATGTGGGCGGATCCGCCAAGGTCAGCTTGCTCGGCGGGGTGAACTGAGAGATAGTTCGTGTCGCAGCCGCGTGGAGCACTGGGCTCGCATAGTGGGTGCTGGGTTCGATCAGTTTGGTACTGAGCCGTTTTGTAATATTCCGGCCTAAGATTTATATCTGTAGGAGGAATATGTTGAGCTTGGTTGAGGTACTGAAAAGTATCCTTCGCTTTTTGCACATTTGGAGTGTATTTGACACTCGGATCGGCCGGGTAGGCTTGCATCGAATATCGTGGGTACTCGGACAGCTTGGTCGAATCGTAATGATTGACTTCAGAGCGGGTCTGAAAGGTATCCTCGATCTTTTGTATAGGCGAGGCTTGATCGAACGTTTCTTTAACGAATACGTTAGGTGAGAAGGCGATCTCGTCGTGAGGATCGAGCCTTGCGCCGTCGCTGGGACCGGCGGATTGACCGGGTAGCCTGTAGGGAGCGCTACGGGGGCTAGGAGGCCCGGCTTCGCCGTCGTCTGTCTCCCCTTGCATGAGGAAATAAGACGGCCGACGTTCCATCGAAATAACCGAGTTATTAGCTCGTTTCGATGCCTCTATGTATAGAAATAGAGGGTTTGGGAGGTGGACTCGCTTGACAGAGCGTCTTTCCAATGCTCGTATGTCAGGGTCCTACCTCGTAGTCTTGAAAAAGACTTCCTTGGACGGTAAATTAGAGCGGATGAGCTGAGTAATTTACCGGCGTGCCCACAGCGGTCGGTGACGAGCTTATTGCTACGAAACCCGGGCGACACGGCTCGGAACGTCCCTCGGGCGTACGATCTAAAGAGAATATCGATAGATGTACCGGGTGGCGTCCTGACAGATGAACTACGTTGGGCAATGAGCAGGATGAATAATCACTGGACTCGTAGATGCCAATGCGAGATCTGTGTGGAGAGAAGGTAGGCCTTGTAGAAAGCAGTAGGAAACCGTTCTTGAGATGAACTCGGGATGCAGAAGGTTCGTCAGCGTAGAGCGTGTAGAAATCTTCGTACTTCTGAGTGTAGTCGTCGAGAGCGGAGAGTGGAATGAATTTCGGAGGGCTCCTAGCGGGGTATTTATAGGGAGGTGGCCGCCTCCTGCCGCCTCCTGGTTGGTCCGCTTAATTTCATTAATTCGACTGTGTAATCTCATTGGCTCGCACATTGTTTTCTCAGTATCTGCGAGTATGATAGCTGAGCTGGTCTTCCGGGGTGGTTTCCCCACGTCCGTCGCTGCGACGGGGTCCCCGGGGGTGGCTGACGACCTTGAGTTTTTCTGTTTGAGATTTCTCATTCAAGGCGACTTGTTTCGAGATGCTTGTCGCATCTCTCTCGCCCAGTAAGTGTTTAGGGAGGTCGCCTTGTGTGTTATTAGTTAATATTTCACTTTTGAGAGAGAATTTAGTATTTTCTCTCTGGTGAAATATTTTGTTTGACGGAGTTATAACTCGACGTCTTATAAATATTTTTGTGTTGTGTCTACCTCTTTTTGGTAGCCCTGAAAAGGGCTGTTGAAAAGAGGGGGTGGTTTTCACCACAATACTCAAATTTGAATTTACACAGCAAACCGATGGAGTTATGATCGTTTTACTGGTAAAAGGTTGAAAACACGAAAAAATATTTTAAAAATTGAATTACTCGGAAACTAAGCGTTTAAAAAGAAATCTCTACGAGATACTTTCGATCAGAAATGGGCTTTAGAATGAACCCCTGGCCGGTGGTCCACCCTTAAAATTTACACCCTGTATATTATGTACTAGGAATGAGTAGGTGAGTTAATTAATTAATTTCTCTTCGGTAGGCGTCTACACCTTTGCAGTATATTTTGATACCTTTCGTTTAATAATTATATACAGGTGTTCTGTGTTGAAGGGATATTCATTACAAAAATGATACCTTTGTGTCATAATTTTCAGCTTTTTTCATATTGTAATGTGACTGATTGATAATAAAATGAAGTAATTTATTTATATTCATCTTATTTTCACTCGAAGCTGTCCATCATCGAGTACCCAAAAACAACTTAGTCAACAAAACGGTCAATCATATTTACCTTTTTATAGATACGAAAATTAAACTACTAAGATACAAACATGTGTTATTTTCCTGAGTTTCTCCATAGAATGCATACAATCTGTACTACCAACCTCAATATCTACATACACCAATATTACTAATAACAAAGTTGAGCAAGAACTTACTTGAACGATCGCCAGTGTTCCTCACGGATGTGTCTTCAAGATTAACCTAGAATACATCGTCGAACTCGTGTCTGCTCAATAAACTAACTAACAAAGCCTGATACTTCTCGCTAAATTTCATTTCAAAAATAAAACGGCGGCGGACGGACGACGGACTGATTCGATTTTTGAAATCTGCGTATCTTGAAACGAAACCATTGTGTATTGTGATTGATGTTCCAATAAATGGGACTCTGTACGGGATTTTTTGTATTGAATAAATAAATATTCGTTTCTTGATGGGTCTCCCAAGTTGCCACGCACATATAAACACAGGAGTCCAGTGCCATGTGCGGACAGTTTAGTGCCGTTGTTGCGCCAATCTTCCCACAATTACATCGAAATTTTTTACTGTTCCCTCTCAGATAACGAATGTGAAATAATAAATAAACGTGTTTAGGAAACAACAACGTTAATCCCAATGGATCAAAATCAATGAAAACCAATTCCTTTCGAATTATTTGCTACTGACCGTGGGAGCACTAGGTGCCTGCTGAACCTCGATAATCCAAATGTTAACGTAAAACTTCCCTTCGGTTACGAACTAAATCACTCGCGACGAAGTTGTGGAAACCCATTTCAAAACGGAATTTAGTGAACAAACGTTGTCTATTTCCACGAAAAATAAAGAGTTACAATGTTAAATCGATTTAAGGCCATAATCAGTAACGAACAATAACTGACAATAGTTAATGTTTTTACTGATTATGACCTAACCGTCGAAATCGATTTAATATTGTAACTCTTTATTTTTGGGGAAATAGACAACGTTTCTACTAACTTCCGTTCCCTTCGGTTTATTTCTGTTTTGACAAAAAGTAGGTCATTACTGGAAAATAGACGGCGGGGTAGGTATATGCGCGACACTGAGTCAAATTTATCAAACTAAACCACCCCAGAAATTCTTTTCTATAGTCGAATCAAACAAGGGGGGCGAACTATATTCAATTCAACTTTCCCGTCGCAGTCCTCACTATCGATTTTTTTTACTTTTCTTGCCCGCCTTCCAGACTAGATCAATCAGTAAATTTTTCTTCCCGTCTCCCCTCCGGTTTCTCCTATACTTCTTAGCTCGACTGTCAGGGGAAGACAGGGCCAACTCGAGGAGTAAGAAAAACTTTTAATAAGAGCCATAGTGGAACGGTGGGTGCATAAAGAAAAAAGGACCAACTTTAAATTGAGTTCAACGATGAGACTCGTCTGGGGCTAGACGGGGCCGGTGCCCGCCGATAGTTGAGATGACGTTCCCTGGAGTGCGCTGAGGAATAATCTACTGACACAATGAAACGTCAGAGGGCGAATATTACGGTGTCGAGTTTCTTTTTCGAGATAGATGAGCTGCAGTCTCAATTCGTTACAGTCTCAATTCACTCGAATTGAACGATTTAGTGAACCGCTGACAAAAATGGAGCTAATAGGATGGCTCCAAAACATTTAAAATGTATACTTTCCTGGATTTTCTAGCTTTATAGATACTTCAAAACTGAATATCAAAACTTGCCTGAATTTCAAATTTCAAGTACCTACTAATCAATTTTTACGATATCACGTAACGTTATACCTACATATCACGGTACGTATAATCGTGGTACGTTCAATAGTTATGATATTTGACCCCTTTGTGAGTACAGAAATTATGAACGACCGATTCGTAAAAAAAACCCTAATTAAAAAGTTTTTACAATTTTGACTGTTTAAAAACATAGTTTTTAGTGATTTGAGTACATTTTTAAGCTAAACCCGATGCACACAATTTTTGAATATGTAGGTAGCATTTTTCAGAGTAATTTTCTCATAAAAAATAAAAAAAATAAAGAATTTCAGCAGTTTTGTTGTAGTAATTTTTAGTGTTTTTATTGAGAGGTTTTTTTAAATGTTTAATTAGGGCACTATTGAGTTTTATTGAAAATGCTGTCCAACTAATTCATCCTTTCTTTTGGAATACTTGATTTTTTTTTTCTCACAAAAACGGATTTTTTATCTCAATCCTCAAGAAAGTCAGTAGTGATACATATACCTGCGATACACCTACTTTGATTTAACGTTAGAAAGTCTTTCAAAAATATATGAATATAGAGAAAAGAAAGAACATAATATTTTGACTTTAAATAATTTCATATCTAAAACAAAACCCTATGGCTACCATTTCATCTATCTTCAATGTATGAGCCAGCGCAGGCCATGGAGGTGCTATTACATGGAGCAGGTTGTGATACAACATGTTGTGTGCAACATGCCCAAAAATAACAAGAGCTTCAGAGGTGAAACATTTGGGGGTTGTGTTTGATAGCCGGTTTAAGTGGGAGCAAAAGTTTCGTTAGTCAACACAAGATTAAGAAAATTAATTTATATCTTTGCTATATTAAATAAAATATTATCATTGCCTCTATTAAAAATATTTTATTTTGCACTTGTTCAATCAGTGCCTTTGTACGGTATTCCTGCATGGGGTGCCACTTATCCCACTACCCTCTTGCCCATTATCATCTCCCAAAAACAGCTAAAAAGAATTATAAGTAGTGTTGGGAAGTGGTGGAAGATAGGTAGTATGTCCTAACATGTCGTCCTATCCATCTGCTTCTACTCCCACCTTTTATCAGATCAGTTCAGTTTGCCGTCGGCTTTCCTCTTGCCCGCAACACCCTCCTGCTATTTTCAGCGTATAAAACTCATCCTTCCATAAAACCAGTATTCCTGTCATTGTACATCATTACCCCCACTCGTGTATTACGTCAATTCGCGAGTGAATGATCTTCCTGCAAACGACGAGACAAACGGGGCCCCGTACATCGACTGCGATTAACCGGCTGGTGAGTTCCTTTCAAACTTTCCATTCCTTTCATTTCAACTTACATATATATCTGTTTTCCACTGTTCCATCATTGCTCTTTTTTACATTTAACTTTAAATAGACATTCTTTATCGAACATAAAATTGGTCCTTTTTCGAGCCAAATCATTCATACCTGTTTACAGTCCACTAAAGAAAGTAATTTTAATATAGTTCATTGTGGTCAGCCATATTAGAATTGCGTTGCGTAGGTTCAGTTCCCCGTACTTTCTCCTTTGTTCAGTTTTCAGGGGATTCTCTTTGGAGTTACACTCTTTTAGCCAAAACAAGTTAGGTTGGTACCTAGCATTCTTATCAGTAGGCTTATCCAAGAACTCTGCTAAAGCCTTTGTTTACGTTCTCCATCCTTCGCAATGTCCAAGGCAGCGGAGGCTTTGAAGGCACTCCAGGGCCGCCGTGAACGATATTGGCAACAACTGCAAGCCACTTACGCATTAATTTCTAAATTACCTGCACAAACAGATAATTTCATCGCAAGATGCAAGAACCTTCAAGCTCTATCAGCCAAATTCGAAGAAATTCTCATCGAGATAGAACGTTTAATTTCCGTCAATCCCGAATTAACTGATGATACTGTTAAAATTCAATTGAGTTTTGATGACGTATATTTTGCTTGTATTTCTGAATTTGAAAAATACAATTCGCAACCATCTACCAGTACTGTTGCGCTTCCAACATCTCAATCTTCGAGGCGACCTTTACCAGAAATCAAAATACCTACATTCTCGGGGGATATTCAATCTTTTGAATCCTTTATCTCTCTCTTTGAATCAATGGTCAATAAAAATGAAGATTTATCTACGACCGAGAAATTTAGTTATTTGAAATCGCATTTAACCGGTGAACCTAAGGATTTAATCGATTCAATTCCGTATAATTCAGCTAACTATAATCTCGCTCTCAAAACATTGAAAGATAAATATGGCAATCAGAGAGTTAGAATTTCTTATCACTTCAACAAAATCTTGAACATGCAACCGATCAAACAACATTCCATTGTGCAACTAAGGGAGCTAGTAAACACAGTTCATATTAATGTTGAGGCGATCAAAAGAATGAAATTACCCGATCTTGGCGGTACACTTCTACTACACTTTATTCTAAGATTGCTGGATTATAGTACTCGTAAAGCTTTCGAAAAGGAACATATATCCACACCCGTTCCAACTTACGACCAGCTCATATCTTTTCTTCAGAATCAATGTTTAATTGATGAAATATCGAATCAGGATCCAGTTAAACTAAAACCTGTAGATGCTAATAAGGTAAATAACAAATCATCTATTATCTCTAAACTCAATCCACGCAAAACATTTTTTGCAACACAATCAACTGATAATCAGAAAAGGGCTTCGTCATTAAATCTTTGTAAATTGTGTTCGAAGGGTACACATAGGATTATCAAGTGTTGGAAATTCCTAGAAATGCCCGTACCACAGCGTATTGACACAATCAAATCCTTGAATTATTGCACGATTTGTTTATATTATCATCCTGACAAACCTTGTTCTTCGTTAGGCCAATGTCGGTGGTGTTCCAACACAAAACACAATCGCTATTTATGCACTCAATCTCCCAAGTCGGAAAATGAAAGTTCATCCACTTTTCATAATTCTCCGGTAGTACAAACTACCGCAAATGATACAGCTGCTTCATCCAGTTCGGCGGTCACTACTAATGCCCTTTCTTGCCGCCTTCATAATCGCTATGTTCCTTCAACTCAAGTACTTCTCGGTACCGCTCAGGTTCGAATCCTTCATTCGTCCGGTCAGTGGTATGGCCCCTGTCGCATCATAATTGATAGTGGATCTGAGGTTAATTTCATATCCGAATCACTTGTCCAAACATTAGGACTTCCTCGGAAGCCGTGTCCCTATCAAGTCACTGGCGTCGGACAAATGGGTCCGCTTCCTGTCAAAGGAATTACATCATGTACCTTATCTTCCATGCATGATCCAGATCATGTCATAACATTTGAAGCTGTGATTACTCCTCGTATCGCTATTGACGTTCCTTCCGCCACACTACCTAATACTGTTGCTTCTCGATTTTCACAAATTCCTCTCGCAGATCCAAATTTTTACGTGAAGTCGAAAGTTAGTATGCTCCTCGGAGTTCAGGCGTCATTGGAAATTCTGAGTCAACCATTTACTATGATTCGTGGTAATCCTTCGGCTACCCAAACCATATTCGGCTACGTTCTCAGCGGTAATGTTGAAACCCAGGTTAAGGGTTCCCAACGTCAGTCATTCATGGTCCAAAGTTCTCAAAATTCTATTGATGAGAATCTCAAAAGATTCTGGGAACTTGAGGAAATATCCTCGAATATTCCACTTTCGCCCGAGGATGAATGGTGCGAAAATCACTTCCGATCAACTATTCGTCGTAATTCTTCTGGCCAATATATTGCTAGTCTACCTTTTAAAGACGGTGAACGTCCTTTATTAGGCTCGAACAGAGAGATTGCTCATAAACGTCTCGCAAGTTTGGAAACTCGTTTTCGTCGAGATTCTTCGTATTCTCAACTCTATAAAAATAATATTCTCGATTATGTACATCAAGGGCTCGCAGTTCCAGCTTCGTCGCAATCAGATTATCTTCTCACTCATCACGGTGTTGTAAAAGATTCAAACACTAGCCCATTGAGAGTTGTTTTCAACCCATCAGAAACATGTTCCACTTTCCAAACATTAAATAGTTTTCTCTGTACCGGACCCAAATTACAATCCGACATAGGAAATATCACTCTTCTGTTTCGGCTCCATCCTGTAGCCCTCACATGTGACGTGAAGGGTATGTTTCTCGCAATATCATTAAACGAAGAAGATCGTAAATATCAACATTTTCTCTTCCGATTCGATCCAAACGAATCAGTTCAAGAATGGGAACTAACTTGTCTCATTTTCGGTATGGTTTCTTCTCCATATATCGCACAGAGGGTATTAAAACAGCTTTGTGACGATGAGGGTAATTTATTCCCATTAGCTGCACAAATCCTTTCGACTTGCTGCTATGTTGACAATATAGTGTGTTCAGTTTCATCCCATGAAGAAGCAGTAAAACTTCATAACGACCTTACTCAACTACTAGCTAGTGGTGGTTTCATTCTTCGCAAATGGGCATCTTCCGATAAGCGTGTATCTGATGTCATAGCGTCAGAGCTTCGCGATCATCCCCGTCCTTTGGGATCTGTGGAATCTATAAAAATCCTAGGTACCGAGTGGGATCCAGTATCTGATGCATTCTGTTATATGATAGAGGATTTTACAATAAAGGAACCTACGAAACGCTGTGTTCTCTCTCAGATTGCTCGCATTTACGATTTAAATGGCTATATAGCGCCTGTCGTTTTCACTTTGAAACTCCTACTACAAAAAATCTGGCTTGTAGGATTACAGTGGGATGATCATCTTCCTAATGATTTAACTCAAGAATGGATTTTGATTACTTCAGATCTTCCATCTCTATCTCAGCTTCGTATTCCTCGCTATATTATGGGTCATGCCAATTGGAATTCGGCTCAGCTCATCGGCTTTGGTGATGCATCTCAGCAAGGAATGAGCGCGGCGCTTTATCTTCGTGTGGTTCAAAGCGATGGTTCTGTGTCTTGCAACTTGATAAAATCAAAAACCAAAGTAGCTCCACTCAAAACGGTCAGTATACCTAGGCTCGAGCTTTGTGCTGCCCTTCTACTATCTCGCCTAGTTCATTCTGTTCAGACCATGGTGGATACCCTTCAGGTTCAGGAATTGTATCTCTTCACTGACTCCACCACTACACTTTCGTGGATTCATACACCACCTTATAAATTAGTCACATTCGTTGCGAATAGAGTGGTTGAAATCACTGACAATACTCCCATATCATGTTGGCGGTATGTACCTACTTCACAAAATCCGTCAGATATAGCAAGTCGCGGTTTACTCGCCTCCGAATTAATTACATGTGACATGTGGTGGCATGGTCCTTCCTTTTTGCTGTGTGACTTGTCACAATGGCCATCTCGTCAGTTCATCATTCCAGACACAATACCCGAAATGAAACCACGAAATACCTTCGCAACTACTAAAATTGTAGTTTCTCCTATTCTGCCTCTCATTGAAAGGTGTTCCACTTTATCAAAACTTATTCGTATCATAGTCTATATTCAACGTTTCTGCGAAAATTGGTTTTTGCCTAAGGAACAATACATCAAAGGTCCAATGAGAGTTGAAGAACTCAACCGAGCATTATCAAGTGCTATTCGTATCACCCAATATCATTATCTTGCGGAGGAAATCAACCATTTAAGAAATGGTGAATTGTGTTCTAATAGATATCGAAGTCTGACACCATTCCTCTCACTGGAGGGTTTCGTCATGGTGGGGGGTAGACTCGAGAATTCTCCGCTTCCTCTGAAAACTAAGCATCCAATATTAATACCAAATAAGAGTCCTCTAGCGATTCTTATCGTTGAACATTATCATCTCAACTCCTTACATGGTGGTCCGAAAATTGTTCAAGCCCTCGTTCAAAGATATTATTGGATCCCTTCGATTCGACAGCTCATTCGATCAAGGCTTCATAAATGTTTAGTTTGTTTCAAATTTAAAGCCAAACCTAAGCAACCTCAAATGTCTGATCTACCTAAGTCCCGTTTTTCTGAAGATCGTTGTTTCCGCAACACTGCAATAGATTTTGCTGGTCCATTTTACATCAAAACGTCTTTGAGACGCACTGCAGCTAAAACTAAAGTATATGTGGCTATTTTTGTGTGTATGGCAGTAAAAGCCACTCATATTGAACTCGTTTCCGCCCTATCAACTGAAGCTTGCTTAGCAGCATTGGATCGTTTTATAGCACGCAGAGGACTTCCAACAAAATTTATTCAGATCGAGGACGAAATTTCATCGGCTGTGCAAGGGAACTCAAAGAAATAAATCAGTTTCTCCAACAATCGAGGACATCTTTCATTGAACACTTAGGACAACGTGGCATCGAATGGATTCATCATCCCCCCTATTCTCCGAATTTCAACGGTCTCGTCGAAGCTGCGGTGAAATCAACGAAATTTCACATGAAGAGGGTCATAGGCACTCAAGTCTTCTCCTATGAAGAAATGAACACTCTTCTAACTCGCATCGAAGCGGTGTTAAATTCCCGACCTCTCTGCCCTCTTTCAAATTCACCGGACGATGACTTCAACTACTTAACCCCTGGACACTTCCTCATCGGTGTACCTCTCTTGTCGAGACCCGAGCTTGACATCACTGATGTTCCCCTCAATCGCCTAAATCGATGGCAAACAGTCAGCCACGCTCTTCAGTCTTTTTGGCGTCGATGGCGAAGAGAATACCTTCACACCCTCATGCAACGCACAAAGTGGACTTCGCCTGAAAAGAACGTCGAGGTTGGAGATTTGGTGCTGCTTTACGACGCCACTTCCTCTCCGTTGTCTTGGCCCTTGGGTCGGGTGGAGGACGTGAGTCCGGGCGTTGATGGTGTGGTCAGAGTTGTCAAGGTTCGAACACCTAATGGCTCAGTCCTGAGGCCGACCAACAAAGTTGTCGGACTTCCTCAGGAATAAACCCAATAACTCAATTTCAAACCCAATTTAGAAGTCATATTCTTTCTTTGATAATTTTTCCTTTTCTAGTTATTTTTCGTTTTCAATATCTTATTCAATTTTGTATTTTGATTAATTCATTTGCGTTTGTACCTACATAAAGATCTCCTTTATTCTTCAGGCAGACCACAATGATATCTAATTTTCTAAAGAATAATTTTTTCTCTCTCCTTTTCATCATACCATCCAAACATACATTTGGGTGGGGGGTATGTTGGGAAGTGGTGGAAGATAGGTAGTATGTCCTAACATGTCGTCCTATCCATCTGCTTCTACTCCCACCTTTTATCAGATCAGTTCAGTTTGCCGTCGGCTTTCCTCTTGCCCGCAACACCCTCCTGCTATTTTCAGCGTATAAAACTCATCCTTCCATAAAACCAGTATTCCTGTCATTGTACATCATTACCCCCACTCGTGTATTACGTCAATTCGCGAGTGAATGATCTTCCTGCAAACGACGAGACAAACGGGGCCCCGTACATCGACTGCGATTAACCGGCTGGTGAGTTCCTTTCAAACTTTCCATTCCTTTCATTTCAACTTACATATATATCTGTTTTCCACTGTTCCATCATTGCTCTTTTTTTACATTTAACTTTAAATAGACATTCTTTATCGAACAAGTGGTATGAGGTTTTTGGACCATACCGAACCCTTATTTAAACATATGAATATTTTAAAATTTCCCTTACTGATGGAGCTTCATTGCATTAAACAGATCTTGAAAGAAAAAAGTTTTTCCACACCTAACCATTTAATTTACACCAGATTCCATTCTTGCAACTCTATGACTATTCCTTATTTTTGCACTACTCTTGGTTACAACTCATACCGAGCACGAGGTGTACGTGGGTTTAATGCTCTTCCAGAAACCCTGAGATCAGCGCTTTTAAATAAAAACTGTAAAACTAGTTAGCAAATCAAATAGCACTTCATCATGTTATAACTAATCTGCTATACTACTGTTGTTTAACTTCATTATTATATTTTTCTATCTTGGATGGGTACATGTTTTGTTTTCATTGCACTCCGATCCATTGCAACTGGAACAATATTATTGTATATATATATATATATATATATATATATATATATATATATATATATATATATATATATATATATATATATATATATATATATATTTTTTAAAGAGTGTTTGTTTTTCTCTTTTTAAAATAAGTAACCACTTATGAATGTTTGTTATTTTTCTGGCTGAGGTACGGCTCATCTCCCCGCCACGGGCTATGCCCACATACGGGATAAGTTTCTGTATCTTTTAAAGAAATCTATATTATGTTTGACGAGCATTTTATTTTCAATTTTTATGTATTAGTATTATGATAAAGAAATAAAGAATCTAAAAAAAGAGCTTTTTATTTTTTCGACTAACTCTCTCACATTTGCGCATATATTATGTTAATTAAAATTTTCATATTTGAATTATTACACTAATTGCGAGGATGTGATGAAGTAGTTAACATCCACTGTTATTCCCTCTGATATGTATATTGATATTTTTGCTATGCACAAGTTGTTTTTGGATTTGTTGACACCGGTGCCAGTTCACCAATGTATATATATAGAGCTATATAGCTCAGAACTACATTATACATCTATCTATCTAATTAATAAGTTAAAAATAAATAAATTATCCTGTGTTATTTTATTTACATCGACTAATACTGTTGTAAAGGAAGCTTCTTCGAAAATTTACTGAATTGCAGTGATATCTACAAATGAAGTGAAAATTTCGAGTTTGGTAGGACAAATACTTGCCAAGATCCCCCCTCGAACACAAAAGGCCCGCACGTTTGATAGCGAAGCAGTGGAAGGTTTTAGCGCCAAAAGTTTTCGCGTTAAATAATATCGCGGTTTCTGAAGATGATGGGGTTGATGTTAACTAGGAGTCGAGAGTGTTTGCGGTACACTCGAAACACCGGCTGAGTCCTCTCGACAACTTTGAGAGAACGCGGATCATCATAATACGAACTCAGCGTTTTTTTTTTCTTTCAGAAAACCATTTCACGCGGAAGTTGATCCGTCGAAAAAAACCAACGCAGCAAACACGCGGGAAGCCGCACGTTGTACAATGCAAATATGGATTTTTACGAAGGGAGAGGTGTGGTGAAGGGGGAGTAGGGATGTGTTATATAAATATGGAGTCTTGGGACAAACAGGGTTCTTATCGCCTCGACAATTTTTTCGTTCGGATGAAGAAGCAATTGCTGACGGGAAACCACCCCGAAAGCTGGCGAGGGTGGGAATTGGTTAAATAGTTTGTTCCTGCCTACATTTATATATATAGATATATTTATTTTAGCCTGTGCCTAATGATATATTTGTTGAATTATAATATTAGTTGTTTTATATTATATATTTATTCAGTAATTGTTATTGTTAGCTGGTGCTCATTTTCATGTTCACATTACCTGCAATAGCCTGGATTATTCTTCCTTTGGTTTTCTTCTTCTGAAATGACTGTGAGGATGAGGGGTGACGCTTCTCATCAGCACTAGGAGCCCTTGAGCCCTGATGAAGAAAATATATTTTTCGAAACCTCGGCGATAGAGGCGCTTTATTAGTTCTGACCCCATTCCCAATTGTCGACATCATTACTTATAGTGGGTCGATCTTGACATCATTTGGTGGGAATCGGACTATCATGAAGTGCAGATTTTCTTGTACGTAGAACGTTCTTGCGGGAACTCAATAATTTTCTGATAGTTCAGGAGCCAAGGCCGAAAATATGTAGTGATTTCACCAGCTGGAAGCAGAAGAAGAATATGTGATGCGAAAAATGAAAAGGGACCTCGTTTCCCGCGAGTAAAATATTCAGTAAAGATGAAATGAGTTGTCAGGGTCGAAAGTATACATTTTCGAGTTTTAATCGATTATCGTTCTCCAACTCTTTATTTATAGGTGATATTCTCGAGATTTCGTTACTAGCGCACCCTTACTTCGAGGCATGACTAAACACCTAATTTTCGAAGTTATTTCACCTTGTTGTCATGGTTACGAGTAAACTATACGAAAAAGCGCCATTCGGAGTCACCACCTACATACCTACTTTCTTACGGCTCAGTATTTATCTAGTTCTGTATATTTTATAATGCCAGGTAATATATTTTATGCGAATTATACCAAGCTGTAATCCGGCAATAACCGGAAACCTTGTGAATGCAAGATTAGTTTTTGCGGTCGAGATCCCAATGAAATTTGTGTTGGGAAGTTGACTGACAAACTAGTGTTTGAAGTTCCAGACATCAGCCTTGAAAATGTTGTGGATTATTCAGTTTTCAGAACAATTCTTTGAATCAATTAAGAAACTAAAAATCGTTAGAGTCCTTTGAAAGTGGTCATGAGAATGGACGTGCCATGAGAGCTATGCGAGAAGGGAATATTAGGTAGGTATCGTCTTTAGAAAGGTAAGTGCCTGGAGAGGTAGGTATACACTATATACTTTTCTTATATTATTACTAGTTCATCATGTACTTCCATAGACAAAAATTGCAGTAGGTACCTAGTTAATGCACTTTTTTTTGTCCCACAAATTTTCGTAACTTCAAAACTCGCGTTTTTTCCTTACAACTGGTTTATAATTCATGTTGCACATTTCCTGGTTCGATATTCGACAAACTTGTTGATGAGCAGTTGAAATTCGTTGGCAGAGCAACAATCTACCTACTTAGATTACTTTTAACCAACAGCGAAATCGGTAGGCCTACATAGTTTTGTTTGTTGGTGGAGCACCAACCTGCCTTGTTCACTAGTCTCTATCCTTTCATTCATTCAATAGAACTAGTAAAACTGCCTCATTTATAGAAATAAGAACATGTTTAAAACGCTAATGAAACTGCTAGGGCAATGTCTATGTAGTATCTACACCGCAGTATAAAGATCTGAGGAATTTTCAATTATTTTTTCTCCATTATTTTTCAGGTTGTTTATCATCAGTCTAAACGAATGAAGTTCTTTAGTTATCGGACACTGATTTCCTATAATAGTTAGACCTTAGTCCAAATAAAAACTCGTTGAATACTAGATCGGCATCGTTGTCTACAACCAATAATCCCGTTTGCAGGCATGATCACTGCGACCATTTAGTTGAATTGAAACTTTATATTACTACAATATTACTTTCGCAAAACAACACTGTTGAAAAATGTCATTATAACAACGTATTAGGATGACATACGATAGCAAACTTCTAGTGAAAAATAGGTTAGATGAGTTGCGATCTAGTAACATTTACCACGTCATGGCGGACATTGGAAGAAACTCAAACCAACCACAGGCGTATCGTTACGAGAATATGGGCTATAAGCTAGTATCGATGGTAAAGTCGTTTTAAACCGAGGAACAGTCGATACAAAGGTTCTTAGCAACCGATGTCAGGCATCCACACCAGGTCCACAGCAGCCTAAAAAAATTGCAAAGAAACAAAAAAACGCTTTTGTTTTGACCCATTAATAGGCAGTCTGACAGTAAATTTCAAGTATATATTTTTAAAAAAATATGATTAAATAAATGTAGAGATGTTATTCAAAACTTTAGATGCGGTTTCCTTAAAAATACCATGTTCTCGTTACTAATTTTTATTTGCCCATAACTTTGTCAATTTTTAAGATAGAATTATAATTTTTTCATTTAATTGTTCAAATATTAACCATCTTTAAGGAAATAACAAGAGCTCAATTTCAAACATTTTCGACAATAGGCCTCTTTTCATTTTTCGCGTCACGTATATGTTTATTTGCTCTCATTTTAGGCTCATAATAATAAGATAAGAAGAGAAAAAAAAAAAGAAGAAGAAGAAGAAAAAAGATATGAGCAAGTTTAGCTTGTATGTAGGAGAGATTAGAGGCACCTTAGAATTGTTCAATTCAGTTAGTAATGTAAAGGAACAAGTACATTGAAGGAGGTTAATGAGAGTCACAACACTTTAGAAGGCAAAGCATGGCAATCACTGCGAGACCAGTTCCCAATTAAACTCCGCCACAAGAAACCTGCGGTACTGCCAAGCCTGTCTGCAGAATTTTGCCAGCGCAAGCCAGCTACTCACCTCATTGAGCATCTGGATAGTCTCATCATCATCGAATTCCCTAACCCTAAACTCTCTCAGCCCTGGACAAGTCGTAATATGTAGACGATCCTCAGGCTCATTCGTGTTGCATTATTAGAGGTCAAAAGGCATACGGTTGAGGTTGAGAAGAGCCTCCCTGAGAAGCAGTGCTCAGCGAGTGTCCCACAATGGGCATTCCAGTTTCCTTGCGTGGAGTCTGCATAGTACCAAGTTTAGGTTCAGCAATCAGTATATCCGAGTGGAAGAAGCCAAAGCTCTGGCTTTCATACCGCGTAGATTTTCCACGAAGCTTCCCACGTAGATTTTACACTGACCTGCAACTCAGGAGAAGGTTTGAGATTAAATTTTGAAAATTTAGTAATTTTGAGTGAAAAACCTGGGAACTATTACTCAAAGGTTTATTATTTCTGTATTGGATAGCCCTTTTTATACCAGAACACCTGTTTATAAATATTAAACAAAGTCTATTATACATAAGGTATCTAAATAAATCTGCATAAGTGTAAGTTTCTACCGGAGAGAAATTAATTAAATTAAGTAACATACCTACACTTTCCTAGATTTTAACAAGAGTTGACCCACCAACTGAAAATTAATTATTCAAAATAAATCACTTACCTGTGCTTTCAGGTGAAAAAAGTTATAAACCCGGTTTCCTTGAAGTGATAGTCCCATTAGAATTAGATCAGCTGATACGAGAATCGTATTTACAAGGCGATTTTCGCTGTCCCACCCGTTAAGATTTGCCTCCATGTTGATGATTGTTTTTCCTACCAAAGTTCTAACCCTTAGAGAGAGCAAACGGATGTACGTACAACGACCTGTACGGTTTTATCCGATTCATTGGATTATTATTTAGTAATAATATTTATAATAATTACAGTAATTCCAGTAATTAAGTAATCTACCTCGTCCAGGTATACCTTATTCAGTGGCTTCGTCAAATCAGGAAATGTGAGTAGCTTATTAGGTAGAATTTAAGTGCATATTTTACCGTTTCAAATACAATGACACAATACTGTGCTGATACAATAGTATTGTCCAGTCGATAACTGATGCGACTAGTTTAGCTTTTCTTCCCACCTGTAGATTGATGACGCACCCACATCTAAAATATTGTCAAACCATGTTTTACACTAAAGAACGGAATGTCTATAAAAATGATGTAATCAGTCTGCCACTAGGTACAGCAATAGAATCTCTCAGTTTGATTGACCCTTTAGATCAAGTTTGATAACTTTTTTTATTCCTTATACGATCTTGTGATTCAGATCCTGTAGGTATCTGAATTTGACTGATACGATATTGATTTGATTCTATTCATTTTGATTTCAGTTGATCATAATTGGAGTAAAGAGGAAACAAACATACTCATGCATACTAAACAGTCAGAACTACACTAGAAAATGTAACTACTGGAGCCAATCAAACATGAATAAACTATAATTCCATAATTTCATGATTCTTATCAATATAAGCAGACAAACAGAATCACGATTTTATCATTTGTATCCATAGTTTCATTTATAGCAATAAGTACATTATTCACTACTGAGTAACCTCCCTTAAATGACAAACCAAGCGAATCGCCGTCAGTTTGTTATGTAAGCTGACGATAACAGCTTGAACGTTGATTCAATTTGGTCGGGGAACCATGGAGCTCCGAGCAGCAATAATCTAGGTATCACCTTACGTAGGGCTCTACCTATTTGTGTATGTAAACAGCGCCCGTGCGGCAACCGGGTCTTGCGGCTTGTTTGTCCTAGAGACCCCCAGTGCTAGGCCAAACTCAACCTCGACCCGCATTTGATAATTAGCGGGCAACAGCCGCATCGCTCGCGAGGTAACAACGAACCCTTTTGTGCCGCACGGTGGATCCACTCAGCCGCTTTACCCCTCGTTTAATCAAAGGAGAAAACTAGGTAGGTATGTGAGAGAACTATGTGAATGGGAGGTTGAAGCCGAGCTGGGGTGATAATTATTGAGCCACTTAGTGGACACTGAGGTATTTCCTGTAATGAACTGATCTTGCACACAATGTGAAGCCTTCAGTATGTGTCCCTGATTTTGGGATAGGTGATGGTTGGAACTTTGATCAGGAAAACATTACAAACAAGGCCTTCTGTACTTAAATTGTAATTTATAGCTCTCCCACGTTTCTCCCTAGGAAATCAATGAAAAGAGAGATGAATGTTCCAGTAATGCAGCATGATCGTATGAGCGAATTTTCGTAAATTATAATATTTATAATGTTGAATTGTTTTCAAATTTGAGTTTTTTGCGAAGAAATTGTTCACTATTAATTTTATGGCCAAAAAAGTATTCTAATTAACAATCTGCCATTTAAAAACAGATTTTGGATTTTTAGCTTTTTTGCAATTTCTATCGATATTTTAGCAAATTTTAATGAAATTTAAGTACATTTTTCAGCATAATTTTGTTCATAATTTTTGAATGTTCTATTCTGTAATTAATACACTTTATTTGAGCAATATTCTGCTAAAACAATATCAATTTAACAATTTTTAGCCCTTTTTAGTGATTTTTTCAGCACATTTTTTGAAATTTGACCAATTTAATGTGCTCAAAAAATGCTGGCCAACGAAACCATCCTTTCATTTGGAAAGTTGAATTTTTCGGCACACGAACGGAATTTTTATCTCAATCTTAAGGAGAGTTATCGCCTGGAATGAAACACACACACACACACACACACATATATATATATACACACGAAAAAAGTGTTAAACTCTAGGATTCGTTTTCTCAGGGAATGTGTATGAGATAGTAGATGGCCCCCTATCAGTTTCATTGTTGCGAAATAAATATTTCACTCAGCGCATGTGCAAACGTAAATTCTATCAGGCATCATTTTCTCACGCCCTAGTCGTCTGAAAACATACTCCATCTTTGTTCCATTTTCCTAAACCATAGGAACCAGGTGTGGAATCGTAAGATAATTTACATCTTTCCAATGATCTATTATACATGATTCTATATAAATGAATTCATCTAACCTATAAAAAAGAATTATCCACTCGCATTTGATTGTAATTTTTGACATAGATATGTCTTTTGGCTGGGGGTCAAGGAATTTTTCGTCACACTTTTTTTTCTCCACACAAAATGCAACGCTCCGGCACTTTAGATTATTATTAACTCGAAAAGTGAAGGCAAGGTAGAAATCAATGAGGTACTACCTCAATGAAGTAGGTACTTCCGCCTTCCTCTGTTTTAGCATGGAACGAAAGTTGGGAGTTTTTACTTTCCCAACATCCCAACAAAGTGGAAAGTAATGTCCATTTTTACTTTCCCAACATCCCAACACGATCTATTGTTTTTCCCCTCAAGGGAGAAATTTATATATGGTTTATGCGAAGTGAATGCAACGACAACCGGTCATCCACAGTTGATTTTTTGTACATTCACGTTGCTTATTAGAATTTTGTAATTACAAAGTGATTCTGTTATGATCTTCAATTTCATTTCTTTTAATTTGTTAATTTACTTTACACTATTTAGTTTCATCTGTTTGTTTTGGTTAAATATCGAAATCCGGATGGTAGAAAGAGGAGCACTCCGAATAAACTTGATATACAATTAAATGAATTATGTATACAATATTACCAAGTGCGAGCTTAGAAACGATGTCGGGAGGTTTGCAGTGACGAGATACCCAACCAACATGTAATGCGCTTGTCCTCTATCGGATACCAAATCAAAACAGTTTGAGCTTACTTGAAATTCCCATTCAAGCGTGTGGGGGGGACACGAAAAACATGAATATCTACAGATGAAGTAGGAGCTACTCGTCCTCAATCGGTTACACACCCGATCGGCGAATCTTCCAACATTGTACGAGTAACATATGGAACTCCCACGCGATGGCATCGTAATGAAACAACAAAACCAGAAACTGTGTAGTACCTAGCGGATTTATGCTGTAATAACATTTTCCGCGGTGTTCGGGCTGTTCCAACCAACCGTAAAGAGATTGTACAGTTGAATTTTAAACGCATCTCTAGTTATGATCTCTCAATTTGAAACGCATTCCGAACCCCTTGCATAATTTAGACACCAGGAGTCGATAATAGTTCTAGGAAAACGGCTATGCGGTATTTCACTGTTTGAGCGGTTGGATTCTATTTACTCGCAGGGACCTCAATTTTAATGGGAATTCGAAATTCCGATTGGACAGTTGCCCGATCCAATCCACTAGGAGATGATTCAATAATATTGATCAGAGCTGTTCCGAACGGTGGTGCGAATCTTTGCCAACCAGTTGTCCGCTCTGTGAAATAATGAGGAGAAATTGATATGTAAGCATCAAAACTTGATGAGACGCGTCTGCTTGAAACACCAATGATAGTGAGATTAATTAGAACTTTAAATATGTGTTTTGATTTCTGTGTTCTTTCCCAACGTGGAGACAACTCTACATCATATAAAACAAGCTCCTCTAAATCATACAAAAAAGATTCTGACGTGATGAACACAAATTTTTAAAACGTGCAAAATGAATCTTGAAACGAAATCCTGAGAATGAAAAAGCTCAAATCGTCGATGAAACATCGAAAGCAAGAACAAAATGCCACTAATTACCCTTCTGGTTGAGGTGCAGGAAAAAAAAAAAAAAAAAAAAACGAAAGAAAGACAAATACCTACAATGGTTAAACCAACAAATAGATACGGTACAGGGAAAAGTTGTTACAGGGAAAAGAGTTGTGCCCGAAAAAGTCAAGCGATTTTGTCGGGTGTGTTTGTATGTGTCCATGCCAACTGGATGATAGTTGCAAAGTTAGGCAGTTAGGTTTATTCGAAAAAGTTGAGCACGAGTGAAGCTGACTCTTCCCGTTCCGAAAAGTGTTTCCACTTTACGAAAACCTCTTCTCGTTTCGGAAAGGCCATTTTCGTATACGTCAGGTACAAAAACTCTCTAAAAACTGAACATCATTACGAGGTTCAGCCCGGAAAAATACCCGAAAATTATGTACTACATGTAGCAATTGAATATTTTCCAAAACTCAGTAAGTAGTTATTTCACAATTTTTGCACTTTTAGAGAGGAGTTGCGCCCGTTTACGCACACATAAAAAATCGATTGATGGGTCATTTTTTCATGAAATTTCACGTAAAATTGGAATCTGCAATAAAGAAAAGGGAGTTCCCATTTGAAAAAACAAAGTTTATGTCACTTGCGTCGTTCCTGACCCAGGTGGGGCACGCGAAGGTATTTTTCCTGAGATCTACGTAAAAAATTGCTTTGTTTCACATACGCAATTCAGGGGAAATTAATGGAGGTGTAACCTTTCCATGGGACACCCTGTATATATATAGGTATATATAAGTTACGTCGGGTGCCGAGAGAAAAGAGTTTTTAAAAAGCACTTTCTTTATTTGGAACCGACGGAACACAACTTTGAATAAGGAAAACGGAACGGAGATACGTAGCGTACGAGCGGAGCAACGAGACTGACTCGAACGGTGGGGGAATCAAGCTTATATAGCCTCGGTGGGCTGATTCAGCAGAAATAAAGATAGATCAGCGGTTTTGGTACTATAACACCTCCCTCCCCAAGTGGAAAACTGCAGAGAAAATTTTTCGCGAAGTTTTCTCAAATTGGAAATGATGAGTTTAATGAAATTTTAAAGTTGAGTTGAAGTGAATTTTAAGTTCATAAGTTTTAAATTGAAGTGTTAGGGATTCAAGTTTAAGTTTAAGTTTCGTTAAGTTAACTCGCTCCGTGTTCCTTGTTTTGTTAAAAAAAAATTTTACAATCGATGAGTTTGAGTTACAATTATTTTACAAAAAATTTTAAAAATTTTACAAAAAAAATTTTAAAAAAATTTTTTACAATCGATGAGTTTGAGTTACAATTATAAACACACATTATAAAAACACCTCATAAAAACATTTACAAGAAACATCATAAAACATTATAAAAATCATAAAATAAATAATCATAAAACATCATAGTCATCAATCATACAATCATTAAACATCATAAAACACATAAAACATATTTTAAAAACACAAAAAAAAAATACATAGAAAGAGATTACAAAAAAATGAGATTACAAAAAATTTACATAAATTATAATATTAGGTCAAGGGGATTTATGCAGGTTGATTTGTTATTTTGGCTCTCCCACATTTCTGTCTATAATTTATGATTGTGTACCCGAACAGTGACAATATTAATACGTAGAGTATTATAGTCCATATGCTAGGCAATATGGAGGGGTACCAATTAAGACCATCTTGGTCGTTGTCAAAAGGGTTTAAGTTTAAATGAAAGTTGTCTAAGTTTTTGAGGTTGATGTCGTCAAAACGCATAGACATGTGAGTGAAGTTAAGAGAATCAAATTTCGGGGTAGATATGCTTAACAAAGTGGGACTCCCCGTACTGGTAAGTTTTGATGACATTAATTTGTCGTGATAATAAACTGAGTCAGAGTTGGGGTTGACGAGATGGATACCTTGTAGGGTGAGTGTTTCCGATTTATCCGAACTTTTAATCTGTAGTTGGTCCTCTTGAGGAAAAACTACCAATAATTGGTTGGTTTCGGGGACGATAGATATGTAGTTTGTTGCAATTGATATTTTCGTAATTTGACAAGTACTCGTGGAGCCATTCGACAGGATGTTACGTTCACAAAAAGCATTTGCTTGTGATAACAATTCCGCATTGCAATAAAATTGCTCATTAAAAATACAACGATCGGATAGTGGAAGGATCTCATTACCATTCTTCAATAGATATTTAAATTTAGGTATTACTGTAGTGTACTCTTCGTTGACATGCCAAGGTGTGGAGTAAAAATAGTACACATGATAATCAACATTTTTGTAAACTGGTAGTGTGAGGAAATACACAATTCTGTTGCTACGAATGTTACATTGTACTCGAATTAAGGACTCATAGGTCAGCAGATCAGTTAGATTTAGTGACAACTTTTGTAATTCGATTTCCAGAACGTGAGTACTTATGATACTAGGGTGTAAAATGCCTTGTTTACAAAAAGTGATTGATGTTTCGATTTCTGACAGCAGATTGAGGATGAGATTCATGGATGTTTGAAGATGATACATGATATCTTTGTAGATAAGTGTTTGACCATCAAATGAGTTTACGATAGTATTTATTTCCGCAAATTTATGTTTTATTTGGTCGCTATTAAATTGAATGGTTTGGAGGGTTTTGTTGTAATTGGTGATAAGTTGATTAACCACGGAATACTGTTGAGAGAACTTCGTTTGAAGGTTCTTACTGCGCTTATCGATATCGTTAATAATGTTGTCGAATTTTTCTTTATCATCATTGTCTAAATTTCCAGTGATTGCTTTAATAACAGTTCCTAAACCATTGATCAGTCCTCGTTTCTGTCTGGTTTCTCCGTGAAGTCTTATGTTTGAAATTTTTTGTTCAACGAGCATTTGTACATGTTTGAAGAATGAACAATATTCGTCGAGTTTGTCATGGAGTTTGCGAGAATTTTGGGTTAGTCGTACGAGAGAGGAATAGTTGGAATTTAAATTGTCGACTTCTGTATAGATTCCAGTTAGTTCGTAATAGTGGGTTAGTACATGTTCTGTCTCCTCTAATTTGGCAGGTCCCAGGTCGATTGGGATTATTCCTCCACTTCTATTGAGGTTCTTGACCTCTGCACAGAGGGCTGCAGTTGTAAGCAATAACCTGTAATGACGTAAGACGGAATTACATTCTATAGTTTATTTCCTAGGACCAAAATGCTGTTTTGATTTCCAAGGTCCGTGAGGGGGGGATTCTGGATCTGAATCTATGTCTGAGTCATCTGAGGTTTCTGAGGTTTCTGGAGTTTGTTTAGTACCTAACTTCCTGGGTCGTTTGATGTTGGAAATATGAATTTTCTTTCGGGTGTTGTGATGACGAGGAACGATGTCTGCCGTTTTCTTATCTACATCCAATTTGTCCAAAGTTTCCTTACTGTATTTATTTTTTGTTTTGCTCATAAATTGTTTGTTTTTTACAAATATGGTTTCGGGAATATCTGGAATAATCTCTCTATTTTCGTTAGCTTTATTGATGGTTTTTTCTTTTGTTCGGGAACTGCGATTATGAATTTCGGAATACAACCTGGCTATTCGGTCCTTGTGTTTCGAGGTGTAATCGTTTAGCATTATTCGTTCTAAATCTGCTTCGAGGGGGCTACCTGGTTCTATATGACCATAAACGACTTCAAAAGGAGTAAGAGCGGTTACCGAATGAATCGAATTGTTATACGCTATTAAGGCGTATTTTACTTTTGTGACCATGGAGTCACAGGAGAATTCGGATCGGTTATTGAAGAGTCGGATATGTTCAATTAAGGTTGAGTGGAACCTTTCTATTGCTCCGTTACTATTGGGATTTTGGCTACAAATGAAATGAATTTCTACTTTGTGAAGGTTCAAGAGTTCTTTTACTAGAGACGAATCGAATTCTGCCCCATTATCGGATATTATCATTTTCGGGATACCGTGATGGGTAAAGTAAGTCAACAGATTTTTTACAACGTCAAGACTTGAATTGCTGGTTAAGTGATATGCTTGAGCATACTTTGAGAAAGCATCAAGGATGGTAAGGAATTTGCCACCATCTAAGGTAAACTTATCTATGTGTACTATCTCGAAAGGTCGCGTGGGTGTTGGAGTTACATTAAATTTTGGTTTAATGGGCACGCGGTCGTATTTTGTAGCCAGACAAGTCTCGCAACGGTTGATAAAATTTTGTATGGTACCTTTTTGGTTCGGCCAGAAATATGTGCGTTTGATTTTTGCATATGTTTCCGTTATGCCTCTATGATTCGTTTTCCCGATATGATAATCAGATATTATGTTTTCCACTTCGTCTTCGTTAGGGACATCCTGTACGAGATCAGTGTACTTAGTCATTTTTAAAGTTGACTCTCTAAAGACGCTCATCATCACGGATGCGAATTCTTGATAGATTTCTCCCTTATCATCATTATAGAAATACAAGGAGTATTCTATATGTGGGCGTACATATTCCTTCACAAAATCGATTACATTATTTTTGAAATTGGTTTTTGAAAATTCCACATTTATCCGAGTTTTAGTTCCGAATGGTTTTGTAATTTTTGGAGTTTTGGGATTATTCGAAACGAGTTTTATTAATATTTGGTTAAGTCCATGATTGACTATACCTTCTTTAATTGGAATGGTCAGGACTGTATTGCCTTCGGCGTTGGAGTGTATTGTATCAACGGAATCTAGTTCGGGCGCTGCCGATTCTAGGTTGACGGCGAGGGACTGATTGTCTCTATTGGTAGCGTTTTCGATACCTTCCCTAGATCGTCTATAGGTTTCCATTATTTCGTCTACGACTTCGCGAACATTCGGGTCATTGTCGAAATCTGTAATTATTTCGCGCATAGCCTCCTCGTCGCTTAGAATGTTATCTATATTTGACGTACTAGGTTGGGGACTATCGCTGTTGTTCAGTTCTATTCTAGATAGTGCATCGGCTACGTGATTGGCAGATCCAGGTTTATATTTAATAGTGAAGTCATAGTCGCTTAATTTTAATCGCCATCTAAATAGTTTGGATGAACAATCCTTTAAACTGAAAAGCCATTGAAGGGGACGGTGATCGGTGAACAATGTGAATTTACGTCCATATAAATATGGGCGGAATGTTTTTAGGGCATAAACGATGGCTAAAAGTTCTTTTTCTATTGTTGACAGTTTTCTCTCAGAATCACATAGTGTTCGACTCGCAAAATGAATCGGTAAATCCGCTTTTTGATCGTTATATTGGCTCAAAACGGCTCCCACGGCTACGTCACTTGCGTCTGTAGTTACGTTAAATTCCTTGTCAAATTGGGGATATTGTAAAATTGGTGAGTTCATCAATAGGTTTTTACAGTGGTCAAAGCATTCCAAATATTCGTGACTATCATAGTTGATTTTGGAATTTTTCTTTAAGCAGGCTGTGAAAGGTTTAGTGATTTTAGCAAAGTTGGGTATGAATTTTCTATAATAGCCTAAAAGTCCGAGAAACTGTTTTATTTCTTTTCTTGTCTTAGGAACAGGAAATTTTGCAATTGCCTCTACCTTATCCGGGTTTGGTTTAACTCCTTCAGCGGATACAACGTGTCCTAAAAATCCCGTTTCTTTACGCAAAAATTCCGTTTTATCTAGCTGAATTTTCAAGTTTGATTTTCGTAGCCTTTTGAAGACTTCCCTAAGGCATTCGACGTGTTCTTGTAAACTGGTACTGTAAATCAAAATGTCGTCGACATAAATCAAACATATTTCATTTTGAAGTCCTCTCAGAATATCGTTCATTAGGCGAGAGAAGGATGGAGGGGCGTTCTTTAAACCGAATGGGAGTCTAAGAAATTCGTAATGTCCTGTGTCCGTTGAGAAAGCAGTTTTCGGGATTGACGATTCATCTAATTCCATTTGATGGAATCCAGAGGCCAAGTCAAGAGTACTAAAGTATTGGCATCGTCCAAGTTTGTCTAATAAGTCCGTGATGTTTGGTAGAGGGAATTTGTCTGATATCGTCCGTTCGTTTAGTTTTCTATAATCAATGACAAGTCTATATTTAGCTCGTCCAGATGCATCCATCTTTTTCGGTACTACCCATAATGGAGCATTGTAAGGGGAATTTGAAGGTCTTATTATTTTTTGTTTTAACATGTCGTTAATCTGTCTTTTAACTTCGTCTTTATACACGTTCGGGTATCTGTAAGGTTTGGTGTAAATCGGTATCTCGTCAGAAGTTCGTATGTGGTGCTTTACGTGATTAGTGAAAGTTAAAGGTTGATCGTCAGAATGGAACAGGTCAGAATATTCTTTTAGTAGTTTTAGAATTTCTTGTTTCTCCTCCTCATTCATATGGTCTAGACGTAGTTTAGTTAGGTCTAGCCTAGGTTTAGTTTTAATTTTTGACTGATTAGGAGCCGAAGGTTGATCAGTGGATTCGCTTTCAAGAAAAAGGTTATCAAGGACAGGTTCGCCTATGATGGGTTCGTTTTGCCTAAAATCTAGAGGTTTTTCGGTCGGATTCATAACATGAACATGGGCATAAGAGTTATTCTCTAGAGCTAGGCATTGGGGAATTTCTATGTCTCCTACCTTTGTTCTAGGAATGATGGCTTCGCCATTTTCTATGTTTTTCAATTTTATTTTTACTTGTTGAATGGTCCTTGCGTCAATTTGATAGGATCCTACTTCCGGAATATTATCTGAATTTCTCGCGTTAGTGTTTGTGAAAAACAATTCCAGGGTTATGTTGGGGGTTTTAAGTATTCTTTTTCTGCATTTTACATCGGCTTCCAGGAATAGCAAGAGGTCAGTTCCGATAAGCATGTTAAATTCGTCATGAAATTTAAACATGATGAACGGAAGGTTCAGTCCATATGAATTGAATAATTCTCCACAAGGTACTAGCGCACTTCGGTTGAACTGTGATATGCCATGCGCCGTTCTTACTAATCCTGAGTCTGGTTGAATTTTTGAAGGGAAATATTTATAGGCAATTTCGGGATTAATGAAACTCCTAGTTGCACCTGTATCTATTAATATTTTAAGATTTGTTTTTGGCATTATTATATACGGAAGTTTACCTTGAGGATTTGGAAAGTTTAAGAGTTCGATAATTTCGTGAGGCTCATTTCCTCTAAAAAAGGATCGGTTTGGTAACCCGTGTTTCCATTGGAATTTTCCGAGAGCATATTCCCGAATTCATAACTCATCTGATCCATCTCTGGATCGTTGTACTGATGTTCATATTGAACATCCGTATTCATGAGAGTTGAATCACAATATTGGGCGTTCTGATTATCAAAAAATGGTCCTTGAATGTTTTCTGGTGGCTCAGGATTCTCAATCATGTTGAGATTGGTGTTTTTGGTCGAAATGGACATCGGTACGACACTTTTGTTCATACTCGATCGATTTTGGGAAAAATTTAGATTTTTCGCTTGATTTTGCGGATAATTAGGTTTAGTTGAATTTTGGAATTTTGAATTCGGATTTCTATTCAAACCGGGCTGATTTTGTGTAGGCTGTTGAACGTTTTGAGTTGTATTATACTTTGGCGTGAAGCGCGGAGCATATTGTTGGGGAGACCTCGGCTGGAATTGATAATTAGTCGGGGTCTGCGGCACGGAATGCGGCCTTGGCATCATCCGGTTTGCTGATGCAGCACCTGGCTGATTACCGTTCGTCGCCCGTGCTGGTGGCGAGCTTTGTTGAGTGGGTCTGAAGGAGGAAGATTTATCTTTGGGTTTTAAATTGAAATCATTAGTTAGCATGGATAGAGCCATGCCCAAGTTGGTTGGATTTTTGGTTCTAAGTAGGCTTCCTAACGGTTCGGAAATACCGTGCACGAATACCCTTAGAGCGTAATTTCGCATGTATTCCGATAAAATCGGAGCATGCTCACGCATATTCAGTTGGAGATACGCCACCTGTGAATTAAGAATTAGACATATACGGTCATGAAAATTGAAACAATCTTCATGCGGGGATTGTTTCATTGCGCTTAATTCTGAAAGTAAAGTGTAAGTATCACGCTTATCGCTATAAGTTTGAATTAATGCCTTCCTAAGTTCTGGGTATGTATCTATAGTGTTGACATAGATTTTTTCGGCTACTGATGACCCTAGTTTAGACGTAATTACACCTAGGATCACGTCGTTCTGGAAATCATCTCTATCAACATGATTATAAAACCTTAAATATATCTAATCACATTGTTTTAGGAATTTTGCTAGTATTAATGGTTCTCCGTTAAATTCGGGAATTAACCTATTATATTCCCTGCGGAATTCTGGAGGCTGCTGGGGCGGCTGTTGAGGTTCAGGTAAAGGTGCTACCGGAATCGGATCTGGTTGGAACGGAATTCTTGGAGGTTCCTCAGTAATCAGGTTTAATGCTCTTTGCAGTAGAGCAGCTGCATTAACTGGAGGTGCTGGTCCAGGTGGAAGTGGGATATCGCCTAGGTCCATGCTTCTGTGGAGTCTGCGTAAACTACTCCAATCCCAAAAGCTGGCTAGGGGTTTTGGTTCCTTGACCTTAGGAATTTTTCAGAATTTTTATTAAAGTTGATTAATGAAGCTCTTAGAGTACGAGTATTCAGTAGGTACTCTGACGGTTTATAATGATTATATTTGGAACCAGGGTACGGTCCTTAGAATTGATTTATTTGACCAGGGAACGGTCCTTAAAATTTATTTATTCGACCAGGGTGCGGTCTTTAAAAATTATTTATTTGACCAGGGTACGGTCTTTAAAAATTATTTATTTGACCAGGGTACGGTCTTTGAATATTTTAAATTGATGAGACCAGGGTGCGGTCCTTAAGAATAATTCTTGTAAATGACCAGGGTACGGCCTTTAACTTGGAGAGACCAGGGTGCGGTCTTTTAAATCTACGTTGATCGCTGGGGAGGAGGAAATACAATATTCTTTTGTATTTACCTCAACACGACGGTATCCAGTCGATGTTTAACCTAAGACCAGGGTGCGGTCTTTTAAATCTACTTTGATCGCTGGGGAGGAGGAAATACAATATTCTTTTGTATTTACCTCAACACAACGGTATCCAGTCGATGTTTAACCTAACTGAAGAGATGTGAGCTGAATCGTTGAAAAATTGTAGAATTGAAGTTACTTACAGTCTCAACATCTTCTTCAGGAGTCCGTTGTCCGTATCCCGTAGATCGTAGAAGTCTGCCGTATCCGTGTGCACTCCGGTTCTGTTGAGCGCGGGGTTCTTCGACACACCTTAACTGTTGAAACAGAGATTTCCGAATAGTCCGAGAAAATCCGAGAATCGGTGTGTCCTACCGACTGCGCCAGTTACGTCGGGTGCCGAGAGAAAAGAGTTTTTAAAAAGCACTTTCTTTATTTGGAACCGACGGAACACAACTTTGAATAAGGAAAACGGAACGGAGATACGTAGCGTACGAGCGGAGCAACGAGACTGACTCGAACGGTGGGGGAATCAAGCTTATATAGCCTCGGTGGGCTGATTCAGCAGAAATAAAGATAGATCAGCGGTTTTGGTACTATAACATATATATAAAGCGTTAAGCTCTAGAATTCGTTTCAGAATGACTCAAAACGGATTTAAATACAGAAAGTTTTCGATAATTTTGATATCAACATTTTCTACGAAAATTTGCTATAAGAAGGGGGGGGGGGGGGGTACTAAAGTGATTTTTTTCTTTAACGTCCCTACATCAAACGGCTTTGAAAGCACCGCGTCAAAAGAGGCATCGCGTTGTGCGCTGGACTCGCCCTCCACTTCGGCTTTCTGCTTGTTGCTTCCAGCCTGTAAGCCCTGCGCTTCCGCAGCAGCTTCTTGAAACGACCAAGTTGGAATCGAATTAGCCACAGACGGATAAACCGACCGAAATCGCAACTTCTCGAGCCGCTCGGGCGGAAGAGGCCCCAAGTTATGTCGTTCGGTTGGTTTGAGTTGTTAAATTATAGATCGGCGCAGGGTGTTGATTGTTATAAAGCTCCCCGAGCGACGGTAAGTTGCCTTCATAATCTTCATCTTCACTCAGGCTTATTAATCAAGTAAGATCCCCTGGCTATGAATCGCAAAGGGACACCAATAGTTTTCTATAATTATATGATACGTATGTTGGCAGAGTGAGAATCGCTTCGAAGAATATACGTTAAAAAAAGATAAATAAAAAATAAGAATAAAATAAAAACTAAAAAAGAAAGGTTGTGGATAATACTAAATTAGGCTCTTAGATTCTGACCATCGGAGGATCATGTCCTGAATAAAACTGAAAGGACAGCCGTGTGACCAGATCGCAGACAAAATTTTATCGAACCCGAAAATTTGGTCGATTATGGGCGTTTCTCACCTAAAAATAGAAATTTCTCCCTCAGTATGAATCTTAGAGATCAGGGAGTGGTCGCAATTGCCTCAGCGCTAAATAATACGTCAATTCGCAAGCAAAGCAGTTAATTCCTATTAAATTCTCGTTCGATATCATCACGTATCTATTTATTAGGTGAAGAAACTTTTAACTTAGTTTGAATGATCGTAAGCACCATCTCTATGCTCAAACATGAACAAGTGATTTTTACTGACTCAAGTTAGTGAGTATGTTGTTGAACCTCGACTGTTGCGCGTGATTTTGCAACACAAACGTTTTCATCTCAAAATGCAGTCTTGCAAGTAACACAGCTAAATCATAAAGCAAGTTTCATTACATACCATCAGGTAGGTGTACTTGAAGAAGGAGACGCTTTTATTTACGAGTATGTTCAAAATGTCCGTAAGCATACCATCTATAGACTCAAACACGAACAAGTGGTTGCACATAGTGATTAAAGCTGGTAAATAATAGAAATTCCACGTATTACGAGTGATTTTGTAGCTAATAAGTTTCCATCTCTTAAAATATGTAAAACATAGGTGGAGAGTATTACTGATTTTGGAATTTTGGCTTGGGAGGAGCAGTCTCTCAGCTCATAAAATCGCTGAAAATAGCATAGAAGGCTATTTAAAAATGATTGCTCACAAATATAAGCGTTTCTGTACTGCTGAGCTTATTTATAAGGTGTCTATTTAATCAACAAATGAATTATTCAATGTATGTATCACTCAATTAACATAAAACCTGCTCTTCTTCATGGACATAAGCGCCAAGACCAGTTCACCGATGCTTGTTCAACTAGAAGACTAGATACTCGACCCACATTTTTTCTCCACGTTTAAAATGTACCTACTAGTCGACATAAAATCGATGGACAAGTCACCAAAATTTCATTTTCTTAAACATCATATTATATTTACCCTCAAGAAGACACTCCACGTACAAAAGATGCCAAGCCAAAAAATGCATGATATCATTCAATTCGGGTTAAGCCAATAGTCGGATTCTGTCATTCTTTTTGACTGCGTTTGGAAGTGAGGCTCTTCTTTACCTGCTTGGCCCAGTTTTGCCTATAGCACAACCGTACGTGGATCGTCTTTTTGGGGAGATATCACAAATTTTTGGTAGTCTAGGAGGAAAAGGTTGGAACATGAGGGCTGCTGAGGACCGAGTCAGTCATTTCATTCGACTTTTGTTGTCCGGTTGAACCTCTCTGTCAAATTTCAATTTCCTAGAGCAAACAGGAAAGTATTTAGCTCAAGTACATAGCTAATCAGCGAATCAGAATAAAACCCGCAAATTTGTTCGTCCATTAATGCCCTAGAGATACTTCCTATAAAGTTTCACGTTCCTGGAGTGAATAGGAAAAAATTTAGTTAACTCATCTAATCAGAATAGACCCCATCAATTCATTCGTCTCATACTGTTAGAGGGAGTCTCCCTACCGAATTTCAACTTCCTGGAGTAAACAGGCGAGAATTTAGTTCACTCATATGATAAGGACTTGATCGAGGCGACAACTAAACCCCAAAAGGCACTTCGTCAGGTCAAACGTGGTATATGTTTCAAATTTCATCAAAATTGGTTAGGAGGACTTGAAGAAGTGGGTGGGCAAAAAAAGGAGGTGAGACTAGATAAAAAGATGAATGTTCGAAAACATATATTTTTTTAGCTTGTATTGAATCGGTATACCGTAACATATTTGGTAACAGGCGACTCAGAGGACTTGTCCCTCCCAGGATATGCAAAGAAAATCGAATTTGAGCCGACAGGTTGGGATCGGGAGGAAGCCAATGTTGGGCCGAAGTTGTTCTTTGTTACTTATCTCAGCGCGTCTCGTTGCAATGGTTTACTGAAAGCTTGTCAATGCCAGACCAGCGTCTAGCTGGATGAAGCACCGTTTTGCTTGGTTGATTCCGAAAGGCCCCAAAGAATTCAAAAATTTATCTATTAGCTCATATGCTGCACAGATAATTTATATTGTTGGTTAATGATTGTAAAAATAAAAATAAAATATTATTTCAGGTATTCTGTCCACAAAATGTGGGCACTTACTTAACTCTCCAAATCAGCGCAGAACCTCGTTCCTTGAAGTGGGGTAGTGTTGAAATATTAGTTTCTCCAAGTCATGGTTTCAACATATGGCCTAGTCTCCAGTTCGAGTTCTCTATCAATGCGGCTTTGCCTTCTGGATAGGTTGGTTGAATTTCCAGTAAATAACTCGAAAATGCTTCATAGGCATAATAATATATTTTATTATGTCAATTAATGGTATTTATATATTCCGCAGATTAGTTGATCTACCTTCAGATTCGGGCCTAAAACGCATCTCCACATCTTCATCATTTGTCAAGGCTCCGAATCCTCAATTCCTCACTTCGTCTCCAACTTCGCTCAAGATCTTCACCTTTGAATCTTGCTTGGATCAAGTTGATCAACCTGTTCGTCATTTATACTTTCAAGTTCATTACAAAACAAGGTTTTACAAGGCGTTTACTTTATTACTAACATTAACTTCCCTGTTGCTATACGAATGTTACCTCAAACTACACGCTCAAATATTGAAACTATCGACATCCGGGCAGGTAGTTCCATTATTGTAATTAAATATTATTATTTCGCTATTATGAATATTATTATTTCACTTAATTATTGTTTCAGTTGCTTTGATTTCTGTGTATGCTTCAAGGAATACATTAATTTTCCATTTGAAGTAGGCTTGAAAGCAACAATTAATTTTTAAAAGCGTTTCTTTCAATGCCACTTGGCAGGTATTTAATTAAAGAATAATGAGTTTTTATCTTTGTTCAGAATGCTCGCAGCAGCGCCATCTCTCAACTCAGACACGAACCGTATTCAATCATAAAAGAATCTTTCCTACACAAGACAACCGAAATTGTCCCTGTTTACTCGGGATACTCCTGCTAAAAAAGAAACCCCGCGCATATCTCTCCGAGCGAAAACGGCGAAGAGACAGGCGTATAAGATGAAATTCGTTTACTTTGTGGCTTTTCGAAGTTATTTATGTATATGAAGAACGCCAAGTTATGTTAACATAGATAAACTAGAGGGAGCTTTTTCGCCGCAGCGGGGGGCAATATAGCTCGGGCCCGTGACAAGACGAGTGGCGAAATGAAAGTGGCAGAAAGGTATATTTGTGATTCAAGCCCGTATCTGTGTTTGCTTCTCTCTTTCCCCTCTTCTCTTATTGGATTTCGGTATTTCCACCCTTCTCTGGGTCTTTCTCCGTCTACCCTTTCCCTCCTCATCCTTAGCGTTTACCCTCCATTTCAATAACAGTGGCTCTCTTGCAACCTTCCCCGTTCCTATTCCTTCTGGATGGGCGCTCAGTTCGAACCTTTTCCGATTTTTTTTTTTTCTCCGACGCTATTTTTTTTTCCTTTTCTCGACATATTCCTTGAATGTCTGACCCCAAGGTCTCGCCTCCATCACAATTTTCACCTTTTCTCCGGAGTCTACTGACCTTTTTTTCCTTGCCTCTCAAATATATTCGACACCTATATCAATTCTTTTCGCGGTCCTACGAACTCGGCCCTTATGCTTTTACGCTGTGTGCTCCAACAAGACCTCGAACCTCCATCCAATAATACTACTTCCTTTCGTCCCTTTGAACACACTTGTACCTTCAGCCATCCGCGAAAGCATAAAAAACGCGTTACTCTATATTCCGGTTTTTTTTTTCGACACCCCAAAAGTTATTTACTCCTCCCTTGCGCTCTCTCTTACATCATAACTCAGCAACACTTATCCATTCAGAACACATGATGACATGGAATACAATAGCTTCCTGAAGAGCACGTATGAGCACATCAAAATTCGTAGCGACTTCGGCGTCATTTAAAAGTTTGCTCCGAGAAGTTAGGTTTTGGAAGTCTATTCTTCCTTCTTTGGACTACTCTTTCATAAATGTGATATCAGATAAAGGCTTTCGTAGTCAATTCCAACCATTTCAAAAGAGTTTTTGCTTCCTCACTACCAAAGGTAAAGAAGCTTCGTGTTCGTGAAAAAAGTCGAAAATAGTTTTGTCCTCCAAAATTAAAATTTCCTTTTGCTTTTTTGGGTTTCAGAGCTTGCATATAAATTTTGGATCCGTGTCTATCTGAATGCCTCCGTGGTAAATCCCTGTCACACCCAAAACTACACCAAGTTTTAGTTCGATTTCAATGAAATTTTCAGGTATTGTGTGGGTTAGCTTTTAGATGATCCCCCATAATTTTCAAAGTTTGTTTCTACCTATGTTTTTATGTTTCTACAGTTCTATGTTTTATTTGTTCTATGTTATTTTTGTTCCCAATAGACGGCTAAATGGCTGGACCGATTCTGACGGGAGAGTTCGTAAAATGATCTGCGAGTTCTAGACAACATAAACGGGGCCACCCTTCGCACCCTATTTGTTTGGCTCCCGAACTTTTGTTATGATGGTTGCTAACAGGCAGTTTGTTAGCGGCGGAAATTCGTTACAATTGGAGAAGCCTTGATGGGTTGCTATACGGGTGTTCCGAGTGAAGCATGGGTTGTATTACTGATAGGTGATGTACGGGGATCTATATTTAGTCTGAAGCACGGGACGAGAAACCTTTTAATGACTCTCAGTAGCCAACCTTTTAATGACCAACAGAAGCTTGTGTGCATGAGCAAACGTGAATTTCTTGTTAACGTCGATTTCTCATCTGTTCCGATGTCATTCAAACTCAGTAAGTGGTCAGGTAGATGTTTCAAAAGGAGGCCCTATAAATAATATCGTAATTGGTGGAGCAATAATCATTGCGCATGCGCAAAACTAATATCTGTTGATAAAGCCAAAAATACGAGTCTAACGGACAATTTTTATGACATTTTCAGGGATTATTCGGGATAACTTCAAAACTCTAACTTTCATTGTCGTCGCATAAATAGTAGTCTGTGCGTACGCGCGAACGTTAATTACTTATAACGTCGATTTCTTATGAACTATCCGGTTAAACGTGCGTTGCACGAATCCACATGTAAGTGTTAGTCGGTGCAGACTGCTGAAATAACCATATCCAGACTGTTTTATGGAGACATATGGAGACTAAACGGATAATTACAGTATATAAGTAGCAAAATCAGGCCCGGACTGATCAGGAAAGAGCTCATAATTTCAGTGAGGAAGCTATACTGCCTACCCAACTTGGCAGACGTTTTAGTTTGCGGCTCTCCCAAATCCTTTTCTGCCTACTGTCCGATTCAATCCGATGATCTGAATATTCTAGATCTGTTGTACTAGTATGATTGTTCCCATTAAAATCCAAGAATTAAGGGTTAAATTTTTGTTAATTTTACAAAATTGGTTAGAAAACTCGATTGAAAACAGCACACTGCCGAATCAACCTCAAGTTTTCATGAAATATAAAGAAACGCTGCAAACTATTACACAAAGTTTTATTATTTCTGTATTCAATAGCCCTTCTATACGAAGAATGAGTGTATAATTTTTGAACAAATTCTATTATACATATCACAGAAAAAAATGCAAATTATTACACAATGGTTTATTATTTATATATTGGATACCCCTTCTCCGTAGATCATTATTTAACCCCGTATGTTACATATGATAACATGGCGCATCATGCCTCTGAGAAGGGTTCATACATTTACAGTCCCAAGACCCCACAATTTTACGCTTCATAGTAAAGAAGATTAAAAAAAAAAAAAAAAATAAAATAAAATAAAAAAAAATATTAAAAAAACGGGAAAAGTATGTTTGAAGTAATTTACGTTAGCGTAAGCGCAGAATAGAATAATGATAAGATAAAAATGAAATTAGTAGGATACAATCAACAGCCTAACCCACAAATGTAATCAAAATCTGATGAAAACTAACCTTGTCCTCGGAGTACACTTTCGCGCATTCGCAGGAACCAATAATGATGCAATCATGTTGAAATTAACATCAAATAATTATACCATTGTCCCCCAACTTTGCACCGAATTTGAGCGAGATCGGACGACTAGGGCGTACAAAAAAAGTCCAGTCATGCAGCATGACCCCATGAGCGAATTTTTGAAGAAATCTTCGAAATTTCAGTATCTATTGATCCTGTAGAGAAATTTTAGTTTATGATTTTGATAGACAAACATGGAATCAAATTATTAAAAATAATTAGGAGGTACTCATACTTTATTATTATTAAACTATACTTGTAGAAACAGCATGGTTCTAGGGTTGGTTATACAGGGATACTTCCATAAGAGTAGTTCAATCTGAATTTGGACAATGTTCCATGCAAATATTACCAATTTTTGCAACCAGCGAACGGCATTATTTCGATTTTTTGACTGATTTTTTAACTTTGAAATTTTTGAAAACTTGATACATATTCTTATAGGAAATTTTACGCTGATTCCGAATATACCACATGTTAGTATGCTGAAAAAATTATTTCGCACAACAAATCGCAAAAAACCGGCTATTTTGAAATTGTTGACTACATTTTTGAAAATTTCAACCCGAAGATGTAATCCGATCATGCTGGCCAACGAACTTGAACTTTCATTTTGTGTCCTTAACATTTTAAAATTTGTTTGAAGTTTCTAGCACAATTCTACGGATAGTTATCGTCTGGAATGACACTTACATACAGTGGCGTAGTTTGAGGAGGGGCAGGGTGGGCAGAGTCCCTCGATAAATTATAGAGGATGCAGAATTTAGTTGTATGGATATAGCCAAATTAATAATCTTACGCTTCCAACTTCAGTACCTAACACCTTCAATTAAAGAATGTAATTAGTAAAATACAACCACTATCATTATTATACGATTCTGGTTGCCAAGCGGTCTTGAGTCGCTCTTAATAAAGACATTTTCATTAGGTTCGTTTGTGTAGGTGCAAAATGGCGTGGATGTTGTACAGCCCCACGGACACGGAGCATAGTAAAATCACCTAGAAATCACGGAAATTTGGATACTGCAAACCGAAATCAAGTCGTTCCCCACTACCTTCTGGGGCGAGCCCATGTGCGATTTTTCCCTAGAAAAATATCCAGTGTTCAGTATCCACCGAATTCCCCTACGAACTTCCCCTACTTTTCTCTCTGCCTACTTGATCAAGCTTGGTTGTTCGTTTCAAAACAGTTTCCCGTTGTATTATACCATTAATTTACCAGGTATATGAATTTGCATGCAGTAAATCTAGAATAATAGTGTAATAAACCTAGGTAGTGCTCCTCAATTCATCGGTAGGTACCAATTCGTATTTATCGTAATTTTTCTCGTTCTGATTAGGTTGTTATTTGGATAATATTTTTTCTAAGTAGTCAGATCATTACAAAAAGCCATTGAGCGCCTACCTACTTATATGAACGTTTGGCAGTTTATTAAGAGTCTTCGTATACTCAGCAACAAGCACTAGAAATGAATAGCAAAACTATAAAATAAAATGAAATCCTTGACTGTGCCCCTCCATAAGAAATGGCTTAGCTACGCCACTGCTTACATATATACATACATCGGAGAAAAAAAAATGCGTTAAACTTCAGAATATGATTCAGAATAGCCTGAAACGGATTTCTGCATGAAATTTGTTCAAAAATTCACATTCTACAAATTTTGAGGCGAGAGCAGTAGCTTAATTTTCTTCAAAAATTCGCTAAAATGATGATTGAAGGAATTTACGTTTGCACATGCTCAAAAAGGAGTAATGATTTGAGAATTATGGAATTAAAAGTGGACCATTTACAGCCTAACCCGCACATTCCCAGCAAATTTCATCAAAATCAGATGGAAACTGTTGAAATAAGGCTCGTTTAAAAAGGAATACAAATTCGCGCATGCTCAATAGCTACTAATGATGAGATCCTGAGACTTGTACCCGAATACCCTCGAACAAAATCGGACTGGTTGATCGTGAAGTTTTAGAGTCCATTATAAGGTATCAGCATAATTTAAGTTGTTAGGATGAATCCAACAAACCAACCACCTTTTTTGAAAATCACCAATATTACAATGCGCGTGTCATGTCACCTTGAAGTAGGAACAAAAAAGCCATTACTTTGGGCCTACGTGACCGACTGCTCATCCCCTCCAACGAAGGGTAGGGATGGTTAGGAAAACCCTCTGGCCAGGAGACAATTGTGTCTTTAATTAAAACACCCACTTCCTGATGAATTAGTCAAATAATCATAAAGATTACAAGCAATCCAACTATCGTCTGAATACTAACTGTCAATGAAATGGGAGCGGTACGTACCGGTCTTTCTTACCTACCGGCTTATTTATAATAATATTATAATAATGCTTGCCACTATGTATTATATTATATGAATATTATACTATATTATATATTTTCATTTATACACACACTCGCGCGAATGATGGGTCGCAGGGCTACGTGAGTAGGTACTGATTTCCCAGTCCGTAGAGAACACTTGAGCAGCGTTTCCACTCACCATTATCAACATACTACTTTACTTTTCGAGAAAACAGGTCCGTACTCTTGCATTTTTTGACGCATTTCCTGATACTTTTTTCGCGATCCGATCGCGCCGTCGTCTTCCTCGTAGAAAAACCTACAAAACCGGTATTTTTCCGGAATTTTCAACGGCCGTTTAGAGGGGTACAGGAAGTGGGGAACTCCAAAAAGCGCACATTAACCGTTACTTCGACCCCCCTCCCGCCCTACGGTCCATGGTTCGGGTGGGATTAGAAAATTTTAAATTCGCTTATGCCCCCTTTCGGGAAATCCCAAGAAGATCCCCCCACTCGTACACTCCCCCCACTCAGCCGTTTGGCCGGGCATAGACACGACAGAGGGGTGGATTCGGGGGGATCTTACGGGACGGACACCTTCAAACCAAATAACCCTCTGTAAAAACACATTCTGTGTTAAAAATGATTAGGCATAGCATTAAAGGTTATCGTCATGGAAGATTACATGCTCATTCGGAGCTGTATTCGGTTTCCCTTGAGCTCCGAATAGGATTTTTCTATTCGTACAGCGAATGAACCGCTAACTGTTAGCATTTTTCGCGCATGCGCAATGGTTCCATTTCTATTCGTAGTTCTCCCACTCGACTAAGCGTTGCAAAAACTCCCTACTGCCATTCTTCGATACGACTCCTGAACACATAAATCGGTCAGGTGAGCAACTGTGAGACGGCGGGCAGTAAATCGCCCAGTCCAGATCGCAGTCCGTTCGGTCTAGAGGGTTTCGAGACGGACTGCTGGGATGATTGAAGCGACCAACCGCCAGACTAGTTTTTGTGTGATCGTGTGTGATCTCTTGTGATCTTGTTTGAGGCATGTGCTATGTGTGCAGGGTAGTTGATGAGTGCGGTTGTATGTGCGAAGACGTCAGGTTCGCACGCGAAGCTACTTTATGGCAGGGACGAGTGTGGGGTTGGTCGTGACAATTGGCATGCACTGCACATTCACCCGCTTGTTAATGTGAATAATGACCTCCTGTCAGACAAGGCCCCCCCACCTCCAGGCCATTCAACACCTTCGGGTCCAACTCCCGGTAACCGCCGCAAAGTCCAATAACCCTGAAAAGCTGGCCAAAAGTACAACAAAACTCATGCAGCATGATCGTATGAGCGAATTTTCGTAAATTATGGTAATAGCTACTATATTATGTTAAATTGTTTTGAAACTTCAGGGCTTTAAGCTAAAAGAAATCGTTAATATCTTTATTGACTAAAATTGAGCTAAAAAATATAAATTTTACAATTTTCAGCCGTTTTTAGGTATTTTTAGTGTCTTTAGCATATTTTTGTCCAATTTGATCAATTTGTTGTACTAAAAAATTTCTGGCCAACGAACTCATCCTTTCGGTTGGGAGAGCTTGATTTTTTGGCGCAAGTACGAAATTTTTATCTCAATCCTAAGGAGTGTTGTCGTCTGAAGGACACAGACAAAAACACACACAATTTTTTTCCCGCAAAACTCCCCTCAAAAGCACACCGTTAAATAGAAAAATAAACAATAAAATGAAAAAATGGGGAGGTCGCCCAGGTTCACCCGACGCCGCCTCGTGGGATTTGGGAAGTTGCAGAAGGACGAGGGGGAAGAGCAGGATGAAAGGAAGTGCCCTACAAAATCACTACCAGTTCAAGAACCCCTCAGGACGAAGGTGGTGATACCACGGAGCACTCCCGCCGAGTCGCCCATCTCGAGTAACACCTTGGCAGTTTTCCCACACCACACCCCGGCCATTACCCTGATAGTGTTGGTCGCTACTCCTTTTAGCTCTGAAATCGCTTGCCGCAGGTCATTTATGTCGTACTAACTTTTCTCAGCCCGCCAAGGCTGCCACTGACAACCTGGACATCCAGGATTCTTGCAAACCCATCGGGCTTAACTGCAACGATATCCGGCTTCTTGCCCCGAGTAAGCAAGACTGAAAGTTTCGGATCAGCGCTGATCCGTGGGTTAATCCACCACAACAGATAGATTCCAGAATCCGTGCGTTATGACAAGATCATCCCGAGTCAAGCGTTAGTGGAACTATCATTTTTCCGTTTTGACATGAAAACTCAGGGTCCTGGGTTGATCCAAGGAAAACTCCCGTTGATGGAACTGACCCTTAGAGGCCCCTTCTGACTCCATTCCCTTCTATGAATCCCTCCCTAAGAAACAAACGATTTATACGAACATTTCAAGGATTGTGCGGGTTAACCTCTAGACAACATCCTACGAATTTCATGGCCTTATATGTACTTTATAAAAATGGGAGGATATTCGCATGCGTAGCCCTATTTCGTATTTTGGATTCAAAATGGGGATTCTTTTGGGTTCAACTAGTTCTTTACGTGCATATTATAGTATGTGGGGATGCTATACTGCCCTCCAAACTTGGCAGAGGTTTTTTGAAATCGAAAGGGTTTCAGGACGTAAATAGATGTGGTAGTAATTAAATTCGGGGTTATTGAGGGGATATAAGTTATAGAAATGGGTGGGCGGAGGCAGTAAGACATAGAATGGGGGGCAATAAGACATAGAGTGATGGGAGGGGGGAGATATAGAGGGGGCAATATACTGGTAATGGGGGTGGCTATAGACCACGCGGATTGACGGCGTTGGGGAAGAGGAGGGAGCGATAAGAGAACCGTCAAGAGAGAAAGAGAGAGAGAGAATGGATGTGTGGTGGAGGGGGGGATCGATCTGGCGGTGAATGCTTTGTAAAGGCGGATCAAGCTCTGGGAGTTGATGGCAGTTGATGGTTGAGAGAGGGAGAGAGAAAGCGTCAGAGTGAGAGAGGAACAGGTTGTGAATGATTGAAGGGGGGATGTTTGGGTGCGGAGAAGGTTACGAATAGCGGTAAGGAAAAGGGAGTGTTAAAGGGGAGGGCTACTGGTAAAGGGGATGCTAAGGGAGGGGGGGGGGGGTTGGCTACTGGTAAAGAAGGGTGTTATAGGGGGGTGCCCAAGGGGTAAGGAAAGGGGTGTTAAGGAGCGGGGGAAGGGATAGGGTAACATCAATCTTCAACGGTTGTGTGCCTCCCCCCACCCCACACTTCCCATCAACCGTCAACATCATTTTTCTCGGTACCTTCGAGAGTATCCAGGGGAAAAAAGGCTGATAATTTAAGGAACATTAGATCCAGCCAGTTTTGTGTAAAACATTTCTTATTTCTTTTTCACTTTTGTATTAATATATTGTTAAATAGGCTTTTCAAACTTCTGCACGGCTGAAGATTTATCTGTAATCTCGAGCTTTAAATACGGTTCAATTTTGAGAAAACATACGATAAATTCAGCACACATTGTTACTAGGGTCATGGTCGTGAAACTATCAGAGACTATCAACCACATGGATGATTGTGATTATATGTCCACCCTTGATCTAGAATCCCCTTTTCTGTTGTTATTTCGTATACTAACACCTCCAACCAAATTGGCTGCTGTTATTTAATTCTAGCAAATTTTCATACAAAATTGAACATTTTTAATGGATCAAAAATTTTTAAAATGAAGATTTTTTAAAATTTTCTTTACGGAAATCTGTTTTGAGGCATTCTGAAACAATTCCTGGATTTTCATTGTTTTTCATATATATATATATATATATATATATATATATATATATATATATATATATATATATATATATGTATGTATATGGTGTGTGTGTGTGTGTGTGTGTGTGTGTGTGTGTGTGTGTGTGTGTGTGTGTGTGTGTGTGTGTGTGTGTGTGTGTGTGTGTGTGTGCCATTGAAGACGATAACTCTCCTTAGTATTTAGATAAAAACTGCGCTCTTACGCCAAAAAATCAAGATTTCCAAATGACTGGATGAGTTTATTGGCAAAAATTTTTGAGAACAATAAATCGGTCCAGATTCAAAAAATGTGCATAAAAAATCACTCAAAAGGGCTAAAAATCGTTAAAGTTATACATTTTTTTTAAGCTGAATTTTAGTCAGAAGACGTTTAATAACTATGAGCACATAACATTCATCATAAGATCGGACGACTAGGGCGTAAGAAAATGGTGCTTGATGGAATTTACATTTGTGCGAGCGCAGAGGTCAGTATTGATCAATGAAACTGATAAGGGATCATCTATTGCCTAATTCGTAAATTTCCGGAAAATTCCATCAATATCGGATGAAAAACTGAGGAATTGAATTGACTGAGGATTTAGATAAAAATTTGGTTCTTGCATCAAAAAATCTTTCGTTGGCCAGCACTTTTGAGCCCACCAAATTGGTCAAATTTCAAAAAATGAACTGAAAAATTCACTAAAAATGGCTAAAAATTGTTAAATTTATATTTTTTGCAGCATTTTAGTCAATAAAAGTTTATTAAGGATGAACTAGAACATTAAAAAATTTATGTACAAAAGTATGCTGAAAAATGGACTCAAATTTCATCAAAATTCTCTAAAAAATCCATAAAAACTGCAAAAAAGCTAAAACTCCAATGACTTTTTCATTAGCAGATTATTATTTAGAATACATTTTTTGCCCTAAAATTAATTGTAACAAATTTCTTTGTTTCTGAAAAGCTCAAAAATCAAAACAATTAACATTATACACAATAATTTACAAAATTCGCTCATACGGTCATGCTGCATGACTGAATTTGTTTCTTTCAACAAGAACTCTAATTCACACTCATGTTGACTGAGGTACGAACGAACTCGAGGTCCACTTGTGCCGCTGTACCAAAGTGGAGGCGGAGAGCATTTTGATTTTCTGAGTCATCAAAACCCAGTCAGTCATGGAGCTGCTAAATAGGAATAACATTGCTAATGCAGTGAATCCCCTCTGAATGAATACATTTCTTACCTTACTAACAGTTTACTCTTAATGAATATTATGAACTTATAGACAAGAAATACTACCTATGTAGTTTCTTTGTGTTTTCCTACTGATTTCCTTTCAAGCTGGAAAATCTAAGCCCCTAAAATGCACATTTTCATCGCCTCCCCAATCTACTACTTCCGGAGTTCACGTCTTCCGTAAGCAGAGACTCTAAATTTGGACTGTTACCAACAGTTTGCTTGATATTGGGTCTATGCCTGAAACATGTCTAAAACTCTACTTTTTACCAGAGCTGAGAGTCTGACTGTGATAAGCCAATATGTAAGTTTGCAAGGTGTCTACATGTAAACTACATAAACTCTATTCAGTAAATAAAAACTTATCTGAAACTAGTTTAATTACTCCAATTTTAGTTACTGAGTATAATCCATGATCCAATGAGGACTTCTTGTGGTTGACTAGTAAGTGTAGATGTACATTAAAATAATCAGAAGTGAATAATATTATATTGAGAGCAGTATCAGAGATTTTACAGTCTGCTACCATGAGGTAATATAAGATGTAAAAAAATTGATCCTTTTCTAAAGGGTATAAATTTGCTTTTAATGAATATTCTGAACTTATAACCAAGAAATACTAGTTTCCTTGTATTTTCCCACTCAATTACTCAACATTTTCATTTCCTTCCCAATCTACTACATAATTTCGGAGTTCACGTCATCCGTAAGTAGAGACTCTCTATTTCGGACTGTTTCCACTTGTTTGCTTGAAATTAGATCTATGCCTGAAAAAGCCTAGAACTCTACCTTGTACCAGGGCTAAGCGTCTGACTCTTATAAGCCAATATGTAAGTTTGCAAGGTGTCTACATGTTACTACCTTATATCTTGTTTCTATGTAATAATAAACTCTCTTCAGTAAATAAAAACTTATCAGAAACTGTTTTAATTACTCCAATTTTAGTTACTGAGTATAATCCATGGTCCAATGAGAACTTCTTGTGGTTGACTAGTAAATGTTGATGTACATTAAAATAATCACAAGTGAACAATATCAATTCGAGAGCGGTATCATATTTTAAGGTCTGCTACCATGAGATAATATAAGATGTAAGAAATTGCTCCTGTTCTAAAGGGTATAAGTTTGCTCTTAAAGAATCTTCTGAAGTTATAACTAAGTAATACTAGTTTTCCTGTATTTTCCTACTCAATATCTCTCAAGCTGGAACAAAGAAGCCCTAAAACTGCACATTTTCATCTCCTCCTCAATCTACTACATAATTCCGAAGTTCACGTGATTCATTAGCTGAGACTCCAAAGAGAGACTTTAAATTCGGTCTGTTACGACTTGTTTGCTTAAAATTAGATGTATGCCTGAAACATGTCAAGAACTATACCTTGTACCAGAACTGAGCGTGTGACTGTTAATTGCCAATATGTCGATTTGCAAGGTGTCTTACAAGTTACTACCTTATATCTTGTTTCTATGTAATAGTAAACTCACTTCAGTAAATAGAAACTGGTTTAATTTTTCCAATTTTAGTTTCCTAGTATAATCCATGGTCCAATGAGGACTTCTTGTGGATGACTAGTAAGTGTACAGGTACTACATTAAAATATTCAGAAGTAAATAGTATCAGCTTGAGATCAGTATCAGAGTTTTTACAGTCTGCTACCATGAGGTAATACATGATGTAAGAAAATGCTTCTGTCCTAGGGCATCATTTCTTTTAGAAATACATTACTTTTCATAGCATGACCTTATTGTGAACATTTCTTTAATATCACTGTGTTTAGTTACTTTGTGTTTGTTTATAGGTTGGTAATTATAGGTATGTACTTAGTTACTCCATCTGTTTTCTCACTGTGATTTATAATAAAAAAGTTCCAGTCATGCAGCAAGATCGTATGAGCAAATTTTCGTAAATTATCGTATTGTATTATGTTAAATTGTTCTTTTTGAGTGCAATGAAATCGTTAACTATTAATTTTATGGCATACACGTATTTAAATAATAACCTGCTATTCAAAAAGAGGTTTTAGATTTTTAGCTTTTTTTTGCAGTTTTTGTCGATGTTTTAGCAAATCTGAATGAAATTGAAGTGAACATCTTTCAGCATAATTTTGTACATAAATTTTTGAATGTTCTATTTTATAGCTAATAAACTTTATTTCAGCAATATTTTACAAAAAAGATAATTTTAAGGATTTTTAACCGTTCTTAGCCTTTTTTAGTGATTTCTTAGCACATTTTTTGAAATGTGACCAATTTAATGTGCTCAAAAAGTAATGGCCAACGAACACATTCTTTCATTTGGAAAGCTTCATTTTAGGCGCAAGAACAGGATTTTTATCTCAATACTACGGAGTGTTATCGTCTGGAATGATATTATTTATATAATGTATATATATATATACATTTTACATATATACATATATATATATACATATATATATACATATATATATATATATACATATGAAAAAGCGTAAACTCTAGGGTTCATGTTAGATTGCCTCAAAACGGATTTTCGTGAAATGTTTCTAAAATTTTGATTTTAAAATTTTCCGAGTCATTGCAATAGCTTAATTTTTTATGAAAATTCGCTAATATCTTCAATTTGAATATCCGTTCAGTTTGAAACAAATAAAGTTAGGATCAACTTGAACTTGTTCTGTCAGGTGCCGTTTTACTCAAACAACTGTAATTCTATAACTAGCAATTTGAAGAACAGTCCAATGTTTTATTTTAATTATAAGAGATATATAATTATTATGATATCTTATCATAGTGTAGTCCCCAATAAATTAATAAATTATTGCAGTTTTTGAGGTAAAAGGAGGAAGAAAAGACATTGTAGTGCATGGCTGATATGTTTTTTAATCAAATTATCTATAAAATAGGTACACTCGTATATACAAAATTTACATGTTCAAAATTAACGCTATGCACATCCAAATATACATTTACAAAAAAATTATGATGATTTCAAAGTGCGGAATGGGATTATTCTTTTTATACGAGAAATAAAAAAATAAATGAGAGAAAGCCATCGTCAAACTTCTCCGCCGCAAGTTATTTTGGGTTTATCTGGCAAGGCCCGAGGAGGAAATATGATGATTAAGAAAAAAGAAAAAAAGAAAGGAGATGAAAACTGTTTTTTTAATTAACTAGAAGAAGAGAAAATTGGGATGGGAAAATCTGGTGCTGAAAAGAACTCGCGAGGGGGTGAGGAAAATGAATGAGCAGAAGTAATAATCCGGAATTCAGATGTAAATGCGACTGTAGTGGTCTTTGAAGGTCTTTATGGACAAAGACCGTACAGAAGGAAAAGGAGGTGCCATAGACTGGCAGGATGAGCGGTGGGTAGTCCGGGGTTTGAGGTTAGGGGCTTCCGGGTGGGGAGGGACAGGAAAGAACCTGTTCAAGGTTTTGTGTCGAGGATCCCCTTTCATTGGTTGGCTCCTTTTTCGTAGGAGGGTTGGTGGTGGGGGAGAGACCTTTAATTAAAAGAGTATGTGGTTTTCCCCTCCCAACATCCCCCCCCCCCCTCTTGGTGGAAAGAGGCTGTTAGAAAGACCGAACAATTAGCTTTTCCCCATCTTCCTTCCTCAGGAGCGTTTGGGAGTCGTTTTCTCGCAGCTTTAAAACTTATTTTTTTCATTTTTCCCCTTACACGCTCCTTCTCCACTCAGTTTTCTTCTATTTCGTTAATCTTATTTTGCCTTGGGGAAAAAGTGGAAAGAGATAATCAAGATCGTAGTATTCCTTTTCTCTTCACCCACGATAGGTTTTCTACTAAAACGGTTCTTGCATTAACTCAAGCTTTTGTTTATTTATAAAGATAAATAATTTCTATTTCATGAAATCTGTTTGCGACATCATAAAAATAGAATATCCATATTAGGTACCTACGTACAATTGAAAAAGTCTATAAGGGAGATCTCCAGGAAGTTTTTAGCTTTAGGCGATTAACCTGATCAAAATTTTCAAAACACAGTATGAAATGGCATAAAATCGCCATGAAATTATACCCAGATTCATCAATAATCAATATAGGTCTGTTTCGTAATCCTGTCCAAATATTCAATATAGGTTGTTATTTTCGTAAACAGTATTTGCCTGTTTGAAACCGCTTTCCAAATTTTGGTTTCGGAATTCCCAAAACCAAGTCGAAGTAAAAATAAGCTTTTCAAGTCTTGAAATATAAAAGAAAAGTTGTTTGAGCCAAGACTTTTGATTATATTGATGATGTTTTTATAATTAGAAATACCCACTATACACCCGCCTATTCCCCACTGCGTACGAGAGCTCAGTTCAAGCTACGTTCATTGTTGAAGTCTAAAGCCAGTTGCTGTTGAAACTACTTACTCAACTTTCGGAAACTGGGGACTGTAAGGTTTGAAACTTTTTCCACACAATTATGGTTGGGTATTGTTGGCATTGTCATCTTCCCAGAATATCATTCCTCGTCTAACCTTCAAACACAACCGTTTAATCGGATTTTCTTGAGCCTCCGAGGTATCTATTAATAGCTCAAGTTTAGGCTTATTCAAGTCAACTTTGAATCTCGCGGTCGTTTCCCGCTAGAGAGTTCTCAAACAGGAAACCTTGTAAAACATTCTAAAAATAAAAATCATGTTTTTATCAGCTCCCGATCTCACTCAGCTGCTCTGGGTGGTTCCTTACTTTGCCAATCGTGCCCAGCAGGCCTATAGAGGCTCCATATCAGCTTGCTAGATATATTAGGAGGCTAAAAAATCAATAGAATTATGACGTCATGATCGCTTGCACTGGATTTTCGTGCGCACAACCTCGCCGTAAAACATGATACTTGCATATTAGTACCAGAAAAACTTGAATTCTGGTTCTGAAAATGGATGGAAATGAATGGAATGTTTCTTTGCATTAACATTAATGGGCATCCTAAGTTGTTTGATATACACACGAATTGATCTCGAATAGTTTGGGAGGTACTTCGCCCAGATCAGATAACGTTTGCTGTCTGCAAATCTCCTAGTTTTAAAAGAACAATAAATTCGAAACCATAGAAACAATTTTATATATATAAAAACATAAAACACAAATTAAAATTTATAACCAACTAACCAAGGCGGAGAGAAACAAATACACAACTCTACCATTCTTACTTAAGCATAATCAGAGGTGTTAACAATTCTCACAACAACCCGTTTCCAAATTTTCCTCCAACAAGATCTAACCACACAAAATTATAAATATAGCACAAAATTATACAAACTATAATTTATTGTTAAAGTCTAATTTTTAATTAGCAGTAAGGGAATTATGTAGGTATGTGATGCGAAGCTTTTCACTTTTGTAAAATGTATACAATTTTCCAAGGTGTCTTGGTATTTTCCGTATATGCGCGAAAAACTAAACATTTTTAAAAATAATTTAGTGCGCCATAGTAACCTAAGACTTTGATGGATGAAATGAGAGGTATTGGTGATCATTTGTTTGTGCTCACCTAAGAAGTAACTGATTAGAACGTCAAGGACATATTAATTTTGTAATTGAAAGGGAAAGTCAAAAACATCACAAACAATTTCGTCAATTCACATAGGTTCTAATAATAATTATCTTGCTTCTATTTTATGAATATTGGAAGATAATTTTTCTGCCTTGAGAAATACACGAATTTGTTGCTATCATTTCCGAACGCCAGAATGCTTTCGTCAGTTGCAAGTACAATGAAGGACTCACGTAAGCTCCACATACATTATTCTGATTTGCCGAAGTATGTTTTCGAATTAAGTCCGAGCCCATGCATTTAAGAGATTATGATTGATCAGATTTTGTTATCACTTCAACTTCTCTTACACCCTTTGAGTTACTGGAAAAGTAAAAATCCCAGAAAAATTCGACATTCTATCCCACCAACTACCTGAAAAAACGAAAAAACGATACTTTGCTGTGACTGAGCAAGTCAGCTAGCAAAGCTACAATTGGGGTTCTTACGATACTGTATGTTTAGATGCACCTCAAGAATCAAATACTATTTGATGTAATTTTAATTTCTTTCTTCAATTTATGTAAGTAAATATTGTTTGTAGAGGGTTCACTTCATATTTTATTTCACCCATAGTTTTATAAACTCTTTGGGATTTTGAGTATAAAATAGTTTGGTGCTGGTAAATCTAACTGATTCAAGACGGCTTCTGTGTGACCTTGGAAAAACGATCTCATTACGGCTAGTGGGAGAGGGTGTAATTGTGGTGACATGATACTGAAACCGACTACTGATAGCTTCTCAATAGCTATTGATTATTATCATTATGACAATGCACACGATCATAACGAAATAAGTTTAAAAATAATAGGTAAAGTTACATTATTTTCCATTCAATAATTATTGCAAAACCGATCATGAAAACATCAATGGGTTGCAGTGAGCGTTACCCATGGGTGCAAAAATGGTATTTTAACTATTTTTAAGTAGAAGAAGATTCCATCCTAAGAAGTTTGGCATCAACCGCACTCTCTTACGATGAGTAATTTTCTGTCAATGATTTTTCAAAGTTTCGAGCACTTGTGATGTCAAAGAATCTCTCCCAGTGTGACGTCACCGGTGCAACAAATTTTGAAAAATCAAAAAAGAAAACTAGGTACTTAACGTAGGAGAGTGTGGACGATATCGAATTTTTTATAATGGAATACATTTTCATATAAAACATAAAAAAGTACTCAGTCATGCAGCATGACTAATAAAGCGAATTTTCAAAGAAAAGTCGCGAATAAAACTGAAGGGATAGCCGTGTGATGAGACCGCAAATAAAATGCTAAAACAGGCAGCCGAACTTGAAAATTTTGTAAATTAATCAATTAATTTTCTCCTTAAAATAGATTTTTTTTCACTTATTTATGAATCTTGAAGACTGGGAGTGATTGCAATCGACTCAGCACTAAAAAATATTTTGTCTGTGACACCTCGCATTTCCTATTGTCATATTTTAGTCAATTATAGGAAATTTTCTCCTAAAAATCTATTTTTCTCACTTATTATGAATTGTGGAGATCTGGGAGGGGTCGCAACCAACACTACGCTGCAATACTTCGACTATGATTCCCCACATGCCCTGTTGTTAAAAAACACATTTTTCAGCATTTTTTGGGATACCAAATTATAAATTTGAAACTGAAAGGAGCGATCGGGCTGGCCAACGAACTTGACCTGTCTTTTCCCAAGACGAATTTTCGCCGTATTTCAAAGAGAGTAATAGTTTGGAAATACACAATACATATATATATATATATATATATATATATATATATATATATATATATATATATAAATCTAAGATTGTGTTCTTTGATGTAAGAAACGGATTTGAAGCACCCCCCCCCCCCTCCCAATTTTTAAATTTTGAAGCCATCTAAATAGCTCATTTTTTCATTAAAAATTCGCTAAATTGAATACGCGGGTAACGCTCACAGCTCCATACAAGAGACTACCATGTACATATATTATTTACAAGCTGAATACATAATAAGTAATATGTAATACATACATGCATAATATGTAAACAAGTAACATACCTATTATGTTACATACATAAAATGTAAATAACAGGTAGTAATATGATTAAAGAATTAATACATGCCTACATAATTCTGTACATGGGAAGCTCATTGCAGGAACAGATGGTTTTCTCTTTATAGCTTAAAACACTTTAATCACATAAATGTGTTCTAACAGAGAAACATACAGTACGTACATAAGAATATTAAAAAAAAAAAAAAAAATAATAATAATAATAATAAGTGGGTACTTAAAATATGAAGGTTAAATATCCTTAGATGACAACTATTTTTAAATTACCGATTTATAACACTGGTGTATGCATAACTGATATTATAACACACCAAAACCATTGTTTTCTAATGAGGTACCTACCATGATAAATAATCATCAACACACTTCTGGAATTTTACAAACCAACATTGGAGATAGTTTGGTCATTGGTCCAAGGGCTATATAATTTGATGAAAAATAAAGTAAAATAATAATTCAGAGGAACTATTTAAGTCCAATCCCGAAATAATCTCGAAAATGTTCAACGAAATCATGTGGTGAAGACTGATGGTTTGAAAAAACCAAATGTTCTCATATTTTCTTTTGCGTTGTTGATTACGACACTCCTGATTAAAACAAAATTGATTATAGGGCTTAGAAAATAGTTTCTCGTTAGATTAGTTTTCTCGTTAAACTGGCTACTGAATGGATGTTACACATTGAAATATATCTGATTGTTACAAAATTCAAGTATACATGGCATTAGGCAAGATATCAGGACTACACTTTTCGTGCATGCATGTAGACCAAAACAATTCCGCTGAGTTGGAACCAGTTGTACCTGTAGGGACCCGTCTTGCACAGACATTGATGATATCACGGAAGTAGACGAGAAATATATGCACTCGAAGATGCGGACTGTCCGAATGTTATAACATCCATTGCATGGATTTCACGTAATAATTTTTCGTGGAAATAGACAACGTTTTTCACTAACTTCCGTTTTTTAAATGGGTTTCCACAACTTCATCGCGAGTGATTTAGTTCGTATGTCCGTGAAATCAGGAAATCTTTCAATAAAATAAACGTTCATTAACATAACCATAAAGTTCATTATAGTCACTGTTTTACAACAAATAATAATATTTGAACCTCCTCCTTTAACGCCGATGACAAAAAGAATTACGTCCTAGTTATATCACTTTTTCATAGTTATGTTATAAACAGTACATCAATTAACAAATTAGGGCATAGAGGTCGTGTTATAAATGGTACAAACACGAAATGTTGTTGAGTTTAGACAAAATAAATTAAATTATTAGTAAAAGAACAAAAATTGATGAAATCGTGTGCCATATTTCATTTGGAATCCAAGTAGATGAGACGTGAATCCACCGAAGAGCTTGGATATATACTATCAGTACAGAAGGTTTAAACCAATTTATTGTTGAAATTCATTCGCTTATCATTTTGTGTTGAATCAGATTAACGATAATATAATGATGATGATCAAAATTAATTAATAATAGGCATACTCGTACATTATTGAATTTTGATACAAAGGACCATCAAGTTAACTTAGTGTCAATAGAGGTAAAGCTATTTGAAAACTCGGGGTTGTAACTTGTTAAACAATAAAACTCAGCTTTGATCGTCTATTTAGAGTGATCTTACAAATAAAATGAAGTATAAAAATAAAGTGTGTAAATATTTTGATTAAATGAAATTATATGAAAAACATAAATTCAACCTTATCATTGGATTGCTGCATAAAGAAAAAAAAAACAAAAATAGTCCTAAGCACTAAACCTTGACAGAACATGGAACATGTTCCTTGGGAGACAGGAGAGAAGTTAGGTCACTCAGCTGATTTGGAAAGGGCCCATCATTTCAATGGGCTCTTAATGTCCCAGAGAGTCTCCCTATCAAATTTCAACTTACAAGTTTCTTTCCAGTCTATTAGTGGTTGCAATCATGTTTACAAATTTATCTGAGAAGGTTCGCCTGTATAAAAACATTCAGACAATGATGCTCATACCTCAGATTGTTGGCGGCGCACTGCACAGTGGTTAACATAGTGCGGTTTGGTAAATCGAGAGCTTTCCAACGACTGGCGACCGATTTTTGTACGATGATAAACGCCAAAGATACAGTTCCGTAGGTACGATTTGATTGTAAGCGATATTCTTCAGTAAATAGGAGCGTAACGCACTAAATGTCGCGTTACGGTAATTTTGTATCATTTTTGGCCGGGTTATGACGGAAAAAACATGTTCCATGTTAAAAGTGACACCGGTAATTTTACAAAGTACAATCCCATCAGGAAATTATACACCACAATCATATACAATTCAATTCATGTTCATGGTTAATGAATCATCTATAATTTGTAACACAAATAAATATCAAGCAATTTCGAGAAATGAAAGAACAACAGCTAATCTTAAGGTAACACAATAAGGTATAATATGGTGATAATGCAATCGGATGTACAAAATGTTTAACTTTACATATTTTTCCTTTTTACAAATATAGATATGTTCGCTAATTTCTAAGAAGTTTTCAAAAAAAATTTATTTTTTCTATTTAGGTTTGGTGAGCCGATGTCGGCATAAATTCGTTTCTGACTCGATAATAAACAGCAGTTTTTATGTACATACAAAAGATGTCCGACGAAAGCTTTCAACAACCTGGTCATGAAAATTCTGGCAAGGAAGATTTAAAATAAAATATGTCTTCCCCACTACATCATGATAGTGACTCGATACTGGGAACGCACAAGAGAGGGATCCAAGTTTCGAAATTTATAACTATACATATTTTTTAAAGGAAGACTACAGACTGATATGTACCGATAATTGAATACAGTTCGTCCGTCAAGTGGAACTCACCGAAAAAGTTCAAACCCGTTCACCAAGTTAGATTTTCGGGTAAATTGTTCATTCTATGCAAATTTTGACCTTGGATACGGTCTAAAAAAAAAAAAAAAAAAAAAAAAAATTAAAGCCCAGAATATCAAAATAAAGGATGACCAGCATTTTTAGAATTCCTACTCCTGGGGGGGGGGAGGGGGGGGGGGGTAGAATTTTGAAAGTTATGGCCAAAAATCGAAAATTTTTTAGGTTTTAAAATTACCATGTAATTTAGTGACATAATACCATAGCAGAATACATATTCAGAATCAGAACCCAATTTCTATTTCAATGATCTGTTAAATAGTTCAAAATTCAATGTGCTCTTTGGTTGACATGGTTTCTACGTACAGTCTCAAGGTCGGTTTCTGTTCAAATTTGGAATTGGTATCTCATTTTTTTTCGTTAGTAGCAATATTTTGAACAGTTTCTCTTGTTATTGTATACTGTGCACCATTTCACTTTTGTGAATCTGTACTATATGGGTACCCTTCCTCTATACTGTTTACCTATGCCAAATTCCAATCATGTATCCTCAAAACCCTGATTGAAGGAGAAATTCCAAACTTTACACTTTTGGGAATCAGTACAATACAGGTACATTTCCTCTGATACTCTTTTATCTATGCCAAATTCCCATCATCTACTTTCAAAACCTTGATTAAAGCAGAAAGTCCAAACATTTCACTTTTGAGAATCGGTACGATATAGGTACTTTACCCTATAGATACTGTTTACCTACGCAAAATTTCAATCATTTACCCTCAGAACCATGATTAAAGCAGACAGTCCAAACTTTTCACTTTTGAGAAACGGTACGATATAGGTACGTTTCCATTGTATCTACTGATTCATCTATCCCAAATTCCAATCATCTACCCTCAAAACCCTGATTGAAGTAGAACGTGCAAACTTTTCAAACGGTGCCCTGAAAAGTAAGCAATTTCGATTCGATTACTTATTAATCACTGCCCACTGTGACGACAAACATATTTTCAAGAGTTGAAGAGGGGGAAAACTAAGAATTTCCTATATCTAATTTTTCAATAAATATTAAAACTTATGATTCATACTCTATAAAAATATGTCCAGGACCATCATGAAAAGGTTGTTGACGTCTAGAGGGGGTTCAGGGAGAAAGATCCAATGGAAAAATACCCAAGGACATTCGCAATATGAATATATATACCTATATATCGCTGTAATTATTCTAACAGCGAAATTAACACCAGTGGTCCGTGTTGATGGAATCGATAGCAGATGACTTCTAGATTTGTTCCATCTTTCATAATCGTTACAAAACATTCAGTGAGGGCGTTACTAGGAGCGATCACTGGTCCGAGTAACTAGTAATGATTAATGTTGACCCTTTTAAACTAAAAATTCTAAAATCATAATAGATGTATTTGTATTCTAGATTGAGAGATGATGAGTAATCATCAAGGCCGTAGGATTATTCGAAAACGGTAAGTAAAATTTCCAGTTAGTTCACGATGGGAATCAGTCATTAAGTTTGCCGTGGAAGCATAAATATTGCTGTCGTCTTGAGTTATTACAATGATGTTCTCTCAATGTCCACATAAACATATCTAAGAGCTGGTGGGCAATCTGGAAATTTGTGACAAAAAAGTTAGGTAACCAACGACTGATGAACGAAGTTGGTAGTAAGAGAGAATACTATTAAGTGTGGCAACCTGGTGTTAAAATGACAGAGTTTTGTAGGATTTTAGACTTTAATGGCAAAATCCAAAGCAGAATGGTCTGGTGATGCCTGTTTAGATGCCTGTTTAGACCTGAAAGTTCGATTGCAGAAACTGTATGATAATGCCAAAACAGGCCAGGAATACCAAAACTTAAATCCGTGTGTGACAATCAAATACGTTTCTCCATATTTGAATTTAGTAGGCCGGATATAAGGGTGTTATCCCTAATGCGTGCTTGTCATGGTATCTATAGATCGCACTTGCATCTGATTGGATTTGTCAATTTAGCAGTGCGCACCCACTGTCACCGTCTAGAATAGGTTTTATGGAATGCCCGAAATTCAAAGAGGCCAGAAATAGAATGTTGACCTATTCATGTGGTCAATTCAGTGAATGTTATCAAACCTTTTATCAAAACATTCATCAGAGATATGCTCCAATTTATAAAGCAATATTATTTATTCAGATAGGGAATTAAAATTTATTTTGGTATTACTCGGTAGGTACGGTAAACCTTAGCAAATTTGGTGTTTCAAACTTTTGATGCACAATAGCAATAAAACGACTTCATGGCTAAGGTTATCGGCTAATTTCACTCGAAAAGAAAACAAATTGATAGCCACGGTGAAGAGACAAGTTCATAAGCATTGCTACTGAGACAGGGTATTGATAAGTTCAACAGCGTATTGAGTTCAATAAGTGTTAGCTCACTCATTCTATGAGGAACTGGTACCTGAGTAAAGATAAGGGATGCATAGCTACAGTTTCATTTCTTCTTTTTTTTGGGCTAACGTGTAAACGAATAAAGATTGCAATGAATTTGCAGTTTAAGGGGAGTCAGTCAGATATTCTATCTATTTTCATATCATTCTCCACTTAATTTTGAGCAGTTTGATACACAAAAATGTATTGTTCCGAATATGGAAACCGAAGAAAATCGAGTTTGGAGTTGACCATCTCATGGGAGGGCTCCCGCTCTAAATACGAGAGGCCGCACCTTCCACCTCCTCAAAACACCGGAATAATTTAGTATAAACCTAAAAAAAACCTTCCCTAACAAACTATAACCACAATAAAACCTTCCCTTGTTCCTCTTCTCATTGTTTTTAGATAGCCTAGTTAGAACGCGGGACGATAGCAAGCTGTCAAGCTCGTAAATTATGTTCTCCTTCAGAAAAACGCGTTTCTTCCACAACAACATTTTCTTATGCTTACGTGCACTTTATACGGTACCTATTCGACCAATTTTGATTCTGTTTTTCCCCATTTTTCACGTTAATAATGCGTTGTTAGACAAGGGGGGTGAGGTGGGGGGATGGCATAATTTTGATTTCTAGAGTTTGAGGTTGGGAAAATGTTATCTACCAAAAACCCGAATTCATATTTATTCATTTTTTATAAACAAAATGATAGCTATTGAAAGTTGAAAAGCTCCCGTCGGTTGATAGTCCTTAGTGAGCCAAACAAAACAAAACAAAAATAATTGAATTCGGATGCACAGAAACTGAAAAAAGCACATAACTAGAGTGCCCTACACATATCTCCACCTTCTACAGACAAACTAGACCGTTTCTACTTCTCAGAACCACAACTAACTCAAAAATCGCGATTTTTGAGTTGTACCCTTATTCTAGGACCTACTTTTAGTGAAGCACGAAATGACCAATGTTGATTTTTTTTCCAAAGGTTCATCAATCTCTAAACTTTTGAAGTATCAACCATTTTTAATTTTCTACTGTTTTAAACCACAAAGAGGCGTTTGTAAAAATTACATTTTCAAAATGGAAGTTAGTGAAAAAACGTTGTCCATTTCCACGAAAAATGAGGAGTTACAATGTTAAATCGATTTCGATAGTTAGGCCATCATCAGTAACAAACAATAACTGATGATGGCCTAACCGTCGAAATCGATTTTACATTGTAACTCCTCATTTATCGTGGAAATAAGCAACGTGTTTTTCACTAACTTCCATTTTGAAATGGGTTTCCACAACTTCGTCGCGAGTGATTTAGTTCGAATTACTAGTTTTTCGGACTGACTCCCCATAATTCTTATTAAACTGATTCCCAGTTATTTGAACGATAGGCTCAATCATCGCAGGTCAACTATCATTAAAAGTTACTCGGATGATCCATCTCAAGTCACCGATGGACACATATAAGATCATCTTTAGTACTTGGGTGATCCATCTGAGGATGGACGAGCGCCGAGCGAAGATCACCGGACGGCGAGGACGATGGGGAGGAACAAGACGGGCCAGGGGAGGGACCTGGGGGCGGAGGAGAGGGCGGACGCGTGGCAGCTGAGGTGCTCCGGGTGGAGGTCGAAGAGCGGGACGGCGCGGCCCGAGCGGTCCCGGCACGTGGCCTCGCGGACGGCTCGGAGGAGGCGGTGACCCGTCTCGTGATCGGCCGTGTGGATGACGAGCGACTCGCGGACCCAGCGCCGCAGCCAGTGCCCGATCCAGACGAGGCTGCAGTCGCACGACAGCGGATTCCCAGCCAGCAGCAGCCCACCTGCAACAGAAATCAATACAATGAATAGAACATTTTTTTATTCCGTAATGAGAACAAAATATCTGTGATTCTGTGATACGTAACATGATTATATAGAAAATACTGTATGACGCATGGGGGAAAATAAATAAATAAATAAATATATATATATTTATAAATGTGAAAGTATATAGGTTCTTGAGGATCGGTCGGTTGAATCACAAATGCATTGATTTGGCGACGTTTCAGAAATTTTTTATTTCTATTTTCAAGCCAGTAGGCTGAAAAAGCGTCTTGGTCAGTTGAGGTAGTTCTACCCCCTTCAAGCACTGTTTATACACTGCTGCATATAGAGTGTATAAACAGTGCTTGAAGGAGGTAGAACTCCATCAACTGTGCAAGACGCTTTTCAGCCTACTGGCTTGAAAATAGAATTTCTGAAACGTCGCCAAATCAATGCATTTGTGATTCAACCGACCGATCCTCAAGAACCTATATACCTAACCACATATTGCTCCAACGGTCAAAACGAAACAAATCATATTATATATGTATAAAATATTTCTAAATTCTATTACACATTCTAAATATTTTTAGAAAAACAAGTGCCGACAATATCCTATCGACAAGGATCGTCGATCGGGGACATTCTGACACATAGACGATCCAATAGGACGGAACTATCTCCTAGAGGATCGCATCCCTGTGGTGAGAGGCGATGTAAAGTTTGTCCAATAGTACTAGAAGAAGTTCACGTCGGCAAACAACCCCAACTCCTACAAGAGCAAAGGGTCGGCAGAAAGCCAAACACCAATGTGTGTTTATCAGTTGTGCGAAAGATACTCTGCATTTAACGTTGGCAAAACCGAAATATCCTTTAATTTGAGAGTAAAAATCCACAGGGCAACAGTTGTTAAAAGAGATGACGAGTTACCAGTGAGCCAACATGCCACCGCACATAATGAAATATTCAACGATTGCTTTAGCATCAAAATTCTAAAAAAAAAAAAAATAAAAATAAAAATAAAATAAAACCAAATGCAAATAATAATGCTGCTTTATTCAGAAAGAGCGCATTGCAATGTGTTGGGAGCGTATGATTATCCAGGCCTGAATATTAGGCGTTAACCTGGTAACTGTCTCTCCTTGGACAGTATATCCCCGTACCAACGTCAAAATGCCCTGCTCAGGTGGGTAACATTGCGTGCACGTGTGGCCTTCTCTCCGTCTACGCAAGTTCTCAATTTGCTCGATCGGAAGATAATAACAACATTCATCATAATTACTTTACAGTTGCTAAGATACACTAAACTCCCCAGTATGGGGTTGCCTTTGACAATGTAGGAGCAACCACATCCTCCGCTCAAACCTTTCTACCCATGGACTGGGCTGATGCGTTGAGGAGCCTTCGGTATTATTAATTTGACAGCGTTGATAGGTGGATTCTGTTTCTTCGAAATCTTAACCCGTGGTCTGTTTCCACAATGTAAGATCTAGGGCAATCGTGGTCAAAATCCTTCGAGGTACAGATTTATCCCTTACGAATACCCTTTGTCTCTCGAATAGTTCCCCCATCTTTTTCGTCCGGTGTCTTCTGTCAAAATTCTTCGGTCATACCTGATTTTCGAGCCTGTTTATTCTTCCTGGGAGGCATGGCTTCGTTTCTATTCTGACACCAAGTACGAGTAGCAATGTTAATGAAATTACAACGGTGTAATGGACAGACACAAGGAAATGTATTTATACTAGCAGGTTACCCGCGCGTTGCACGGACCCACCTGTACGGGTTAGTCGGGGCATAGGCTGCTAAAATAACCATATCGAGACTCTTTTCGTAACTACGGAGGCCACATGCCAAATTACAGCATAAAAGTAGCAAAACGAGTACCGGAATGATCAGGGAAGAGCCCATGATTCCAATCACCTCTTATTGTCCCAAGGATTCACAGTGTCAAATTTCAAGTTCCTGAGGTCAACAGGAGAGAATTTAGCTCACTCAGCTGATCAGAAAAGATACCATAATTTCAATAGCCTCTTAATGACTCTGAATGTCTTCCTGTCAATATTAACCTTAATGTCCTAAAAAGTTACTCTATCAAATTTCAACTTTCTAGGGTGAACAGGAGAGCTCACTCAGCGAATCGAAATCTTCAAAACCTAACATGCGCGAAGAAAGCCCCTGACCCCGAATTACGTGTTATCAGCCATTATAAAATTTCGGGAGCCAAACAAATCGGCTTTCCGTCCCGTGCTTCTCACGAAATATCACATTCCCATCCATCACTTATCAATATTGCAACCCATGCTTCACTCTATAAGGAATTTAGGTGCCCCCCCCCCCCCCCAGAGGTGCAATGGGGGCCTAAATCCTCATAAATCAGGTAGAGGAGAGTAACAGCATCCCGTCAGAGAGATACCACCCCTACTAATAGCTTTTAATGAGCCATGTTCGGGGGAGGTTAGTTTCCCAGTCGCCTGGGATTCCATCCAACGCCAAACTCAGCTGTCAATAAGATCGAGGACAGACCGCGGCGCCCATTGTGTCATCAACGGAACGCCGACGGCGCTATCTCTGGTGCTCTGACGGGAGCTTGATGGACCTCTCAGGAGGTAACTCTGTTACAACTCAGAACACCCCTAGCAGCCAGTCAAGGCTTCTCCATTTGTCACGAATGTCAGCCGCTAACAAAATGCCTGTTAGCAAATATAATAATAACATTTTGAGAACCAAACATATCGTTTGCGAAGGGTAGCGCCGTTTATGAAGTAGAAGGATGTTTGAAGGTTCAGATCTAGCCCATGTGTGCGCCGGAACTCGCTGATCATTTTACGATTACGTTTAGCCGTCTAGTTTATTTTTTGCGTTTAGCCGTCTATTGGGAACATACATAGATACATAGAAGCAAACAGATAGATAGAAACAAACTTGGAGTTTTATGTATAAGGGTATGTAACATTTGCACAAAGGTTCTGTCCCCGCGCATTAGTTTGGAAACTTTTAGAGTTGTAGATCTTAGATACGGTTCGTAAGATGTGCAGCGACTCAGAAAACGGAGGAAGCTGGAAACAAAGGGCGACATCGGGGGAGACGATAGGAATCCACGAAACTGATATTGATTGTCTCGAACCAATTGGAAGGAAGTGACATATAAGAGCAAGCGGGATCCCCGAGGCTGAGGGAAAAGTAATCTTTCGAATGAACGCCGCCAGTTCCGAGCCATTTCACCTCGACAATCGTCATAGGACCCGGGGAGAGTCGCTGGGGCCGATATGCGCTGCCACACATCTCACGGGTGTGTTGGGGAATGAGAAGTATTTTTGGGGGAGACCCGAGCAGACAATGATTTTAAGAGGAAGATCAAACATAGACACTTCCGGATAAACTTAGGTGCTCACCATTAAAGGAAATTTAGCGATTAATTTATGAATCGATGTGCCTATATACACAACTCTAACTGTATGAAAGCTATATTCATAACTATACAGAATGTTTCGCACTTGGTGTGGGGAAATTTTTTTTTGTTGGGTGAAATTGAACCCAAAATGGAAAAAAATGGCGCCATCCACTTTTACCTACCTCAACCCGTTTCCAAGAAATGATTTTTTAAAGGTTTTTCAAATTTAAATGTAAATTTTTAGCTTTAAATCCACATTTTCAGAATGAACGTTAAATTATCTTTGATGAAACACGTTAGCGAATTTTCGTGGAAAATTAAGAAGGTATTGCTCCAAAAATTTTGAAAATTTTCTTTCTTGAAATCAGTTTTGAGACATCCTGAAACGAGTCGTAGACTATAATGCTTTTTCACAGGTATATTTATGTGTGTACTACCCTTCCAGACGATAACTTCCCATAGGATTGAGATAAAAATTCCGTACTAGCGCAAGAAAATCAAACTTGCCAAACAAAAGGATGATTCGTTGGCTAGCATTTTTTGAGGACATTAAGTTGGTCCTTGCGCAATGGCAGTAGGTGCCCACCTTTAGGAGATGGGGATTCATTTAGTAACTACATTAAAGCTTTAACGTACGTTAATAGAGGCAAATGTAGAGGAATGGAGTGTAGCTGCACAAAACTGTATTCTTGTACGAAATTCCGTGTGTAGGGCTAACCAATTCTACTATCGTCATTTTTCTGCACGGTACTGAAGATCACAGAAATCTTATACGAGTAAATCTGATACTAATTATACTAGTAATGAATTATTCTTGATTCTTTCAATTTACTCACGTGAATAATACATTGATTTGCTTATAATTAACCCTAGGTTTTAGTTTTTTCTGTTGAGTCATTGTTTATGTTACCACTAATTTCATGGTGAGATTTGCGTAGTCATTTTTAAGCACTTATTTGTTTTCAGTGGCGTTTTGTCATTTTTATATCCACACAGTACCATAAGATAATCAGCTCAAAAGTTGGGTCATTCTCATTTCATTTGCCGCTTTGGGTTGTTTGAGAACCTCAGTGACGTGAAATATGAAAGTGCTTCAAAATGAGTTTAGATCGGCAAATACTACTCATTGTACATTGCAGATTTGTGTTCCATTGATGGGCAGTGAGTTTTTCATTGATGTATTTTATATATTTTTTGTATTAAAAAACATGATACCCAACTCATGAGTGTTACCAGATTTCAAAAATTGATTTCTGTAAAATGGATGACTTTGGCAAAATTGTTGTCGGGGCTCAAGTAAGTACAAAAGAATCACTTTCAAACGTAATATTCAGATTTTACGGAATTCATGTTGAAGGCAGTGTAATTGAGCTTAAATCTCAGGAGTGTTACCCTATTAGTGTTACCGTATTATCAGGAGTGTTAGCCATCCTTGGTCACACCCCTGAGAGAACACTCATGAGAATTTCCAGTAAAAATGGCGTCACACAGGATGATGAAGTGACAAAACACGGGGGTGGCTACTGTTTGAAACCTGTCACCAAGCAGTATGGTTGTTGATATCGGATTATTTTGTTTAAGCACTAACAACACTCGTAATTAGAGTAACACTCATGATTGAAAATAAGAATACTCAACATGTTTTTAGGGTTCTTTCGCTGTAAAAACTGCTGCAACTCCAAGCACTCCCACTACAGTCTCACATCTTCAACTGGACAATATAACCTTCACATCTGACTGTTTCCCGCCATTTTCCATCGGCTTTCTTGATCGCAAAAATGATAACACTCCTGCAGTGCCGGATTAAGCCTTTCGAGGGCCCTAGGCCATTCAAATTTTGGGGCCTTCTTTTTTATTAATTGACTAAATTGATCATTATTTAAACATTTATAGACTTTCAACAACTCGTTTATGTTAGGTATATAAAGGATCCAAACACAATATAGCAAAGAAAATAACTTTTTTTTTTTTTTTGTTAAATATGATTTATTGTTTGTTTATAAATAATTAACAATATAGTAACTTATAAAGTAATCTTTGGAGATCTTTTATGAAGATAACCACGACGTTTATCTTCAAAAAGTCTTAATATGGATATTTTTCTAGGGGAAAATCGCATATGGACTGGCTCCAGAAGGAAGTGGGGAACGACTTGATTTCAGTTGGTAGTATCCACATTTCCGTTTCGTTGACTAGGTGATTTTACTACGCTCTGTGGGGCTGTACAATATCCATGCCATTTTGCCCCTACACAAACGAACCTAATAAAAATTTCTGTATTTCTAAGAGCGTCTCAAGTCGCTAGGCAACCAGAATCGTATAGTAATAATAGTAGTTGTGTTTTACTAATTACATTCTTTAATTGAAGTTGTTAGGTACTGAAGTTGGAAGCGTAAAATTATTAATTTTGATTGTATCCGCATACCTCGAACTTCTGCTTCCTCTGTAAATAATGGAGGGGATTTGCCCACCCTGCCCCTCCGCGAACTGAGCCACTGCTTTCGTGTAATGAATCGTTTTTGTTTACATAAACAAGCTCGAGCTTGCAAACGCTGTTTCAGTTTTTTAGCGCGTGATTTGCAATTCGAATCTTGAAAAGAAATAAACAATTTAAAATATGTATCTATACAAAATTTAAATATTTTATGTTTAAAAATATATTTGTATTAACGATGTAAATAGATTCAATGAATTGATTTGTATAAAAACGATTTTAATCGATAAAGTTTTAAAAAATATGAGAAAATTTGATTTAAATTGAAAAATGAATTGCAAAAAAAAAAAAATTATTTTAGATTTTCATGGGGCCCTTGTTTGTCGGGGGCCCTAGGCCATGGCCTAGTCTCGCCTATTGGGTAATCCAGCACTGCACTCCTGAGGTCCCATTGAGAAGAGCTATGGGGGACTGACTGAAAAAATAGTTTTTCACGGGTTGGGAAAAATCTTAAAAATGTAAATCCTTACTCTAAATAAAGATGAACTTACTTACTGCAGCTAGTAACCCTGGCCAGTTCTAGATTGTCATTGATTCGTAACTACCTAAGTTCTACTCAGGTGTTAGGTAAGAGGGGACAGTAACACTCATGAGTTTCCAGGATTTCAGGTTTCATTCGTCATCACTGTGTATTGGTTAAAGGGGATTTTGAGAAGTCAAATTATTACTTCGTTGATCTCCCAACTTTTCCCCATTACCCTTTTTCCCCCAAAATCGCTAGTTTTGGTCAGGAATGGTGAGAATTCGTCATCGGGGACATGAAAACGGCAAATGAAATGAGAATGACCCAGTAGCAACAAAAATCGTCAAATGTTATATTGATTAAATAATTTGGACGTGTTTTTCATCATAACCTGTTAGCGAATTTTCGTAGAAAATGAAGCTATTGCAATGTCTTAAAAAAATTTGAAATAAAAATTTTCGAAAAAGAGACTAACATTATAGAGGCTAATATAGAAAAACGCGATCTAGCTGTACAAAACTGTATTCTTCTACAAAATTTCGTGTGTAGGACTGGTCAATCAATGTTCCACAATCGTCATTTTTCTACGCTGCTATGTCGAACACAGTAATTGTATAAATCTGTTACTAATTAGTCTAATAATGAATTATTATAGATTCTTTTGATTTACTCATGTGAATAATCCATCGTTTTGCTTATTAATAACCTTTGCTTTGTGTTTTTTTCTAATGAGTCATCGTTTGTTTCCTCTACATCACATTGTGAGATTTGTGTAGTCATTTTTAAGCACTTCTTTGTTATTAGTGGTGATTTGGTCATTTTTCTTTATTCTCCTCCTGAATCGTCGGATAATCAGCTCAAAAGTTGTAAAAAAAACCGTCAAATATTATATTGATTGAATAATTTGGACTTGTTTTTCATCATAACTTGTTTTATTCTGTTTTAGTGTAATTTTTTTCCCCTGCAAAACATCTTGAGAACTCAAGAGAAAGTGTTCAGAAACGTGTGATGGAATGTTATAAAGGTGTGTGGAGAACAGGTAGAAATATATAGAGGCGATTATAGAGGAGGGGGCGAAGATATAGAGTTGAAGGAGGATGAAGAGGTGCCTCCCATGGCAGGCGCCACCTTTAGAAGGTGGAGATTCATTCAGGAATCGGTGGTCTTACTTAACTGCAACTATATGAAAGCTATAGCGTAACCTTATAGAGGTTAATATAGGCAAATGCGATGAAGCCGTACAGAACTATATTCTTCTACAAAATTTCCTGTGTAGGACTGGTCAATCAATATTCTACAACCGTCATTTTTCAACGCTGCTCTATCGAACAATGTAATTTTATAAATCTGTTACTATTTAGTCTAATAATGAATTATTCTAAATTCTTTCGATTTAATCATGTGAATAATCAATTGCTTCGCTTATTAATAACCTTAGCTTTGTGATTTTTCTAATGAGTCATCGTTTATGTTACCACTACTCCACACAGTGAGACTTGCGTAGTCATTTTTAAGCACATTTGTTATTAGTGGTGTTTTTGTCATTTTTGTTTATTATCCCCCTGTATCTACGGATAATCAGCTTAAATATTATATTGATTGAAAAATTTGGACGTGTTTTTCATCATAACTTGTTTTATTCTGTTTTGGTGTAATTTTTTTCCGCAAAACATCTTCGGAACAATTTGAGGACTCAAGAGAAAGTGTTCAGAAACGTGTGACGGAATGTTATTAAAAGGTGTGTGGAGAACAGGTAGAAATATATAGAGTCGAATATAGAGGAGGGGGCGAAGATATAGTGTTGAAGGAGGATGAAGAGGTGCCTCCCGTGGCAGGCGGCGCGATGGCAGTAGGTGCCCACCTTTGGAAGATGGGGATTCATTTAGGAATCGATGGGCCTACATAACTCAAGCCTTCTCTCATGGGCTTCTTTCAATTTCCTTGATTGACGCCCCAGCATTAGAACGACTCGCCATTTCACCGGCGGTGGCTCCCTCTCGTCTTTTTTTTCCCGGGGAGCTCTGTAGGTATTTTGTTTTCCCGCCAGCATATCCGATGGGATTGAGGGGAAATGTTATAATCGGCCGGAAAAACGTTGGCCTAGTCCGTCTTAGCTGCTTAGTGGTACAGTTATGTTTTTTTTGGTTTATTATTTCCAATAATAAGCCTATGTGATCGTGTAGCAAAACATTTTTATAACCCCCCCCTCCTCAAACTTTGTCACTTTACGTTTCAAGGTGCGTAGAATCCAAATTTGAAATGTCCGTCCGCCGTTCGCCGTCCGCCGTCCGGGCCATAAAAGGCCTAAGAATTTACTTTAAAAACCCGTTCTTTCGCACATAGACTCCATTTGGGGTCTAGTTGGTCCTAACGTTTAACCATCCCGATCGCTTTACTCGCATAGATGCTATGGGCCAAAAACGGGCGAAAAAGTGTCTTTTTCGAGGCTTTGAGTGTTAGACGTGTTAGACTTCCGCCTGGCACGCTTGGCAGGGGGGTCATGGTGGATGGTGAGGGGGGGGGCGGGGGGGGGGGTGGAGTGAGAGGAGGTGCCGCGGCCCCTCTTGGTGGCTGGAGTGACCAGGGGCGTAGCAGAGGGGTGTATGAGAATGGATATTTATTACTTTTACGTGTTATACCCATATAATACACCGCGGCACCATGAGGTGGGTACAGCATTTCTTCGAGGCATGAATATATGTTTTTTTCTAGGTCATATTTGTGTGTTAATACCAATGCTTTTCCTACGCATATTTAATAACATATCCTCTCGACTTTTCGTACGTACTTAGATAATGATATTATTAAGGCAATAGCTATTTGAATAGATAGGAGCTCAAATCGAGAAATATAACATGCGTATATCTCTATCTCTACTATTTATAAGAATGAAACTCCGTCTGTTTGTTTGTTTGTCTGTCTGTCGTGTCTATGCACGGCCAAACGGCTGAGTGGGCCGGATCTACGAGTGGGGGAATCTTCTTGAGATTTTCCGAAAGGTGGAACGAGCGAATTTAAAATTTTCTAATCCCACCCGAACCATGGGCCGTAGGGCGGGAGGGGGGTCGAAGTTCGCGTTAATGTGCGCTTTTTGGACTTCCCCGCTTCCCCTACCCCTCTAAACGGCCGTCGAAAATTCCGGAAAAATACCGGTTTCGTAGGTTTTGAAACGAGAAAGACGACGGCGCGATCGGATCGCGAAAAAAGTATCGGGAGCGTCAAAAAAATCCAAGAGTACGGACCCGTTTTCTCGAAAAGTCGACGTGGAGGCGAGCGTAGCGAGCCAGAGCGGCTAGTAATTATAGAAGTATAGGTTGTGGCAACTCGAAATAGGACACGCCGAGGAGTCTGGACGGGCCTTATGACGTACGCAAGCCAACTAAAACTACGATCATACTCAATTGAAAAAATAATAAACCTTTGCGAAATAATTTGCAGCGTTTTTGTAATCCGTGTTACAATATTATATAGCATTTCCCGATCAAAATAAACATTTTCCCAACCAAAATAAACACTTTCCCGACCAAAATAAACATTTTCCCAACCAAAATAAACATTTTCCCAACCAAAATAAACATTTTCTTTATTAACATTAAGACAATCAAAATGAACTTGCTCCTTCAACAATATGTAGAATATAAACATGAATATTTCTTCAACAATATTAAAAAAACGATAACAACAAACTGTTAGTTTAATGAATTGCTTCACACGCAGCTGCTGTATGCTGATATTAGGTTGACAGAGGTGTTCATTACGTGGTTCCGACTATCATCAGAATTATTAATCGCAGCAACTGCGGGTGAAGCAATTAATTAAAATAACAGTTTGTTGTTTCTGTTTTTTGAATATTGTTAAAGAAATATTTATATTTCTAGTCTACACATTGTTAAAGAAGCAAGTTCATTTTGATTATCTTAATGTTAATAAAGAAAATCTTTTATTTTGGTTGGGAAAATGTTTATTTTGGTCGGGAAAGTGTTTATTTTGGTTGGGAAAGTGTTTATTTTGATCGGGGAAATGATTATTTTGATCGGGAAATGCTATATACAGGGTGTCTACACCGAAATTGAGCAAAACTCTAAGGGTCGATTTTAGAGCTCATTTATGATCGAAAGTTCTTCTTGGAGATTTTTTTTAACGGTTTGTTTTCAAAATTGATTTTTTTTTGTCGGATGGGGGACAGTTTGCGTTATCAGTACTTTACGGAAGGAAAGGCGATTGAGCGAACTCTTTAATTTCATACGAAAATTCAATATGATAACCATTCAAGCCCTTTCATAAGACGTCATGACCAGAACGTTAGCGTACACATTTTTTCTGTAAGTCTCAGAAACATAAGTTCCTTCAGCCCTGTAGGGCGTTGGAAAAGTTATATTCATGAAATACCGTAGAACATTTATAGAAATGTGAGAAGTCGGTGCGCCTTAACAGCAGATTCATTCCATCCAACAACAAAAGGAGTAATCACTCTATGAAGCCATCCGTATTTTAACAAGAACCTTCTTCATTTGTCAGTGTAATCGTTTAATAATTAATTAATAATAATTACAACTACCCACTTTAAAACTACACCTTAATTACAACTTCTTCCTTAATTGCCACGATCCTTCGTAGCTTAAAGCAAAGAGCACAATATTCTCGAAAGTATTTAACTAAAAATAAACCCCAGCTATTATCCTTTTGCTGTTTCCTTCATGAACGCTCCCATGATTTTCAATTTCCCCCGAGTTCTCCATAAAATAATCCATTTACCTACTCCCACCAAGTTGCCCTTATAATTAAAATGTTTTTGCTCGAAAGGACCTCAACTTGAATGCGATTCGAAATTTAATAATCTGCTTCTAAAAATTTTACAGTGAAAAAAAGGGGTGGGGGAATCATGGTGGCTTAGATATAAAATGTCTTGATGTTTTTTTCTAAATAACATTTTCTGAGAATTACTTTCTTCTCGGGATGTACAAATCAGACTCGAAACGAAACGAATGCTTGAAGGGAAAAAGGATTTTTTCCTATTTTTATTACCGACGAAAATGGGGAGTTTAGTTTGTTTTCTTTTTGAGTGCGTCGACTTGAAATATTAACCTCATTTTCTCGTGGGTAGCTGCTCGGGAGAGCTCAAAAACGTGAAGGAGAGCAGATGGAAGGATTTCTCTTCGTTTTCGCGAGGAGAAAAAAAAATGGTGTTTAGGGGTGGGGGTGGGGGGTGGTGGGAAATAGTGGCGGAGGAGTGGGGGTAATTGAGGTCTGTAAGGAACATTTTGCCGTTAAAGGAGTTTTGGAAAGGGGGTGCGGAATGGGGGAGTGAAGACGGGGTAAGAATGGGACCGAATGAGGGGGTAGTAACCCGTTCAAAACAAACAAAGGAGGAAACTTGAGGTTTCAAAGAGTTGCTTTTGCTTGAATTACATTTCGTCCGTTGAATGACTCTCACGCGAGTTTTTCATTGTGAATCGGTTCTCGGCTCATCAGCTGGCACTGGTCCGAAAGGAATTGAAGGAACAAAGAAGTAGGTATGATACAAGTTCCCGTCTTAATTTTTTCAGTTACAATTATTATTTTGTTAAACTTTTGACATTTTATGTCTTTACTTTGGCACATAAACGAAAAAAGCGTTAACAAAAAGCGTTAAAAAAAAGTGTCACGGTTGGTTTTCTGATGATTTCCGCTTACAACCGAGTCGTTGCTAGCGAAATCGTAGGTACTTCGTCGTTTTTCATCCCACAAAATTCGTTGACCATTCGTTCGAAAGCTCACGGTTTATCCAACCATACTATGTTAACTAATGCGAAGTGCGTGGCCAACAAGCTGAGTTATGAGCATGGTTATATGAATAATTGTTTACACACAGGTGATCATTCTCAATAATTGATGTGAACATGATTGCAACCGGTAGTTAATTTTTGATGATTTCATTGAGCTGGTGTTTCGATGATTTGATTCATAGCAGGTAATCCGAATATTCATAAATCATCATAATAAATAATTCATAAATAATAAATAAATCATTTTAATAGGTAATTTCTGTACTTTACACACTAGGAAGCTGTAATTCCGTTTGTAGCCTCTTTTGGACATTTACTTGATGATGCTCAGATCCGGATCAGATGAGTGGCTCTTAAAGCTAATTTATATGCTTCACACTCTAGGAAGCTGTAATTTCGTATGTAACCTCTTTAGGAAATTCACTTTGCGATGCCCTGGGTCCAGATCAGCTGAGTGGCTCTTATAACTTGCATCGGAGTCTGCAACACATACGAGTCTGCAACTAAAGACATAAAATGTCCCAATGTGTTACAGACTCGTATGCAAGCGTTTCTGATGATTGTCGAATACAACCTTATCGTTTTCAAGATTTTAATAGGATTTATTCGGTGAAAAAACTGCCTGAACATGAAATTCCCACGAGTATGAGAAATTTCATCTTTTGTTATACTTTTTAATTATTATTTGCCCACATAACGAAATCACTATTTATTAACGATGAAGCGGAATAAACGTACAAACTTACAATTAAAAGCACAAATGTGGAAATATAAAGGAAATCATGGCCTGCGAAAAGCGCTATCAACAACTAACTCGATATAGGTATGCCAACCAAGCAATACGAAAAACAGTGAATCCCTACCGCCCATGTACAATACAATCTGAGGAACTTCAGTAGGAAGAATCAGTTGAAAACCAATTTTATGGCAAAAAAAAAAAAAATCAGATTGTGGATTTTTGATTTTTTTTTGCTCAATCTTTAAAGATTGTTCAGCAAATATTGACGAAATTTAAATACGTTTTTCAGCATAATGTTGTGAAAACATTTTTAAAGTGCTAGCTAATCGTTTGTTTTGGCTGAAATTCTGCAAAAAATTATAAATTTAACGAATTTTAGCCATTTTTAGTCATTTTTCCAGCACATTTTTTGAAAAGTGACCAATTTATTGTGCTCAAAAAGTGCTAGCCAACGAACTGATGCTTTCATTGGGGAAGCTTGATTTCTTGCCTCAAGAACGGAATTTTGATCTCAATCCCAAGGAGAGTTATCGTCGTCTAGAATTATATATATACTCGGCGCTTCGCGAAACCTATTTCGCCGGGGGGCTTCGCCTCCCTTGGACCCCCTTCTTTTTTTTTTTTTCTATTTCGGCGCTTAGTTAATGCATTTATTTATCGCCGGATCTTTTCTCTTTTGTACATGCGTATAAAAAACGAGGATAATTTGCTATGCAATTCTTAGCCTGAATCAACATTAGTTTTGGAATGTAGCCAGGTTTAAATATTAAGGAGAGGGAAATTGGTAGCTTGAAATGTGAACACTTTTATCACATAAATCAAGCACTTTCCAACGAGTGGCGAACGATTTTTGTGCGATGAATACTGCGGAAGTTTCATTCCCCTAACAATGGCTGGGTTGTACGTGAAAAACACATGAATGCGCATTGTGACACAATCTATAAAAAAAAAAAAACGGACGGTAGACCTACAACTACAGTCGGTCATGTAATAATGATTAACGTTTGTTTATCGATTAAAGTAGAAGTTTTGAGTTTTCCCGGACACTTATATCTGCAGGCATAACGAAATTATTGGGGGTCGGCCGTGAAGAATTCCATAGCAATTGGTGTGAATCAGAAACCCCATATATATATATATCGTTCGCCACTCGTTGGAAAGCGCTTGATTTATGTGATAAATGTTCACATTTCAAGCTTCCAATTTCCCCCTCCTTACGTACCAGGCTACATTCCTCAACTAAGTTGATTGGCAAATACTACTAAGAATTTCATAGCAGTTTTTCATTTATCCTCGTTTTACCCATCCTTACGCTGAGTAACAAAAGTAAAAATGGCGTCACACAGGATGATGAAAAAGATCCGCTACTGCGAGTCGCGAAGCAGCCGAGTATATCGGATTATTTTTTTTAAGCACTAGGACACTCGTAATTAGTGGTCCACAAATGGAAACGTCCTGTTAATCATTATTAAATGATAAAAATTTCTTTCAATTCCAGATGAGCCCATCATTATTACAACCTTGTATTCGGCCAGGTGTCTATTTTCTCTGCTAATGCCGACCGATAACGTCCCTGTTCGGCTGACCAGAGATCGGAGGTTTAAGCGGTCAGCACCAAACCCGCGTTTGTCGGCAGTTCGGGTGAATATTCCCAACCCCATCGACGCCCCCGTTAGCCCAGCCATCAAAACTTTGTGGAATTTCTGGACGGGGGTGGAGAGAAACTCCATTTTAAGGGGGGACCTCCTTATAGAAATTGCTCCTGAGAAGTTGAGGCCGCCGTACATCGTTTGGAGTTTAACGGCCGGTGATTCCAAGCAGTGAATCTGTTAATCTCAGTACGGCCGACGGGTTGGTATGGATTTTCGGATACGAAATATGACTGTACGTTCCTTCTTAACATATATAAAAGTATCTCCCAATTGGATTGCGCAGCATAGCTCTTCTCAAAACAATTAAATTGGTGTCACTGACCAATTTATAGGAAAGGAAGTAGGCCAAACGCGACAGAGTCCTGCAAGGATACTATTATGGAACAGATTGAGATATTGTAACAGTGACAAACACGTATACTAGATCAAACTATACATTGAGGGGGGCCTGTGGTAAACCTGCTGATGAAGTGGACGACAGATCTTTCAACGACAAGCAAAAAAATTATTACTGTTACCTAGAAAGCTTTCGAGATCTCGATTTTTTTAAATGTTTAGCCCTTTAATACAACCCTTTAGTGTTGATAAAAATTGATGCCGAGCTTCTAGGACCATCTAGACCCCATATGTTATTTAAGAAACACAAGTTTCATATAGTTTGATCTAGTATTTTTGGAGAAAGCGGCGGACGGCGGACGGACGGATTTTTATTTAATTTGATTTCTGGATTCTACGCATCTTGAAAGGTAAACCAAAAAATTTTCAAGGGGTGTTAAATAATTTTTTTCTTGGTCGATTACAATGGCTCATTATTGGAAATAATAAACCAAAAGCGTTAAACTCCAAATGAAGAACACTTTCGAAGACTCATTTCAACATTTTTAAAGCCATTACAAAAGCTTTATTTTCTTTAAAAAAATCGCCAAAATGGTGAATAGATATTTTTCTATGAGACGATATAAATACGAAATTAAACCTGAATCCTAGTTATGAATCAGACTACATTCAACAAGAGACCCATGGGGCGAAACATTCGCTCTGAATAGAAAATCAATGAACAAAAGTTTTAAGTTTTAACAAAAGTTTTAACGAACGAGAAAGGAAGTGGAGTTGGTACGTAAACTACCGGTAGATAGCAGTTTAATACAGTCATAGAGAACAGACTTTAAATGAGAGAAGAGAGCGCTGGAAATGAGACGTTGAAGGGCGTACTATGTTATCAACCAATTGAAAAAAATACGAAAAAGTGAGCTTTGAAAGTTTTTTCGTCCTCTAGAAAAGTTACGAATAATAACATAAGCCCTTCTTCTAGACACCCATTCAAGTGATACCTTACTTCCATCCCCTCATTTCTACCTCACAACAGCATAGAACGGCACTCATCTGATTGGTGAAAGCTAGTTTTGATTTCAGCTGTGAATAATTCGTAGTACCGCCTGTAATGATATGCACCCTCCCTCACCAGCACGTCTACCTTGGTAGATCTCCATAGTGTGATGGCCAATACCTAGGAACCATTCAACAAAATGGATGTTCAATGGGGAGATGTTCGGTTATAATTAAGCAGCGCCGGTAACCTTCGGGGCCGCTGAGCCGCCGCCACTGGAAGGCTGATGAGGCAGCAAATTGACTGAATACTAATAAATTGATGACTTACTCCACGATTGATTGACTGAGGGAGATTAGCTATTTGGAATCATCGGATCCGCCCCAAGAGATCCCTCGACTGAGGCGGTAATGGGAATGTGCGGTCAGGGCGCGGAACGTAATCTACGTGTTCAGGTTTTCGTGGCTAATGTGCTACAATCCGCTCACGACTCAACCTCAACCCCTTTTGAAAATATATTCACGTCCGAAATCGTCTTATAACGTCGTTATAATGACAAATATACATTCGTATATTCCGACCATGAGCCAAAATAAAAAAAATTGTTAACAACCAATTTTGTGGCCCCCCCATTTTATTGACATTTAAGTACATTTTTCTGCATAATTTTGAACATAAAGTGTTTAATGTTCTATTTTTAAGTTAATAAACTTTATTTGAGCACTATTCTGCTAAAAAAAACTCAAAGATATTGGATTTCCTTCCCAAAATACCCATTTCCGCTGTAAACTACCCGAGCGGTTCTCTATCTTTCTGGCATACGTGCCTCGCTGATCAAACACTCTATCGTGAATAAAGTACAAAAGGCAAATAATTTAATTCTAGGGCTACATTAAAGTTCCGGTCTTTGTGGAGCCCACAATTTGACTAATTATCTACATTATTCTGAAGAATAATAAGTATGTCTTCAGGCATACTTATGTAAGTTCACGCTGATGAAATGGACTCACGAACATTTCATCATATCCCTTTTGAAAATATATTCACGTCCGAAATCGTCTTATAACGTCGTTATAATGACAAATATACATTCGTATATTCCGACCATAATACCAAAAGTTAGCTAATTTCTAATTATTATATTCTCTGATGCTAATTTCTAATTATTATATTCTCTGATGCACATGGATGCTGCTCTTACTGTTGCGAATCCGATTCTCACCCTCAGCCATACTCTTATTTGCCCTTGTGGTCTGAACCATTTTTCAGCCAATTTTTCGGCGTGAACTTTGGTAAAGGCCACCATTTGGGGGGCAAAGAGGCCGTCGGCCGAGCAGACTAGGAGAGTAAATGATGCGTGTCGCTGCTCACATGCTGCCAGATATTTTCGTTTTTTCTCCTCCTCAGCGGATGACATGAGCTCACCTATAAGGTCTCGTATCTCGTTGTGCCTTCGTGTAATTATCCCCCCGTTTTACAGTTCAGGGCATATTCGAGATAGAATTCATGGTTGCCTCACCCATCACATGCGACTGACATTTCAACCGGCTTTCTCATCCAGCGGATTGCTAAGGCTTCTTGAAATTCGCAAGCAGACAAGTCATAATTTTGCGTTTTTAATGGAAGGGTGGAGAGCCAACTCGAGGTTTTTACTTTCGTTGTCTTCAGGACTTCGCTCGTCCTATTGCTCTTTGTCGTTGAATTGGGAGCTTTTCCCATGTGGTATTTAGCAAGTCGTCTTCTACCTGGAGTCTCTGTCTTCTTACTTCTTCCTTCACCTGCCTTATTGCCGCTTAGTGTTCACTGACTTCAAACGGTTGTCTCCGTCACACAGCTTGTTCTAAAACTATTGTGCTTGCTTTGGAAGTCATATATCACTGATTGACTGATCACACTGGTCCGTCCATGCCAAACCCCCTTTGTTGACTGGTAGAGAGAAGAGATCGGTTTCTTCAGATGACTCATTTCCTCCTAGAATCTATGGCATGAAGACTGATCCATTTGAATTTCGAACGGGCATATATGTGTTTTCTCCTCCTCCATCCACTCGCTGAACGAACTGCCATTGGAATTGAAATGACTTTATGAAGGCACTAGGCGCATTTTGAGGCTGAGTTTTTTCCGCAGTGGCTACCTTATTCACATTCTTTACCCAATTCTCGATTTTGCTTTTTAAGTACTCCTGCTTTCCCTCTCCTATATATTCTCCAAGTTAGCGTTGTCCGGTCACTATATGAATTCCTGTTCCTTGAAAGACCCTGTTTGCGTCCTCCAAGTCTTCAGGACGGACTACCAAAAAGGATAGTATCCGGTATTAGGACTGAACTTCTGCAATTTCCCCTCCCACCATCTCTTCAACCCGTCAACACTCCCTTGCGCTGCCGGATCAACTGCGTAACAGCATTGTTATACATCTAAACATCGATCTTGAAAAAGACCAATCAGAGGTAAGGTTGAGATAACATACAATAACTTGCTAGGGGATCGCCTTGTGTCACCCCTTCTTTGCTATATAGTTCGTGTCCTCCTCCTTTCATCACCAATTCGGCTTGTCCTTTATAGGAATTATATAGAAATCGAGCTCAGCTCGGACAGTGTAGCTGAGCATACCAAAGTGCCACTATTCAATTCACCGAATTAAAAGCATTTTTTGCGTCCACTAGCTACAATCCCCATTTTGAATGTGCAGTGGCTCTCTCATTGAGTGTTGCTCCTTCGATGCCTGCACTTAGGTCTTCATATAGCTGTTTGTCCCTGCAGTTTTCCATTACTTCATCACTTGTCACCTCCGCCATGCATTTCCCCAGTACTCTCCATAAGCACTCTCCTATACCTTTTGGTCGGACCCCTGGGTTCATGTCAAGTGCTATCAGTCTGCACGCCATGAGTGCCTCAATTGAATTCCATGGGATGTTCTCATTGTTCAATCTGTTAGCAAGGGCAGCCACATTCATGCATATTCAAAAATGTGCATATTTTGAAGATCCATCATGACCGTTCTACCACTAATGATCCCCATAATGTCCTAAGAGCTGGAAAATGCGGACTCCTATACGGATATAGCAAGTTAGGGGACCTATATACCTCCATTTCCCCATACATTATGTATGATTGTAATAAAAGCAGATTTGATTCAATTATACTTGAAATATGCTTTATACGTAAAAGCCAAATCAGCACTGAATCGGTCAATCGTTGTCTAATTATTCGGATGGCTTCATATTCTCTCCAGCACCATCCATGTTGACTCTGTTCCAGGATCTAATTTCCCCCGAGTTTGTTACAGAGCTATAATGTCATACAAAACGAAAGCCAGTATAAAATGCAAAAAAGACCGGCAACATCGAAGAGAAAACCGCCCACTGAGCTATAAATCCCCTCCCCTTCCAGTTTCCCGTTGTTTTCCACCCCTACAAAAAAAAAAGCCTTTTAACTCTTCGATACACCCCTAACTGACAAACGTTCGGCCGTTACATTTCGACTTCTATCGCGGGCATATAAAAGCCGTTGGAACCGACTCAATGAATTTGTTTGTCAAAATGCGTGAGAAAGATCAATGTTTGCTTTTTATTCGGATAGGTTTAATAAAGCGGTTCTGAGGATCTGTGATGAAACTCAAAATCTTTGTCAAATGTTCAAGAATGTAATTATATGGACTGTAAATAACTAGTATTAAATTTAAAAGGTTATTTCCGCTAGTAGTAATAGTAAAATTATCATTTACGCACCTTTTGGAGGAAACCGTCATCCCTAGCAAGTCAAGCACAGGGCTTGCGATGCAAAGACTTCATCATCTGGCCGTCAAAACAGTACCTACTGAACTGTACTGAAGCAATGTTTTGACGGCCTGATGATGATGTCTTTGCATCGAAAGCGCTAGCCCCCGGTACTCGACTTGCTAGGGACGACGGATTCCTCCGAGAGGTAAGTAAATGATAATGAAAATAACTAGATTTCATGCTTACATAACACCCACTTTTTGGCGTAAACACTTTTTCTAAATTATATTCTGCTACACAAACATATTTTTAAAATTTTCCGCAGTATTCACCGATTATTTTGTTGGCAAATATAAAGTACCTAGGTATATTTTTCAGCGCATAAAAAATCATTTAAAAAAAAAAAAAAAAAAAAAAAAAAAAAAAAAAAAAAAAAAAAAAAAAAACTCGGCGCTTTGCGCCCCCCGGTTTATTTCTTTTTCCATACTCTGTATGAAATCATAGGAACACAGAATGTGTTTTTGCGATGATTCTATTTCCTTACCAACGGCTTGGTTGCACGTGAATAATAACAATATTTGGCAATAATAAAATAAATAATTGTTAGACATTTAATTTGGTCTAAAACCCTATAAATATTATATAAATAAATATGTAACTACAAGAAAAATACTATATAAATTGAGAGCTTTCCAACGAATGGTGAACGATTTCTGTGCGATTAAAATTGCGGAAGTTCCATTTCCCTACCAACGGCTCGGTTGTACGTGAAAATCATAAGAAAATTTACAAGCGGTTGAAATCATGTTGACAATATCAATTATTGAGAATGATCATCTGTGTGTAAACAATTGATTCAAATAACCATGCTCATAACTCAGGTTGATGGCCACGCACTTCGCAGTAGTTAACATAATATGGTTGGATAAATCAGGAGCTTTCCAACGAATGGTGAACGATTTCTGTGCGATTAAAATTGCGGAAGTTCCATTTCCCTACCAACGGCTTGGTTGTACGTGAAAATCATTATAAAAGGCGCATAACGGTTTTTTCTGTCGGTTTTTTGTGACGATTTTTTTTCGGTAGGTCATCGCAAAAACACATTCTGTGTTAAAAAAAAAAAAAAAAAAAAAAAAAAAAAAAAAACGGACGGTAGACCTACGGTTCTACAGTAAGATCATGTAATAAAGATTAAAAATGTAATAAGGTGAACGATTTCTGTGCGATTAAAATTGCGGAAGTTCCATTTCCCTACCAACGGCTTGGTTGTACGTGAAAATCATTATAAAAGGCGCATAACGGTTTTTTCTGTCGGTTTTTTGTGACGATTTTTTTTCGGTAGGTCATCGCAAAAACACATTCTGTGTTAAAAAAAAAAAAAAAAAAAAAAAAAAAAAAAAAAACGGACGGTAGACCTACGGTTCTACAGTAAGATCATTTAATAATGATTAATTTTACACATTATTAGTTCATAATGGTTACTTAGGAGTAGTAGTTTATAACTGAGCGTAATAAATCAGCTTTCAGAGGCTTAGGGATTATGAGATGCTGTGATAAAATGAGAGCATTCCAAAAAGTGGCTAACGATTTTCCTGCTATGAAAACTAAGGGAGTTACACTTCCCTAGTAACACATTGGTTGTACGTGAAAATCAATAGAAAACCCCACCGTGACGTGACGCTCGTGACGTGACGAAAACAAATAGAAACGTCCTGTTAGTCATTATTAAATGATAAAAATTTAAAATGTTTCCTATGGAGTGGAGTAAATGATGCTATTGCTTTACGTTAAGAGTATTGTAACCGGCTTATTAAAATTGTTTATAGTCCAATCAACTTAGTTTTGGAATGTAGCCAGGTACGTAAGGAGGGGGAAATTGGTAGCTTGAGATGTGAACATTGATCACATAAATCAAGCGCTTTCCAACGAGTGGCGAACGATTTTTGTGCGATGAAAACTGCGGAAGTTTCATTCTCCTAGCAACGGCTGGGCTGTACGTGAAAAACGCTGAAACTGTGACATAAATTTTGCGTCACGGAAATTTTTGGTTGACCCCCCAGAGCAAACACATATCCATGTCAAATAAATTAAAATTAATAATAATGTTATGTCTATATTATGTGTTTACAAATAATAAGTTCAACTTGGTACGGATTTGAAAACTAAACTATTTTATTATTTGAACTTGGTTACAGGTAAATCAAATACAACTCATGTTTTTTTCAGAGTAAGTAATAATTACAAATTATGTATAGCTGTAAAACGGAAGTTAGTGAAAAACGTTTTCTGTTTCCACGAAAAATAAAGAGTTACAATGTTAAATCGATTTCTACGGTTAGGTCATCAGTAACAAACAATAACTTGTTAACAATGTGTAATTATTGTTTGTTACTGATGATGACCTAACCGTCGAAATCGATTTAAAATTGTAACTCTTTATTTTTCGTGGAAATAGACAACGTTTTTCACTAACTTCCGTTTTGTAATGGGTTTCCACAACTTCGTCGCGAGTGATTTAGTTCGTTTGTATAGCTGTTCTCTACGATAATAATGAATAAAAAGGAATAAACTGAAATTTTTATATTGCAAGTTTTAGCGATTCGTTCAGCATATTTTATGGGTCGATTTCAAACTGGTTTCCAAAAACACCTTATTAAGAAATGTCATTGATGTACTTTTGGCAAAATTGTGACAATTTGTCTTGTCTTTTTGATTTTTCATTTATTTATTTTCATGTTTTTATACTAGACCTATTAATTGACTTGTTTAACGACAGTAGTTAACTTTTATTATGTTTCTGACGTATCCGTTCTACTCGGAATCTGTTTTTTCCAGGACACATTAATGTCCAAAGCAAGCGGATAAAATGTTTTGAATTAAATCAACGAATAAGTAAATGGAATAATTTAAATTATTTCATCCCAACAAATATCAATAACATGATGCTCACGGCCGACCAAACTAACAACATCCATCAGTTTCATCATTCCCGAACCAATAAGTACCTCACTCTGCCCATTCGCAAATGTAAATGCCATCATGCATCATTTTCTCACATCATAGTCGTCCGATCTCACTCAAAAGCGGAGGGTAGTTGGGATGAGATTTTAGAGATCATTCAAAACATTTCAGTGATCCATATATTCAAGTTACGGATAAGAGGAAGCTATGTGCTACTAAATAAATAGAGCAACTAAAAAAAAGTTTGCGCCTCGGCGGGGGCTCCGCCCCCCTGCACCCCCCGGTTTATTGGTTTTTCCGTAACGGTTTTTAACACAGAATGTGTTTTTGCGATGACCTACCGAAAAAAAACCGACAGAAAAAACCGTTACGTTAAAACCGTTACGCCACGTGTTATGCCACGTGTTATGCCACGTGTTATGCCACGTGTTATGCCACGTGCAACCAAGCCGTTGGTAAGGAAATAGGAACACATTCTGTGTTCCTATGATTTCATACAGAGTATGGAAAAAGAAATAAACCGGGGGGTGCAGGGGGGCGGAGCCCCCCGCCGAGGCGCAAAGCGCCGAGTTTTCTGTCGGTTTTTTTTCGGTAGGTCATCGCAAAAACACATTCTGTGTTAAAACGGGCAAGCAGAGATTACACAAAAATGAAAAAATATAGAGGAGACTGTCATCTCCATTCTACATGTTGTTTTTTATATAAGAAAATAAAATATAAAATCGAGGTCCTTCCACCTGTTTCTAGATTGTCAACGGACGGGTGAACGCCAGTTTTCCCCACGTATCTGCTCACGACATCTCTTGGAATAGGTAATGAAACTTCACTTCATTGCAGTACGAGTACGATAGAAAAGGATTTTCTAATAGTAGAGTGGAACTGTAATCAAGGAAGGATATCCTTATAAATACGTTGAAATACGAACCGTATCTAAATGAAATGGGGTGACTAAGTGCTTGGCGGTGTGAATGAGATCCATTCGTGATTATGACACCCCAAAGCTTTAAGACTATGCACAGAAATTGAAAAAAAAAAAACAAAATTTAACACAGAATGTGTTTTTGCGATGACCTAAAAAAAAAACCGACAGAAAAAACCGTTACGTTAAAACCGTTACGCCACGTGTTATGCCACGTGTTATGCCACGTGTTATGCCACGTGTTATGCCACGTGCAACCAAGCCGTTGGTAAGGAAATAGGAACACATTCTGTGTTCCTATGATTTCATACAGAGTATGGAAAAAGAAATAAACCGGGGGGTGCAGGGGGGCGGAGCCCCCCGCCGAGGCGCAAAGCGCCGAGTTTAATCGTTCATATCAAGACTTTAAACCATCCCAAGCGTTTGCAATAGGTTTTAGCGCCGTCTAACATCTCCAGACTTCATTGTCATCCCTTAAACGTTCACTGTAAAATTAACCTGAAACATAATCGCTTAAAATTGCCATAGTTATAACTTATAACAATGGCAAGTAGAAACTTTGTGCGGAACTCCATTTTTTACTTTGTTTCAACAATTATTGTTGTTTTCAAGTGGAACTTTCATTTGATTTTCAATAGCGCCAACTGAGTTCATTTAACAACTCGATGTAATTGGTAAATTGTTGTTTGTACCTGTAAGTAATTAAATTGAATCTAATCTAATTCTAATTATAAAAATAAGCACAGTTTGCCTGAACCTTTTTTTCTCGCACATCACACTCAGCTGTTCAAGATGGCTCCTGAAAGATCATTCGTCTCTTGTTATCCCAGAGAGGCTCCTTATCAATTTTCAACGTTCTACCGTGAACAGGAGAGATTTTAGCTCACTCAGCTGATCAGGAGGGCGCCTGTAAGATCATTCATGTTTTGTCATCCCAGAGAGGCTCCTTATCAATTTCCAACGTCCAACCGTGAACAGGAGAGATTTTAGCTCACTCAGCCGATCAGGATGGCACTCCACAATTTGCTCATCTATTGATGTCCCAAAGAGGATCCCTATCAAATTTCGTCGTCCTACGGTAAATAGGAGATATTTGACCAAGATTTTGCCATCATTATGATTGATATTACGGCTCGTCGTCAGCTGATCCTCACCAAAGTCAGCGAGGCACAAGTTCCGTCATGGTATATAATACATCATATCAAAATTTGGTCAAAATCGGACCAGCGGTTTCGGAGGAGTAGTGAGCACAAAATTTTGTTGTCGAGGATAATATATATATATATATATATATATATATATATATATATATATATATATATATATATATATAAAGAAATCTGAAAATGAATTACTATTATAAACATGTTCTATACCCTCTGAATCGCAAAGAAAATGCAGACCCACCCCCAAGTGCCGCGCGCTGTAATACCCCCTTTTTTTCGACAAGTTGGGTAATGAATAAATATTTGTGATTAACTTAATTAACTCATTGAATAAATGTCTGTTGTGTCTTAACGAGTGCAGCTCGGTCACCCGGTACTCAAATTAAAACATACATACGCTGAGGTAAACTAGCTAATAATATGCACAAGTAGCTTTGTAGGAGAGGAAAATGCTAATTGTGACGTCGCAGGGATTCCCTCGATCGGAAAACCATCCCTGAGCGCCTTTTACGGTTTCCCCAGCGTTCTTTGATGTGGTTTGAGCTGTGAACCTCACTTTGTACTCCCGTTTCCCCCTCGCCGTCTTTCAAATAGGCAGATTTGCTCCGTTGGAACCGGAGGAGTAAACAATTAGCTGATTGGTTCCCTCTCGCTTCTCAGGTGAAAGCTTCTCTTCCTTTAGGCAGAGGGAAACAATACCATGCACGCTTCGACGATCCCGGGCGCGCAATTATTTAGAGACTAAGCTCCCATCGAATCCTCTCCCGGCCTGTAGAACTGCGTGAATGCACAATGAGTCCCTCTGTCGTTATATACCGCTGTTATTTACACCGTTGAATTTCAGTCGCCGTGGTTGGCATTCGTTGATACTTGAAACCCGAGGCTCTTAACCAATGGTCCGCGGACCACCAGTGGTCTTCGAGTTAACCAGAAGTGGTCCATGAGACTTTTTCGTTAAAATTAGGTGGGTGAGCGGGAAAAAACTAATAATTTCATATCCACCTATTTGTGATTGGTTTCTTGATAGCTGTGGTATCATACAGTCAATACGGAAAACATTACTGCACATTTAGAATCTGTGACTAATGAATATCCAAACAAGTATTGATCAGTGCTCACGAAGTGAGTTACATGATAGCGCATTTTCTTGAACTACTCAAACTAGTTTTAGCAATGTGAAGGCGGTAAAAGCTTTACAAATATTTATAGCCCTATCATTGGGAAAATACGTATATTGAGGGATATCTTCATTTAAACATTTACCAGAATTGTCACTTGTGATCATTTCTATTTTCCAAGTACATTCAACATACATCCCTTTGGACGAAAATGAAGAAATCTTACTAACTGTCTATCTGTCAAACCGAAATTGTAACTACGTACGACTGAATTCCGTAAGATGATTAATGAAATGTAAATTTACCCTCGTTATCCCTGAATTCCTCTTCATGTTCGTTTTTCTTTCCCGAAATTTCCTACCAGTTTGACAACAGTACTCATAACCGCAAGAGTATTGTAGTGTATAAACCCCAAATCGGTTAGGGAAGAAGTAACTTTGGAAGAAAAACAATGTAATTATAATTATAACCTACATATTGTAGAATATTATTTGAGAAAATAAGTGAAATTCCATCATTCTAAAGAATAATAATTGAGATTTTAAAAATAAAAAATGGTCTAAATGCTATACTAGGCCGTTAGAGATAAAATCAGTGTTCATGATAAAAATGGAGTGAATTACTGTTCGTGTATGATGATGTCCTAACCGTCGAGTCGATCTAACTTGTGACTCTTTACGAGGTCTGTCCGGAAAGTTCGTATAAAAGGGAAATAAAAATTCTTTTACATTCAATAATGCACTTGAATCAATGTTCTCTTCTTTAATTCTGTTCACCAGACACAATGCACTTGCGCTGAAGGCTCATTGGGAGTCTTCTGTTTACAGGTTCTTCAGCAGCCTCGTCGTTGCTGATTGATTGCCTTTTCATCACCCAAATGCTTTGGGGGCGCCCAAAGCTCCAGTTCGTTTAAGGAACTGAAGGTGCCAAATCAGGTGAATGGTGAGGGGGGACGGGATTCTGTCACTAATGCTGCTACTGGCCAAAATTCCGCGACTTCAGCTTAGTACCAGTCCTTACAGCATGCCACCCTCCATCCGACAGTTGGTGAAAAGAAGGCAAGGTTCAAAAATTCGAGCAACACTCGAACATTCTCCGAGAGCTGCTGGGCTCAGACTGAACATTCTGTAGGTTGTCAAGACAGGAAAAACCGGTCAGCTGCCCCATCCTCTAGCCTCCAGGTTCCAACAGAAAATATTTATACGAACTTTTCGGACGGACCTCGTACATTCATGGAAATAGACAACATTCTTGGTTAATTTCCAATTTTTATCTAGGATTCAGCTGAACTGAGCTGGTCTTGGGCTTTCTGAAAGTGGACTGGACATGTTCCATATTTCGTTGCACGAACAAATTTAGTGAGAGTTGAAAGAAACATTGTTTCTTTAACCAAAAAAAAAAAAAAAAAAAAAAAAAAAAAAAAACTTACAACAAAATATTCTTGCCAACCTTCGCGGTGTTGTGAAGATAAATATGATGAAAATGGTAAAAACAGTGATAGTATTGGGACGCCAGATTTTTGCCTCTCTCAACGAGCACTCGAAATATAGACGTTCCCACTTTCCGAAAGTACACCGGGATGGTGGAGAAAAATGAGCAATACCGAAGTAAGGAAGTAGAAAAGTTTACCCGCTCGATATTGGCAGATTCCATCGAAAACGGTTCGAAATGACTCGAACACGAGTGTCAAGCACAGTTGAAGGTTTGTCCTACGAAGGGGAAACGGAAAACCCTACATTCCGTGGTTCTCAACTTATTTAATATCGGGAGAGAAAACCGAAACTTATTTCTTCCGTTGCGAACCCAACAACTGTCTTACTCCGCCTTGCCTTCAACAACAATACACCTCCACCACCTTTACCGCTGCTTTGACACGCAGTAGGTATTCTCCTCTCCCCCTTTCCTCGAATTACTTCCCGGTGTTTGCGTTCCCTCGACTAGCGACGCAGTTTTTGCCCCAATGCTGACGTACAACTGAAAACTATATGGTAGAATAAAATGAATGAATGAATGCGAGATCAACATGTTTAGCCAACAAAAAGAAACCATGCAAGACAAAATAATATTGATTACTGCAACAATGCATATCTCTAGTTTTCGTTATTTAGTGATGCATACCATCGAATTTGAAATATCCCGCTCTAAATTTATACTCTCGTTAGTTCTCAAGTTGGTCACTAGTAGTGCATAAATCGTATAAATTACTGTAAAAATTTTCAGCCTTTTTTTTGCCACTCCAGGAAAAAAACTTCTAAATAATATTGAGCGATTCCAAATTTTGTTGTTGCAGATTTACAGCAAATATTGATGATATTTGAGTTCATTTTCAGTATAGTTTTGACCATAAATTCGAATGTTCTGGTTCATTGTTAATAAACTTCTACTTATTAAAATTCTGCTAAAAAAATAAATTTAACAATTTTTAGTCGTTTTTGCAATTTTGAGTAATTTTTTTAGCTAATTTTTTGAAATTTGAGAAATTCCATAGCCTCAAAAAATGCTGGCCAACGAAATAATTATTTCATTTGTACAGCTTGATTTTTTTGTTGTACAAGAACGGAATATTTATTGTAATCCTAAGGAGAGCTATCATCTGCAATGACACACACATACACACATGCACGCACGCACACAACACTACAAAAATTGTCTTAAAATTCGCTAATAGCGTTATATTCATGAATCGTTTGTAAATGTCTCAACACAAATGTTCATCAAGGAAATCGTTGGAAATTTTCATTATACAACTTCGGAGTCATTGCAGTAATTTTATTTTTCACATAATTGGCTAAAACGCACTTCAAGTGTATTCCATTCCCAATCGCCAGTCGATTGGACAAAGAAAACCAAAGATTTTCGAGTAACGGTTATCCAATATTGACATAATAAACCGTTACGTAATAATCCGCAACGTTTAATATTCCGGTTGTCACCAGTGAATGACGCCAGTGATCGAAAGCTATAACAAGAGCGTAACCTCCATCCCCGAACGTACCAACTCGATTATTCGTCGGAAACCGCAAAAATGGGTCGAGCACTATCACGCTTTTAAAACGCCGTGTCCTGAAAAACGATTTGATCGCTCTAAATTAATCGGCGGAAACCAGCAACCTATTATGAATCCCTCCCGTAATTCTCGTCTCTACAGATTTTTAATTGTCCTCGCTCCATTCCCTCTGGTTTTCTCTTCTAATGAGACTCTGGGTCAGTTATTCTGACGGTGACGGGTTGATTATTCCGTGGGGAGCTCAGAGAGGAAAACGCTGGGTACTGAGAAAAATCCCCCGGCTCTGAGATCAACGCTAGATAAAACACGTCAATCAACGATGTGGTTAAAGTTGTTTTTAGGTTATCTTTGTAACATATTCGAGCTCGAGAACTGCAAACTTATGTCGCATGTGAAGAAGAAATCATTGCATGGTAAGTAATGCATGCACTACTGGGAGTCCCTATGAATGGGTTTTGCAATGCAATATTGTTGAAAATTAAAAGAAAAAAAAAAGATAAACGAAAACAACATGAATTTTCGTGATCACCCTTCCCCCTATCAACCGCCTCAACCGACAGTTAATTTTCATCATAAACTCCAGCATGGAATTTGAAACTCCCGGCATACTTTCCAAAACTCGACCGTTGAACAAAATAGCACTACGAAAATTTGACCTGACTAGTTAAAACATCATGATTTCTCATAATTACCCCCTACATTCATCCCGTTCCACAATGAAATATGAAACTCAAAATATACGATCTAAAACTGGACCAAATTCATAGTTGAACAAAAAAGAATCACAAAAATCGGACGAGAATTGTTAAAACACCACGATTTATGAGTATTACTCCCTCAATTCACTCCATCCTATGAAATTTACAATGCCTGAAAAAACGCGTTCCAAAACTATGTAGAATTCGTAATGGAACAAAGTATGAATCACGATCCACGTCTACCAAGTTGTTTGTGGCACATAGCTTCCTCGTTTACCTATCATGAATTATTGATCATTGAAAAGTTTTGAATGATCTTGAAAAATTCCATAGCGGCAGGGAGTAAATCAAGAAGTGGCGTGAAATGTCATAATTGGTCAATTAAGAAACGAAAAAATGATACTCAATATATAGCATTGCCAAGCCAAATGAAACCTTTTCAAGTCGAATGAAACCTTTTCCAAGTCAAATGAAACCTTTTCCAAGTCAAATGAAACCTTATCCAAACCAATGAAACCTTTTTACATATCAAATTGAACCTTTTCCAAACCAAATAAAACTTTTTCCAAACCAAATGAAACCTTTTCCATATCAAATGTATAAGGAATTTAGGTGCCCCCCCCCCCCCCCCCCCCCCAGAGGTGCAATGGGGGCCTAAATCCTCATAAAAAGGTAGAGGAGGTAAAGAGAGATCCCGTCAGAGAGATACCATCCCTAGTCATAGCTTTTAATGAGCCATGTTCGGGGAAGGTTAATATTCCTGTCACCAGGAAATCATCCGACGCCAAACCAGCTGTCTAAAATGATCGAGAACAGCGCGTGGTTCCCATTGATTCCTCAACGGGACGCCGCCAACGCTATCTCTGGTGCTCTGACGGGAGCTTGATGGACCTCTCAGGAGGTAACTCTGTTACACTCCTCCCCTTAAAGACATACTTGATTGAAGATCAAGTATGGTAGTTGGGTGGAATAGTGAATAGCTGAGAACTAATGCTCATTCAATCATAAATAGCTGCATTGGCGTTTTGGATGGGGAAATAGAAATTAAAACTGGATTGTCAATGAAGCTTCATAAGAAGTATCTTCATTGAACAATCGGGACAAAACGGATGCTCAACTATGGAGACTTATACCTTAGGAAATCAAAATATATATAGAAATTAATTTGCCCATCATTGGGGACTTTAAATTAAATTGCCCAACTATGGGGACTTGAATGGCGCACTAAGCTGGTAATTGACATATAGCAATACTCAGGTGGCATGAAATTGAAATAATATAAAATGAATTTGCCCAACTATGGGGACTTAAATTGTGCACTAACCTGGTAATTGACATTATAGCAATACTCAGGTGGCATAAAATTGAAAGAAAATATGGTATATAAAATATAAAAAGGGAATAAAAAAGAGAAATTATAATTCAAAGACCAATGAAATTATTTATATACCAAAGGGTGATAATGGGAATTCCTTCTGGAACCCCGGGCCATGTTTCTTCTGAAACATTAACGCCCCAAAAAATAGTGGATTGGACTACTAGGCGTCAGCCGTGCATAATCCAAACCACCATAACATGTGGTACCATATAAGGAATTTAGGTGCCCCCCCCCCAGAGGTGCAATGGGGGCCTAAATCCTCATAAAAAGGTAGAGGAGGTAAAGAGAGATCCCGTCAGAGAGATACCACCCCTAGTCATAGCTTTTAATGAGCCATGTTCGGGGAAGGTTAATATTCCTGTCACCAGGAAATCATCCGACGCCAAACCAGCTGTCTAAAATGATCGAGAACAGCGCGTGGTTCCCATTGATTCCTCAACGGGACGCCGCCAACGCTATCTCTGGTGCTCTGACGGGAGCTTGATGGACCTCTCAGGAGGTAACTCTGTTACAAATGAAACCTTTTCCAAACCAAATGAAACCTTTTCCAAACCAAATGAAACCTTTTCCAAACCAAATGAAATTTTTTCCAAATCAAATGAAACTTTTTCCAAACCAAATGAAACTTTTTCCAAACCTAGTGTATTTCTGTGAAGTAAACAATCGTGGATAAATAATATAATATTACAAAATTTCGGAAATTCAGTCTTAGAGGTTTAAACAGTCAATGTAAGCCACTACCGGTGATGGCTCGAGGCCACTGCATCATCATGTCCATTACATAATTGGATGAGTCAGTTGCTGTTACAGTTCTGACGCATCTATCAATGACTTGCGTCAAAATGTGGTTTTCATCCGGTTCGCTCAGTATGTTCCTCGCGTGACATTTTATTTTCGAGAAGGCCTTTTCCACTGGATTCAACATAGGGGAATAAGGAGGAAGGTAGTGTACTTGGAACCTCACTTCTTCGATAAAGCGCTTCACCGTTGCAGCTTTGTGGATTCTCGCGTTGTCCATAATTATTACGTTGTCTGGGTCTGGTATTTTCTGACGCAGTTCTGCCAAAAACTCGACGAAAAGCTCAGCATTCGTCGTTCCTTGTGCGATAACCTTGGAATGAACAACTCCTCGGTTATTCAAAGCCAAAATGAGGCTCACATTTCTTCCTCGGACCATAAGTACCGTGACCACTGCTTGAGTGTTTCTCCTCGACCGTGCTTGACTTCTTCGAAGATGTTGATTGAACCCCGCTTCATCAATAAAGATAATTTTTTCTCTCTCTGGTGGCGCCCAAGCCTCAAAAGTCGTCGCATAAAGTCTTCTCAACTCCATAGTTTGCGCTGAATTCATTCTATCCACCTCTTTGGAAGCTTTCTTTACAGTGATTTTGAGCTCTCTTAACCCGTTGAAAATGGTCGATTTTGATAAATTAATATTTTTAGAGAAAAGAATGCGCTGTAACTCTTTCAGCGTTCTCCCTCGGTTCTCTTCAACTGCATCCTCAATTTCATTGTCTCTTCTATTATTGGTGACCGCTTCTTCTATGTATTGGTGACTCCCCTTAATTATCGGTTTCTCAGTGCGGGCGTGGCGAGTAGGTAGGTACCCATTTACATTCAACAGTCAGAAATTTCTCAAACTTACTAAGGTGAGATCCACTTCGGTAATCCTATGCCTGAACTTCATCGAATTTTCATTTTGTCAACGTCTTTCTATGATAGGTACAATTGTATCTACCTGCAACTTGCAGGGTACCTACCTATCTAGGTACCTCAGCTCACTCATTTTCTCAATAGGTTTCATTTGGTTTGGGAAAAGTTTCATTTGATTTGGAAAAAGTTTCATTTGGTTTGGAAAAGGTTTCATTTGGTTTGGAAAAGGTTTCATTTGGTTTGGAAAAGGTTTCATTTGACTTGGAAAAGGTTTCATTTGACTTGGAAAAGGTTTCATTTGACTTGGAAAAGGTTTCATTTGACTTGGAAAAGGTTTCATTTGGCTTGGAAATGCTATAATTTGCGTTTGTGCAAGTGCAGAATGAACTGATGAGTTGAAAACAATGAAATAGGTACGAGACCATCTACAATCTTACAACGAATAGTGGTAACGCTTTGCTACCGGCAATCGAGAAGGCAAGGCTTGGTGGGAATGCATGGAGCCTGGAACAGGTGATCCATGACAACCTACATCGCACATTCGCTGGCAATTTCATCAAAATCGGATGGAAACTGTGGAAATTAAGGTCGTTACAAGGACGTCACATTGGCGCATGCACAGTAGCTATTAATGATACAACCATGTTGAAATTGATATAAGATGATAAAATTGTCATCTTCCAACTATCATCCAAATTTGAGCGAGATCGAACGACTAGGGCGTAAGAGAATTATGTTTGGTAGAATTTACGTTTGCGCATGGGCAGAGTGAGGTATTGAGTCGAGAACGATGAAACTTATAGGTTACCGTCCAGCCCCTTGCCCGTAAATCCCCTGAAAATGTCTTCCACTAAGTAAACTGTGGAAAATAAGCTATTTTCAATGATTTGCCGACACACAACAGACACACACACACACAGACAGACAGACACGGAACCAAAGTTGTTCGGTATGGTCTAAAATGTGAAATGCGAGTGGAAATTTTGATTTCGGAGACCAAAAATTTTTTTTCTCCCGAAGGTGAAAATAATGCTTCCGCTACCTTTAGGTAGACTCGGAAGCAAAAAGATGCTGTGGTTCGAAGAAGCAATGTGCACACCAAACTTTAGTTGTTTTTAGATTACCGCAAAACGTTCCCTCAACCTTTCCGTTAATGTAAGGAAAGTAACGAATGGAAACCGAGTTGGTCGTAGTCAGATTAATTTTACGTGTCCATCGGGTTCCTTTAATGGTTTTGCAGTTCCGCTAGCCGACTATGAGCCGTCGACGAGAACAAATTATAATTGACATACCGGCGCCGTTCATAATCGCGTCACTCAACCTCTGACGCGAGGATGCAACCTGATGATATAAAGTAGGAATCCAGCGCCGGCTGTGTTTGAATTTGAGCTCCCACCAGCAATAAACCTCCCGTCAATCCAAATCCGAAACTCCACCGCGAGGCGGGCTTGTGATAGTTGTGCTCTGGGAAACGGGGTGACGAAGCAATATAGTTATCCCCGGAATATTCATCAGTCAGTAGAATTAATATCTGCCGTGAGACGGTGATGGCTGGTAGGTGGATCGTATCTCGGGGACCAAACAAGAATTCAGAATGTGTTCACAGGTGTAGTAGTAGTAATATCGTTTATTGACATCAAAATTGCATATATTGTTCGAGAAATGAAAATATTTGTAAACATGAAAGTCATTAGAAAAGAAAACAATGAATAATAAAATAGAATGTGCACTCCGATGCCCACCGGATAATAAGTTCCTGAGAATTTGTGCTATCCGGAGGATCCGCATTACCAGGCACAGTCCAAACACAAAGCAGAAAAATAATTAATGACTTAAGATATAAAAAGGTTGTACACTGAAATATGTTATTCACATACCAAAAGAAATTGTGGAAACTTAAGCATACGCATGCAACGGAAACTCTGTTAATCAGTTAGAACAGGATTTTAACTTGAAAAGCCGAATCACTCCAATCAGCTGATTGAGCTCTTAACGCTAACTTCTCCGTTCAAGCCCGGAACTCCCCTCTAAATTCTTATTTCGTCATTCCTTGTGAAAAACTAATCTACTTATAAGAAAATGTGCTTAACATGTGGCTCACTACTGATCTATATATCTGTTACTTATCTCAGCGCGTCTCGTCATTGCGGTGGCGGCAAGTCGGTTTTCTCAATGCGAGACCAGCGTCTTTCTAGACCGTAGCTTCGAGACCGATTGATGCGTTTGCTTATAAGGAAGACGATTCACCAGTCACATGTTTTCTATGAAATCAATGTCGACGAGGCGATAAGTCTTGAGCGAGAGGTTCGCCCATAACCTTTGAAATATATTCGGAAACGCGTGCTCCCACTACGAATAAGCCCATAAATAAAAGTACCTACTCGGTCCTCCCTCGGCCTTAACCCTCTCGCCCTTCACGTTCCCTTCTGCCCACCGTATTCATTGACTGATGTCAGGAACACGGGCTCCCTCCCGTTTGATGCAATCGGAATCAATATTTGTCTCGATCTCAAGCAGACGTATTCACCCCTCATACTATATTAAGGGCTCCATGCTCTCCTTACCCTTCGGTAATGGAAAATTCGTGGCATTCATGAAACCAGAATGCGTTCTTTTTAATATTTAAGTACGGTGCGTGTTTGTTGAGCTTACACTAACGAATGTCTAATTACAACGCATCTAATGTCTTTTTCAACCAATCTGTGTCTGTAGTTCGAAAAACCTTGTTCGCTTCTTTATTCAATAGTCTTAGTATTTAGCCATCATGTATGAAAATAATTGTCGAGAGAAGTTTGTTAATTTATTCCCTTCTGGTAACTTAATATATTTATAACTCATTTAATCTTAAATTTTTGGCCATTTAGAATTGCTATATTTCGTATCGATTTTTCCTGTTCATTTTCCGTATTACCTATGTATTCTACATTCTTGAAAAACCTTTCATGCTTCACCTGTTCTCCCATTCTTGTATTATTTGACTTTTTGTACTTAGTATTGGGCTTGACCGTTTACTAAAATAAAAAGTAAAATAAATAAAATAAATGTCCAATCAAATTCGCCATTGATTCGGATGCAAAGCAATGTTAATTTAATACAGATGGATCCGATTGGAACTTTTCCTTTGTCGTCCCAATGTACTGATAGCCCTTAGCCATTCCGAGTTACTATTCATTTATACCATTAATACAACCATAAGAAAGACGTTTAATCAAACTTCTCATTATTTTGTCGTTTAAATTTCTTATACGAGTATATTGTACAATTCCTTTTTCTGCATGACATTTTTAATCTATTTACTATATATCATCTGTGTTTGGCGTTTGTAATAGATATGTAACTATTCCATTCACTTTTTTTAATTGTCAATTTCTTGTAAATTGGGCTCTGTCTGTGTTTCTTATCAAATTTATACTATTTTATAAGAATGAAACTCCGTCGAGTCTATGCAAGGCCAAACGGCTGAGTGAAGGGAGTTTTCGAGTGGGGGGATCTTCTTTGGTTTTTCCGAATGTAACATAAGCGATTTTAAAATTTACTAATCCCAACCGAACTATGGGCTGGTGGGCGGGAGAGGGGTGGCTGCCCTTTTTAATGCGCGGTTTTGTCCCGAGCGCCTGATCTTCTATCCGCTGCCACATTAAAATGGGTGAAGGTCGACTGAGACGGGTAGAGAGGATTAACCCTAAGCCGATCAACGGGCCCTAATGATGTCTAAAATGCGAGAAAATAAAAGGAAAGGTGTGTTTACTGAGAGGGTAAGCTTTCACTTCTAGTTTCAAGGGACAGGTTCCGGTCAACTGATTCTGACGGCTTGTGTGCCTGTCTCTGGGTCACCAAGGCCCGAGCTAATCAGTCTAATCATTGCTAACGCAGGGGATCATGGATAGGTGTGAAGGTGTGGAGTGGTATGGCCCACCGTCTTTGTTTACGGATGTAAGTCCCATTTAACCCAGAGTTGGTCGCGGAAAATCCATAAAGTAGGGTTAGTAACGGACTACAAAACTAATACTCAACCTGGGAAGTACCCCCTGTGTTTGGTTTGTCATATCGACGTTTTGTTGAAAATTCAAATAGACTCCATGATATCCATGAACAGCGTGAATGAACCGGTTCGTGTGCGAAAAAAAACCGGTGCTAGCTCGGTGTGCGCTCTACCGTTGCGTTTCTGGTTCGGGGTGCGCTCTATCGCCCCGCTTCAAGTTCGATGTGCGTTCAACGTATGGATTGTGGTTTGGTGTGCGCTCCAACCCCACAGTTTCAATGTAAATGACAAAAAATCTCACGACAGAAGTTAAACCAATCAGTCACACACCCTTGGCCTCTTCCAGTCCGGTCCTGCACAGTGTCAAAGGGCAGTTCAAGAACGAACATAAAAGTTAGTTCCATAATTTGGCATAGAGTCAAGTTGCTGTGATAACGCCCGTTCAAATCGGTGTAATGGAAAAAACGATTCCCCGTCCTAGCTGATATCGTTGTCTGGCAGCCCGTTTTCGGACAGCGAAAAGTAGGGACCCACTCGCAACTACGATTTTTCCGTCTTTTCACCACCATTGTAGTTCCGCATTTATAGCAGTCTGCGTTATCATCCTCGTTAACAACAATCCTCGGTCTACTAAATATTTATGACACACTATTTCACTTGACACAATATCACAGTAAAAATCACGAAACAACATCACATGCCCTCTAACTTTTTCTTGTCACTATTCGTTAGCCATAATTATTCTACGTTTTGCCGTCTTGTACAGTTTATTGTACCTTCACCATACGTGGTTCATGTGACCCGCTATGGACAATATTTACATGTCTTTGGGTTAATAAATGTTTTATTATTATTATTATTATTATTACATGCATTACCACAGTTTTGTCACGTAGAATAAAAAAAATAAAACGAAGTATTAAAATATTACACGAAATATCACAGAGGAAGAAGAAGAGTCCGGTACGGACGCCACTGGGCAACTAAAGAACACAGATAGAGGGACCGGAAAAGTCCAAGATTTCATATGAAAAGATTGCATTGTCAACTTTTACTTTTGCACACATCGATTGCAGGCTGGCGTGAGCCAAAGCGCGACGGAACCCTTAGATCGCAGCCGGTTCATACAGCGCACACCGAACTAGCACCAAAAAACCTTAAAATGGAACGCGATCAATGAGTGTATTCAGCACTACATATCGGGTGAAATTACGCGGGCAGAATATGACAAGAAAGTAGCCACCCTTAACAAACCTGCCATCTCCTGATGCTGAAACCATCAAATGACGACGAGCCATCACTCCGACATAAGAATAAGGTACGTTCCATGTAGTACATGTTTTTTGGTCTCAGTTGACATGGAAAATTATAGGGCTATGTTAGTTGAGACGGTCGGAGGGATTAGGAAGAGCGTCTCAGTTCTCACACACCCCCCTTCGTCTCAATTGACACCAAAATTGTCTCAATTGACCGGACCCCCATTGAAATTTGATCGAGAGCACTTCCGGGAGCCCGATCCTGTCGAGAGGACCAATACAAGTATGGGGTCGATTTCTACTAATTTTTTGACGTTGAATCGAATAGGCACATGTGCTAATCTCTCTTACTCCGTTGTAACCGCGTTTTACACTTGAACTCACAAATTTGTAGTTGGTTTATTTTGCATGAATGTATGTATGACATGGAGTTAGACTAGTTACAGTGTAAAACTCGGTTATAACGGGGTTGTAGAGATATAAAATTGTTACCATTTGATTCGGCGTGAAAAAAATGTGCAGGAACCGACCCCATACTCGTAAGTTTATAGAGGGTAGTTTTTCAAGAAAACCATCGATTTCATTGAAGAAACCATATATTATTATTCAACATTAAAACATAATTTTATCCCCCGAGTAGCACTTCCCTTATATGCATTGATCAGACATGAATAAAAGTTATTCGTAGCAACCTGAAGTACCATCGTAGGTGTAATGAATAATTCAACATCAGGAAACGACATGAAACTGCAAATCTCAGCATTAAACGCGCCCCTCATAAAGCCACCCCAGAGCTTCAAAATTAAACCTCTTAACGTTTCGTTTTCGACGATAAATGAACAAAAAACGGCTTTCTCTTCTCTACCCCCAAAACCCATTGTACGGAACAATAACTCCCGAACCCAGCGCTCGCAATAAATTCATAAGGGACCCGACCCGCTTCGACCAGAATCACCTACAACATACGTGGCCAGCTTTCCGGGGCGAAGGACCACGCTGGCATCCACTGATTGCCTTGTGGAAGATCGCGTTACCTCTTTCCTAATAAATCCGGGTGAAACTCCGCCTCTGCCAGTTTCTCGGTGTAATTAAACGTTTAACGTTCGGTCAAAACTTATTGACCCCACAGATGTGCTGTAACCTGCACATTTTCGAAAATTTCAACAGATTATCGTCCACCAACAGTTTTGACATGGATATTTCTTTCATCTTTGAGTATTAGAAAAAATTGTGAAACGTCTTTTTTTTTTAGCCCGAAAAAGTGTACAGGAAGCTTTATTTTCTATAGATTTTCACGTACAACCATAGCGTTACTAGCGAAGTGTACTTCCCTTAGTTTTCATAGTAGGGAGCCTAAAATACTCTCATTTTATCATATCTCATGATCTCTTAGCCATTACAGGTTCAATGAAAGTTGATTTATCACGCTAAGTTATAAACTAATATTGCTAAGTAACAATAATGAACTAATAGAACGAAAAGAAGGCACTACATGTTAGGTACTATTAAGTGGTAGGTACCTGTAAGCAGTAGGTACTAGCTTTAACACAGACCTATGATTTCCTCAGTTGGTAATTGGAAAACTAAGATATATATTAAGGAAAGACCTATCCGTGACCTTCTCCCATTAAGGGAGAAATTTTAAAAGAAAATGCGCTAAAATTATTATTTAAAACGTTATTTATTAAAAGAAATTCTTGATATCGTCGTTTAAGTTACAACATAGCATATCTCAAAAAATGGGATATTGAGATATCGTTGAGGAAACTCCTGAGATGTGTGGTGTTCCCGCCAGTTTTTAGATGTGCGATGTTGTCAAAGACCTCGATTGCCGCGCAGCCACGTGTCAGCTGGATGAACTGTTGCTATCAACATTTCGGGCGCGGAAATACGAATCCAACGGTATGTATAACTCAATATCCCATTTTTTGAGATATGCTATGTTGCAACTTAAACGACGATATTCAACTTGATTATGAAGGAATTTGATGAAAAATCAGTGTTTAGAACTCTACATTTTACAGGTAACTTGAGCCTCCAATCTTGGAGTATGCCTCTATCGTAAGAAGCCACAACTATAAATGTCATGTGACACTTATTGACGGAGAAAACCTGCCGGTTTCTCGGTATAATCAAACGTTTATTGTTCGGTCAAAACTTATTGACCCCACAGATGTGCTGTAGCCAGCATGTTTTCGGCAATTTCAGCAAAATTTCATTCAAATTCGATTCGGTCGATTCTCAGGTGATGCCGGTCCACAGAGGTGCTATAACCAGCAAAATTTTGGCAATTTCAGCATATTTGTGTTGACTAACAGTTAACTAATTAACAATTTTCTGGCATGGGAACAAGAGAGGAGTCAATCCCAACCCACTCTAATGGCTGTAGATTCTTGATCACGCGTTTCTGAATGCCTTAACTCTGAAGAGTGGGTATTTGACGAAAACAGACAGGTGCTTGTGTGCAGTATTACCTAGTTGGAGCCGGAGCTTAGCGTATCTTTTGAAAAACATGCCAAATAAGTGAGGAAATCTACAAAAAGTGAAAAATACAGCGAGGAAGTAATGCATTTGCTAACATTTTCGACATGAATGTTAATGTTCGAGGTAATTGAACCAAGCGGAAAAAGTTGGGGAAACATTAAAATTCTCATAGAGATGGAGTATGTTATTAAACAGTAAAATTCGAGTAGCATTGAGTAAAGAAATAATAAATCCATAAATTTCGTTCCGGGCAATGGTCGACTAATCTGCTAGATAATCTTGTGTTCAACAGACTCCTTTAACATCAACACCACTCTATGTTTTTCGAAAACAAACATCGTTCTCACGAGCGAAATGTAAATACAATTTTTTCTTGATTTTTATTTGCTTAAAGCTTAGTAAGGTTAGTACCAGGCACACCAAAAACTCTCCAAGTTCCACGTCGATATCTCAAAAATTGTGGGATGAAGTTAGGGGGGGGGGGGGGGGGGGGGAGGTTAACTTTTGGTGTAACCTGTGTGCAAAGGTACCTATCTATATGACAGCTTGCGTACGAGTCCGCAACCCTGCGAGAAATTTTCATGTTTCGGTTACCACATTCGTCTACCTCGTAAGCCTGCATAGTTACTGCCACACAACATAGAAACAATTGAAAGTTGTTCCTATGTTTTGTGCTTACTAAATATTGTTAAACCCATTTTATCAGAAATTTTCCCATAAAACGCTTGCATACGAGTCTGAAACACATTGGGACATTTTGTCTTTAGTTGCAGACTCGTATGCAAGCTGTAAGAGCCACTCAGCAGATCCGAACCCTGGGCATCGTCAAGTAAATGTCCTAAAGAGGCTACATACGAAATTACAGCTTCCTTGAGTGTAAAGCATAGAAATTAGCTTTAAGAGACACTCATCTGATCCGGACCCTAGGCATTGACAAGTAAATGTCCTAGAGATGCTAGGTACCCACGAAATTACAGATTCCTAGAGTGTAAAGCATAGAAATTAGCTTTAAGAGCCACTCATAGAGGCCACATGTCCTAAAGAGGCTACATAAGAAATTACAGCTTCCTAGAGTGTAAAGCATATAAATTAGCTTCAAGAGCAACTCATCTGATCCGGACCCTAGGCATTGTCAAGTAAATGTCCTAAAGAGGCTAGGTACCCAGGAAATTACAGATTCCTAGAGTGTAAAGCATAGAAATTAGCTTTAAGAGAAACTCATCTGATCCGGACCCTGGGCATCGTCAAGTAAATTTCCTAAAGAGGCTACATACGAGGACGAGAGGAAGATGAGATTTTGTCTACATCGATGGGTTCTTCGCGCTGCTAGTGACTTGTCACGAACTGGATGGGTGCATCATTCGTTGGGAAGTTATCACCTGACTGTTTGTGCTCAAAGGACCAACGTACAGAGGGATCCAAATGATTTAGGGAAATCTGGAGTTTGAGGAAATCAGACGGATCAGAAAGTTCAAGTGAACCGAGTGATTCGAAGTTACTTTGATGATAATAAAAAAATCGCTTTTTCTGCTTGAGATTGATCTCGTATGGGCTTCAATTCTAGAATTTTGTTGACGATAAGAGCTGCGAGACGACGCTTATCGTCAAAACGAGCTCGGAGAGTTTCAAATGTCTGCTTCATAGGATGAAGAGGAAAGAAATCAGCTCCGGATCTCACTCAGCTGATCTGGGGGGCTCCAGGCTTCATGATTCATTTCTAGACGTCCCAAGGGTTCTCCATTTCAAATTTCAGCTCTATAGGTTGAATAGTGACCATAGTATGACGTCAGGAGGGGCCAATGTTTGGCCGAAGTTTCACTTTGTTACATATCTCGGCGTCTCCCGTTGCAATGGTTTATTGAAAGCTTGGCAAAGCGATTGCAATAGTTTATTGAAAGCTTGGCAACGCGATTGCAATGGTTTATTGAAGGCTTGGCAATGCGGGACTAGCGTCTTGCTGAGTGAGTTCATTAAATGGGTAATGAAAAATGATACGTGGGTAACACTAATCGAGCAACCCACCTCATATTTTAATTTATTTACAGGTGAGAGAAAAGAGAAAATTTAACTAAAATAAAATATTTACCGCGTGCTCATCCTGCTCGCACCTCCCATGAAAAACTGTGCCAAATAATTAAATTCTTGCGAGCGATGAAAATTCAATTAAAACCGTCGGAATCCAACGAATTAATTTATTTATGAAACGATTGTTGTGTTTGAAGGGTGGAAAAGTCAAATTCGGTGGAGTCTTTTGTCAAAGTGACTTTGCGTAGAGCTGGAAAAGCGCGATCAAATAACGGACTACAACCAGCAGGATTTTCGAGCAGAAAAAGGTGAGGGAAGCCTGCAACTGAAGGCTTCATCGGGGCGGGCTGTCGTAATTGGGAAATGGTTGGTGTTCGGCTGTTGTTTTCGTGAAAGCGGTGAACCTGAGAGTGGGAAGCGTGACAAGGGAAAATTCCGAAAAAAGAAGGTTTTTCTTTTGTGTGTGACGGGAAACTCTAAAACGCGGCGAGTGGGAGTTTGCTCTTTCTGTTCATTCTGTCATCGTTTCATATGAGGGACTCGGAATTCCAGGAGTTGATTTTTCTGCAGCGATTAGACAAAAATCCCTAATGGACGTACCAAAAAATGCCTTTCCATTATGGTTTACCTATCATTTCCAATAATAAATCTTTGGGTTCGTTCCGCAATAAATCCTCTAAAACCCCTGCTCTCGAAATGTATCAAATGATTGTTTTCAATTACCTTCAGGGGAATCCGTTTTGAGAAATTTTGAATCGATTCCTGGAGTTTTGAATTTCCTGTGTGCGTATATGTGCGCGTGTTTGTGTGTGTATGTGCGCGTGTTTGTGTGTGTGTGTGCGCGTGTGTGTGTGTGTGTGTGTGTGTGTGTGTGTGATTATTTGTGTGGCAGCAATTAAAAATGAAGAAAAAAATCGTTGAATAAGGCGAACTGATGAGAAATTGGATTATATCCGGGCAACTCAACACGTTCATTGTTTTCAATCTAAGTACAAATTCTAAGGTGATAAATGATGCCACATTACACCTTTCTATGATAAATAGCCCAGAAATAAGCTTTAGGAGTCACTCAGCTGATCCCGGCCCTTTTCTGCGTCAAGTATAAGCCCAAAGGAGGCCACAGTTCTGACAAACAGTTGAGACAAATTTTCTAACGCAAATTTATAACAGATGCCAAATTAGGTACACCTTCTTACGACTAATAGCTTAGCTTTAGGAGCCACTCAGCGGATCCCGGCCTCATTCTGCATCAAGTATGAATCCTAAGGCCTAATTACAGCTTCGTGAGATAAACAACATAGTCAAGACACATTGACAAAATTTCGTGAGAAGATTTTCTGTCTCAAAATTCTAACAAATCCCTGCCAAGAAGCATATTTATCCGTGTAAGAAATTCAAATTCAGTGAACTTCCAAAAATTCACTCAAAACTTGACCAAACATTATTCCTATTTGATTGAGGGACTCCAAATTTATAATTACCTTCACTAGCAAAATAGGTTGAAAATACGGATAAACAATGCTACCCACATGAAGATATACGATTTTAAATTTGATTTTCATGTACTGATGGTTTCATAGGTCATTTGTATACAAAAAGAAAACAATTGAGATTTAACAATTTTAAATTTGATATTTTAAATTTTATTTTAGCGAATTTCTGTAGAAAGTAAAGCAATCGCAAAGGCTCGGAAAATTCCAAATTTAAAAATCTTAATTATTTAAATTAAAAATATTAAAACGGATCCCAGAGTTTAACACATTTTTTCATATAGGTATATATATATATATATATATATATATATATATATATATATATATATATATATATATATATATGTGTGTGTGTGTGTGTGTGTGTTTGTGTGTGTGTGTGTGGGTTGCTGGGGTAGGGGTAACTGTTGGTGTTTTTATCTCTTCGGAGCTCCTTCAAATCCCTACCCAAGTCAAGGTCATACGTCCCCGTCGTGCAACCCGGGCACCCTCCAGGTTACTGGAGGGTGGCAGAATGACCCAATGGCGATTAGGGGGGAGGCTCGTGTCAACGGGTCTCCCGACCCTTTATTCCGTCTCCCCGTTATGGAACTCAATACAGCCCAGCCTCATAACCCCCGCGGGCCCATTGGCTCACGGGGTTCTAGGGGAGGCGCTCGGGGGCGCCCCAGGCAGGGGCGTCGGCCATCCTCTCCCTCTTCTTCATCCTCGTCTTCCTATCCCTCATCCTCTTCCACGACCCCTGTAAATGCCCACCAGTGTGCCCACTGTGAGAGAGCCTTCAGCTCCAAGCGTGGCCTCAGTGCCCACGTCTGGCAGAAGCATCCTGTACAGGCCAACGCTGCAATAGATATAGAGCGAGAGCGGCCCAGGTATGCTTCTGAGGATTTGCGGCGAATGGCAGCAGAGGAGGCAGAGGCTGTGCGTAATGGGGTACGAAATATAAATGTTTTCTTGCAAGCACGTTTTCCCATGCGCACGCTTTCTGCCATTCAATCTCTTCGCCTGAGGCCCCACTACAAGCAGCTTGTCCAGGATGCAATCCTGGCAAATAGCAGTGGGGCCTCTCCCGCATCTCCGGCAGACGTGGGACAACAGCCCGCCATTCAGCAATCCTCCCCCGTGACCTCCGGTCTTCTTTCAGAATTGAAGACTGAAGTATTGAGGCTCGGGGAGCAGGTAGGCAATATTGTTGGTTATGAGAGTGCCTACCTGCAGGATCTGGCGAGGCGGGCTGTTGAGGGGCCAAATGGCTTGGAGGACGAGGTCGCGGCCTATGTGCAGAGGATCTTCCCGCAGGTTGAGGAAGCGACCGTGGCGAGGCACCAGGGAGAAGTTCCCCCTAATGTGGTGCCCCGTGGAGGTTGCAGAGCAGCTAAGCAAGCGAAGAGGCGGGAGTACCAGCGTGTCCAGAGATTGTGGAGGAAGCATCCGGCTCGTGCAGCTGCGGAGGTACTGGAGGGAGCTGGGGAAGAACAAGTTATGCCCCCCCTCCAGGAGTTTGTGGATTACTGGGAGCCACTTATGAGTGCTCCCAGCCACAGCTCTGGTGAGCCAGTGGTACCCCCAGCTTCCACCAGGGATTCCTTACGCAGCATCATGTGCACACCGGTGCTTCATGACGAGGCATATAAGTGCCGTGTCAAAAACTCCACTTCTGCTGGGCCCGATGGTATTTCCGCCCAAGGGTGGAATAAAGCTCCAAAGAATGTAAGGCTGCTCATCCTCAACCTGTTGCTACTATCTGGAAGACCCCCGAAAGCGTTGACCCGTGCCCGGACAATTTTCATCCCAAAGAAAGGGGGAAGTGGGCCTGGAGGCTAACGTCCAATTTCTATTTCGTCGGTGGTCTTCCGCCACTTTCAAAAGGTTCTAGCATCTCGTCTCCTAGTGGCTGGTGTCATAGGTGACGTCCAGAGAGCATTTCGGCCAGTGGATGGCACAGCGGAGAATCTAACAGTTCTCCAAACTGTCATTTCGCTGGCCCGTATCAAGAAACGGCAGCTCCATCTTGCCGCTCTGGACGTCGCTAAGGCCTTTGACACAGTTAGCCACTTTGCCCTGACTGATTGTCTTCGTGGTGTCGGGGCACCTGCTCGTTTAATTGAGTATGTTGCCTGTCTGTACCACAAAGGCGTGACGGTCCTTGAGGCACGAGTTGAGATGTCAGGGGATGTTGTTATTGGGTGCGGGGTACGCCAAGGGGATCCTCTGTCGCCACTCCTCTTCAACCTGGTCGTGGATACGACCTAGGGTAAGCTGATAGCTGAAATAGGGTTTGATCTCGCCCCTGGGGTGCGAGTAGGTGCATTGGCTTTTGCTGATGATGTCATCCTACTTGCAGAAACCCATGAGCTTGCAGATCTCCCTCAATGCATTTGCTGAGCAGCTAGCCAGGTGTGGTTTAGTTGTCAACCCAGCTAAGTGTGGGTCGGTCTCCTTGGTCCCGTCTGGTCGCCAGCATCAGGTGAAGGTAGTGGATGAGGAGTGTTTTGTCTTAGGACAAACTTCCATCCCTGTCCGATCCATGTTGGAGGTCTGGCGGTACCTTGGGGTTGACTTCATGGGTGTGGCCACTATAGCCGCAAGCCGTGTGGACCTTGGTGGAGCATTAGCTCGTGTCACCAAGGCTCCATTGAAGCCACAGCAGGAGCTGCGCCTCCTTCGCACGTACTTACTGCCAAAGCTTACCTATGGGTTAGTCTTTGGCAGGCTTACTGCGGGGAGGCTGCTTGAGTTAGATCGTGAAGTTCGCTCTGCTGTGCGCTCTTGGCTAGGCTTTCCACCTGGTGTCCCAAGTGCTTACATCCATGCACCGGTCAAGGCCGGTGGGCTCGGTATTGTCTCTCTTTCTGCCAGCATCCCATCTTTACGCCGCCAGCGCCTGCTTGCCCTTAGGGGCTCGAGCTGGGAGGTCGCCCGCACTGCTGCTGACCTGGACTTTGTCCGGCAGCAGTTGTTGTGGTGCGATCGAGCAACACCAACTGCTCCAAAACCCAGCTCATCTGCTGAGTTCGCTGCTGCACTGCATGAGTCAGTAGATGGTAAAGAACTCCGACAGTGCTCTGAATCCCCAATTTCTACCCAGTGGGTGGAATGGGCTTCAGAGGGCATTGGGGCCCGCGACTATTGCCATTTTCATGCCGTCCGGATGGCTACATTAGCCACCTCGGTGAGGTCTTCACGAAGTAGTCGCGGGACAGTTGACACCCTTTGCCGTGCCTGTCAGGGTAAAAATGAGAATCTATATCATGTGGTGCAGCAGTGTCCTCGTACTCATGGTGGCCGCATTTTACGTCACGATGCGGTTGCCAAGCAGATAGCAGGTGCTTTGTCATCTAGCGGTTGGGATGTCGAAAGGGAGAGACTATACCACATGCCGAGTGACCGGGGCAAGAAGCCAGATATCGTTGCGATCAAGCCCGATGGGTCTGCCATAATCCTGGATGTCCAGGTTGTCAGTGGCAGCATGGACATGGAGCAGACCTGGCGGGCTAAGAAAAGTAAATATGATAGAAATGATCTGCGCCAAGCGATATCTGAGCTAAAAGGAATGGCACCTAATAACATCAAGGTCATTGCCGCGACCGTGTCATGGCGCGGGGTGTGGTGCGGGAAAAGTGCCACGGAGTTACTCGAGTTGGGCATCTCGGCAGGAGTACTCCGTGGTATCACCACCCGCGTCCTGAGGGGTTCTTACTTGAACTGGTGGTCATTTTATAGGGGCACTTCCTTTCATCCCATTCTTCCTCCTCGTCCTGCAACTTCCCTTATCCCTAGAGCCGGCGTCGGGTAAACCTGGGCGTCCTCCCCACTTTTTTATTTTATTTGTTTATTTTTCAATTTAATGGCGTGCCCCCTCCGTCTTTGAGGGGAGGTTTCTTAAAAAAAAAAAAAAAAAAAAAAAAAAAAAAAAAAAAAAAGTGTGTGTCTGTGTCTGTGTGTGTGTGTGTTTATTTGCGTGGCACCTGAATGGCAGCAGAGGAAGCAGAAGCAGTGCGTAATGGGGTACATCATATAAATGTTCATTTGCAGCAACGTTTTCCCATGCGCACGCTTTCTGCCATTCAATCTCTTCGCCTGAGGCCCCACTACAAGCAGCTTGTCCACGATGCGATCTTGGCAAATAGCCGCATCTCCTACAGGCGTGAGACATATTTCAAATCACCCTTAATGATCCACCGTTTCCAATCATTCTACATGCCCCTCTCAACAGTATATAAAAACTTGGCTAGTGATTAATAAACCCCGTTCATGGCACATTTGTTGAAGCGAAGCTTTTAATTAAGTAAGCAGATTTTCTCGGGCGGCGACGGCGAAATTGCCGCGGCGGCAGAAACCGCCCAATGTGTAACCAGCGTAACAATGACGGTGTAGAAATTACTGAATGTACTTCTGATCTTGATGAACATGCAGATAATTAAGCTTTGTAAATTATTTGGAACTTGTATGTTATATATTGTATGTGACTACTTGTATGCAACAAAACTGATTTTGCAAAAATTGAGGGATGCAAATTATTAAAATTATATGAAATTAATTCCAATTAGAAGAGATTGTTTATGAGTATGAAAATACTCAAAATTCTATTCTACGTTCTATGACATAAAGCTTCGCTTCCTTCGGGCGTCCCTAGACGGCCCCATTTACTATCGAAACTCGAGGCTTTGCGCCTCCAAATGTGTCCACTGCATTACAGCACCAGGACCCCATATTTTTACGCTTTTTAGTAAAGTTAAGGATCACAACGATCTAACACTATGTCATCTTCTCACCTAGTAAAAGGGTTGCATACACTATATATTTATTCGTAGTTATGTTTGTTTTTTAACATAAATTACTCAACTACTATTAATTTATTTTACTAGGTTGATTAGAAAATAAATAGGTAGGTTCCTAATGTGTCTGCCTAGATGTAGACGCCTACTGAAGAGAAAATAATATAATTAAGTGACACACCTAAACTTTCCTTACACTTGCTGATGATGTAGTGCCGTGAATTGGTAAAACGGTGGCGGTGGCGCGTATGCCACGTAATGTCCACCGCTTGCTGCAAACCAAACACTATCTAGCGGTCATTGATGAAACTTAGTTAGTTCCCCCGTAGTTTGCAAGGTTTTAGTGAACTACCAATCACTTGTGGAAGATTTCTATAGAAGTAAATATATAGGTGGCAAAACTTTGAAAAATTGCCAAAAATCGCGGGAAAGAGAGAGTTATTGGTGGACTCATCAGATACAGGATTCTTTCTCCTACGTTTCTGTCGTGCTAAAAAAATTCAGGTCAGTTCCAAAGGCTGAAAAATGAAAAAAAAAAAAAAAAAAAAAAAAAAAAAAAAAAAAAGTTCAAAAATCGATTTCTTGGGTAAAAAAAAAGCTATTGTGTGGGGTATAATCATATTCAGTGTGAAATGTCCAATAAGAATGGAGCTAAACTTAAGGTTTTTTTCTCCACAAAAAACCTTATTTTGCTCCACTTAGCGGCGTACAGTTTTATTTTTATTATTTTGCAATATACCTATTTAGAAACATGAACCAACAAATTTTTTGAGAGCTATATATATATATATATATATATATATATATATATATATATATACTTTGCGATTACAAAGTTGTATTATTAAAAATAATATACCACAACCGCCAAGAGCCGCCTCTTATGACCTATCAAGGCACCTGTCTCGTGCCTCAAATGACAACAAGTGTACCTGGACGTCTCCTCTTCCAAATGACAATAGAGAGGCCCGTGTCCTCCATAAACCTGTCTCGTGAACGTTGAGGGGACCTGCGACAGGAAGGCGGGGGTAACGGGAAGCCAAGCTAATCGTGCAGCCTCGTGGATCCATTCTAAAATTCTACTCCCTCCCGAGTCCTCCATCGTGCCCCGATCAACGTCCTCATGAGGAAGGACGGCACTCTCGGCTGTGAAGGGGGGCAGTAAGCCTAGGCGTAAATCATGAAAAGCCGCCCCCCTGGCGCCGGGGCGGAATATCGGTCCGACCGTTATCATCGGGGAGAAAACGCCGTTAGGGCGACGGGCTTTTGAACGGCATTGAGGAGCGTTATTGAGGAGATAACGGCCCGCAATATTCCCCCCCTCCCTTATCTCTCAGTTCACCTTAAGGTTTAAGGATTAAGGATTAACCTTCCCATCGAATCTTAACCCTCGTAAAACACCCGACGATTGTGGTGGGTTTATCAGCCTCCGATTATTCCAAGGATTATCTTGACCTTTTCCCGAATGTAACTGGGGAATAATATTGAATTACAGGCCTACGAGATCAATTAAGATTCGGATAACGGCCGAAAGGCCTGGCGAATAATCGGTCGATAGGTAGCCATTAATTTAGACGACCAAAATCCAATCTACATTACGATTATTTGACGATTATCACCCATGAAAATGACAATTACATTACGTTATCTCCCATCTGATATTTTGCTAGACCTAAAAAGTGATCTGAAAACTTAGTTTTGGTTTTAGCAAATTTTCGTAGAAAATGAAGCTATTGCAATGGCTCGGAAACTTTTAAAATAAAAAATTTTGAAAAGCCATTCTGATCGAATTATATATATATATATACTTATTTTTAAGAAAGAAATTTAGACACATAAATAGAATGAACGAATTTTATAATATTTCGAGCAAGCCTTGATCACAGAAAAAAGAAAAATAGAAATAATTTCATGAGTCCTGGTTGCGTCTTCAATTTTTGTATCCTCTTTATAAGCAAAGGTATCTCAAGTGGTTACATAAATCTAGAGGACAGCGATGACCTACCCTCTGACCACTCGCCTGTCATAATAACAATCAGTGAAAAAGTAATCATTAGTGAAAATTCTCCGAGTTTATTCAATAGAAATACTTGCTGGTCCTGTTTCCGGCAGCAATTGGAAACATCGATCGACCTTAAAGTTCCTCTGAAAACCCCTAAACAACTGGAAGACGAACTCGACTTATTCATCAATAACATACAACAAGCAGCCTGGTTATGTACCCCAATAAACCAAAACTGTAACTATGACACTAATTCGAAATCATATCCGTTAGAAGTAAGGGATCTCCTGTGCGCCAAACGTAAAGCCAGAAGGAAATGGAAGAATAACAGAACCCCTGAAAACAAAACTATTCTTAATAGACTCGGTAACAAACTTAAATATCTTATTAGATCAATAGATAACCAATCAGTTGAACATTTTTTGAGTAACCTAACTGCAGAGAAAGACACCGAATACTCCCTCTACAAGGTAACCAAAAATATAAATAGACCTAAAGTTCATTCTCCTCCAATCAAAAAGGATGACGGGACATGGGCCAGAAGTAACCGAGAGAAAGCTCAACTTTTTGCAGATCATCTCTATGAAACTTTTCAACCTCTTCCAGTGCAGACACCTGAAGAAAACGCAACACTGATAGAAAAAACGGATGAGCTTGATATTCGGCCCGTTACGTTAAAAGAACTCAAAGATGAAATTAAGGGCAACATTAATCCTAAAAAGACCCCAGGCTATGACCTGATAACCGGTCGAATTGTGAAAGAGCTCCCTGAAAAGGCTATAACAAAACTACTTCATATCATCAACGCCACGTTCAGGTTACGACATGTACCTTCCCAGTGGAAAGTAGCGGAAGTCATAATGATCTCCAAACCAGGAAAATCACCAAATGAGAAGACGGGGTACCGACCCATATCCCTCCTCCCTGTCTTATCAAAACTGTTCGAAAAATTGTTGCTCAAACGGCTTAAACCAATTATTGAAGACAGAAAATTGATACCAGACCACCAATTCGGTTTCAGGCAACGCCACTCTACGCTAGATCAAGTTCATAGAATCACTAACATAATAGAAAAGGCTCTAGAAGGTAAAAAAATATGTGCCAGTATCTTCCTGGACGTGGCCCAGGCATTTGACAAGGTCTGGCACAAGGGACTTGAGTATAAACTGCACAGGGATCTCCCAAAACAGTTTTACTTACTCCTAAAATCCTACCTAGCGAACAGACACTTCAGAGTAAAGCAGGGTGACCAGTACTCTGTCTTGAAGCCTATAAAAGCAGGGGTACCGCAAGGCAGTGTCCTGGGCCCAGTACTTTACCTGCTGTACACACGAGATCTTCCACAACAGGAAAACACAACTGTAGCTACTTTTGCAGATGATACTGCCATCCTCTCTGTTGGAGATGACGCTGAAACTGCAACTCGCAATCTACAGACGTCCACTAACAAGGTTGTCAATTGGACCAAGATGTGGAGAATGAAACTAAATGAAACAAAGTCAGTGCATATCAACTTTACTAATAGAAAAATCATAGCCCCAGAAGTTGAGATCAACTCAAATAAAATTCCATACTCTGACACTGTAAAATACTTAGGGATGCACCTTGATTCCAAACTTAACTGGAAACATCACATTGAAAAAAAGAATCAGGAACTAAAAATCAAGTTCAGAAAGATGTACTGGTTGATGGGAAGGAACTCCCATCTCTCACTACACAATAAATTACTCATATACAAACAGATACTGCGCCCTATCTGGACCTATGGGATTCAGCTTTGGGGTTGTGCGAAAAAATCAAATATTAAAACAATCCAAACCCGACAAAATATAATACTGAGAAGTATAGTTCAGGCCCCCTGGTTCATGCGGAATGATGATATTCATCGAGACTTGAGGGTAGAAACGGTCACCGAAATTATCGCCAAATATGCAAGGAAGCACGAACATCGCCTCCACAAACACGAGAACCTGGAGATGCTCAACGTTTTAAACAACGAAGGAGAACTTCGGCGACTCAAGAGAAATAAACCTCTGGACCTAACTGTGCTGTGCAAATAGTGCAAGTGTAATCCAGTGTTCTTTTAACTGTACTTGATACAAGTATGGGCCAGGTTTTGCTGTAAACCTCCCCCCTTAGTGAGCCTAACATGAAATGTAATATTGCTAGATGAGATGTATATGTTTCAGTTGCAATAAATAAATCGGGAAAAAAAAAAAAAAAAAAAAATTTTTGTATCCATGGCCGCGAAACAGAATAATTTGTGGTGCCATTTTCCGAAATCAATTAATCATTTATATTGAGGCCAGGGGGTCTGTTAGCTCCTAAAACCAATTGACGATCATTAGCCGTATCCGGCATTCTGCGTAACACTTTTACTCCAAAGCACTCATCAAAAGATGCGTCATGAGATCGTGCATGGACTTTAACAGGGAGTGGTCTGGGTTGATGAACTGAGGCCCTGTGATTGTTCATCCGCAGATTCAGGGTTGTGGCTTTTCCAACGTAAAAAGCTGGTCCTTCTTCACATTTTTCCTATGCCAGAATATCAAGCTTTCCGAATGAAAGGATGCGTTCTTTGGCCAATAGTTTCTGAACACAGTAAATTGGTAACATTTCAAAAAAAAAAAATGCTAAAAGAATCACTAAAAATGGCTAAAACTGTCGAAAATCGTTGAATCTATAATTTTCAGCACAATTTAAGATGAACGTTTATCAAGGATTAACTAGAACATTAAAAAATATATGAATTAATTTTCGTTGAAAAAATACTGAAATTTCATTAATACTTGCTGAAAAAAAACCAATAAAAGCTTCAACCACAGTTGCAAATCCAAAATATTTTTTGAATCACTGAATGTTATTTAGAATGAGTATTTGCCATAAAATTGGTAGTTTACGATTCCTTTGAACTCAAAGTGCTCAAATTTCAAAACAATGTAACATGGTTTGCGAAAATTTGCTCATGCGTACGAGTAAGCGATTTTAATCTATCCCGAATCGAGCTGCAACAAGTTGGTAAAATCAAGATCTAATTTTAACAGTTCATTACCACTCATTCAATGTTTACTACTTCTTGTTATGTTAGCTTCTTACAGATGATCCAGATCGGCTAAAAAGTAGAGATGAGTCGATACCAAAATTTATAAATCGATTCCCGATACCGATACGATACCTAAAAAATCGATTCCCGATTCTCGATACCGATACCATCGGCGCATAATACCTAACTTACCTGTAGGTGAAAAACAAAAATTCCTCTTGAACTAGTAATATAATATTCAAATTTTATTTGAACAACATATAACTTCCAATGAAATATTTTTGTTCTTGTTCCAATGAAGGTTTAATGCTTTAGTTACTTATTTAAATTAAATAAATTTTAAAGATTAATTCTTATTACAAATTCTAAATTTCAGATTTATATTTTCATTCAAAGCTTTAGTTAATTTGATTTGTGCAAATACAAAATTTGATATTTTTTTTGTTATCTATCAAGTATCAATTAATAGGCAACTTTTATTGCCTAGGATTGATTTCTTTCAGAATAAAACAAGTTAAGCAGACTGACTAGGTTTTTTAGTTTTTCGTCGGTAACTGTAACGATTTTCCAAATAAGACTGGCTCTAGGCTTTTATACTCGGAAAACATAGCTTTGTCTAATGCTTCTGTTGTCACAAACAAAATAACACAAGCCTACTTCTAAACAAAGCTATAATTATTGTAAGTTGTGTTTTGGACCATTCATGTTTCGCAACTGCTAACTTAACACAACGGTTGCACGGTACAACCATCTTCGTTGTTAGATGGTTGCAATAGTACCGTAGTGTAATAAAACGCCCATCACCGGGCGGTATCGGTATCGGCTTTAGGCGATCGATTCTCGATACCGATACCAATGCCTAAGAATCGGTGGTATCGAGAATCGGTATCGAAAATCGACTCATCCCTACTAAAAAGCATAAGTATGACGAAGACAGCCCCGAAGAAGATTCATAAATTGGTATTAACGTCCCCATTTATACGAAGTTCATGACATTATACACACGGAATGTAACCGCAAGGGTGACAGAGTGGAGGAATTGGAAATTCGACGTGTCAGGTGATATTTTCAGGGAAAAAAAAAAAAAAAAAAAAAAAAACGCAGCTTCCTTCCACGTTATTCACTCACGGAGGCGTCACGAGGTGTCTGCATCGTCCTATTCCACCCCATGTTTTATTCACGACCCCGCCCGTTCTTCATCTCGCTCTATGTTTATTTCATTTTTCCCTTCAATGATTTTCTTACGGACGGGCGTCCACAACTTTTCTGCTTCATTTTTGAAAAAAAAAGAAGGACAGATGTGACGAGTGGGAGAAGGAGGGAGGAAGTCCTTTTCCCTCATTCATTCGTAAACTTTATTTAGGTGTTGATGGGGGGGGGGGGGGATACGTTTAATAACGTCAGAGAAAAGAGAGGGGTGACGGCCTCATATGAGGACATCAAGGAGAAAAAGGGCAACAGGAACAAGCTCGAGGATTTTCGTAAAAAATGAGGTTATTACAATGGCTCAAAAATTTTAAAATTAAAATTGAAATTTTCGAAAATTTGCTTACAAATCCTAGAGTTCAACTCTTCTTTATATATATATATATATATATATATATATATATATATATATATATATATATATATATATATATATACACATTTATGGTTCTATTGAACTATGTATGAATGATTAATTTATTTAGGAAAGAAATTTCACAGATAAAAGACGAATGAAAAATCTGTAGGATCACAAAATGATATTTCTACCTTTCGTAACTAGCAGACTGCGAACTGGTACGCGCGCGGGTCGGGATTGTCACAGTTCTTGTGGGAACCCCCTTCTCGCGAGCTCCCTAGGAAGGCTAGATGATAGCATCCCTCAGATCAGTCCCTTTACCGAGCTCTTCCTGTATGTTATCCTCCATTTATTGCGGTTTCCTTTGATACCATAATCCAGATTTCATTTCGGACCTATACTATATTAATCCAATACACAAATAAGGATATTGTTTGTTTGTTTGTTAGTCCGAAGTCACTGGCCAAACGGCTCAACAGATCTTAATACGGGTGGTCGCGAATTGACGAGAAAAAGCTTCGGGTGGCGTAAAGTGATTTTTTAAATTCGATTTTTGGATTTTACGCATCTTGAAATGTAAACCAACAAATTTTGAGGGGGGGTTGAACATTTTTTTTCTTGGTCTATCACAAAGGTTCATTATTGAAAATAATAAACCAAAAACAAGGCCTCCAACGGCACAATAATATTGTTTACTAACGATTTATAAAATAGCATTATTGGATTAATATCTTGTGAATCAATATAAAACTACGACATAAATACCTATCTTAGTAATCTTCAGTAATATGAGAGCTTGGTGGAAGATTTCTGTGCGATGAACACTGCGGAAGTGCTATTTCCCTACCAACGGTTTTTTTTTTTTGACATAAAACGTAACACTTTTGGCCAGTTTGGTGATGAGTAAAGCATGTTCCATGCCAATATCGAGAAGGCAACATTCAACTCTGAGATAAGTCGCGTGGTTGACTCTCACTGTCACACAGTAGGCGTGATGGAGGAGGAAATCATGGTTCTTCTTCTTCTGCATTCATTCGCAGACTTTATTTAGGGAGAAAGTTCTAATAAAGTCGGGGAAAAGAGAGGAATGAAGGACCCATATGAAGGCTTAGGAGGAGGTAAAATGGTTAAGACGTCCCAGCAAGCTCATCTGTTTGGGTAGCGGCTTACAGGAGGGAGGATTGGTTCGTTTTCGCGACCATCTCATCGAAGAGGGTTCGAGAGGGCTTAGGTTGAATACAATGAATAGAAGGTGCAAGCTCAAGGGAAGGGTCTGAGGACTCGTCTGAATACGCATTCGGGGGGTTTTAATTGCTTTCGAGGAAGCTCCTCCGTGATTTGAGCGAGTACAACGAATTCAAGAGGTTGAGGAAATAGGAATCCTACTGATCGTACGTAGAGTGCAATGTAAGTGTAAGAGGGGCTTATAGAATACAATGGAGGTGTGTACTTGGTGAAGACTGTTGAAGATGCATCAATCAATATCTCACCTACGTACACATCATTTTCCGTAACATGGGGAGTAATAACATTCATCCGAACATAACTGCCTTATCACTCAAAGGATGGATAATAAGGGAAACGGTAAGATATCGCAATTCTGGCTTCACCATCGTGTTCAGCACTGAAAAGATCTTTGAAATGAGGCAACGCTCGGAAAAAAATGGAACAATTGTTTCCTATCTAAAACCTCCCTCCCCCTAGGGTTACAAAAAAACTTTTGGATTTTTTTGACATTTTATTTATTTTTACTGTATTATATACATTATGTTTACTTTGGCACATGAACGCGGTTGGTTTTCTGATGATTTCCGCTTACAACCGAGTCGTTGCTAGGGAAATGGTAGGTAGGTACTTCGTCGTTTTTCATCCCACAAAATTCGTTGACCATTCGTTCGAAAGCTCTCAATTTATCCAACCACATTATGTCAACCTCTACGAAGTGCTTGGCCAATAAGCAGAGTTATGAGCATGGTTATATGAATAATTGTTTACACACAGGTGGTCATTCTAAATAATTGATATTGTGAACATGATTGCAACCGCAAGTTAATTTCTGATGATTTCATTGAGCTGATTTTTCGATGATTTGATTCATAGCAGGTGATCCGAATATTGCGAGAACAGTTTGAAGCGGTGGTTAAATAGTTTTAACAGATAATTTCTATACTTTAAACTCTAGGAAGCTGTAATTTCGTATGTAGCCTCTCTAGGACATTTACTTGACGATGCCCAGAGTCCGGATCAGATGAGTGGCTCTTAGAGCTTGCATACGAGTCTTCAACACATACGAGTCTGCAACTAAAGACATAAAATGTCCCAATGTGTTGTAGACTCGTATGCAAGCGTTTCGTCTTTACGTTTTCATTTAGTTAATGAAACACGAAGAAATCCAGCTTCTCAAGTAACAATTCACCTTATTATTTATAAATATAGAGAGAAATAGAGGGAGCTTTGTACCACAGTAAACTTTTCAGACTTTTTCTTCAGATTTTTATTTGCCTAGAACTTAGTATCAGGCATCCCATAAACGCTCTCCAAGTTACACTCCGATGTCTCAAAAATTATGGAAAAAATTAGGGGGGTGGGGGTTACTTCTTTTGAGAAAAATTATCAGATTTCATTATGTTTTGGCTCGTGTCGGAGCTTGATATTGCTGGAGTTTCTCCCTAGGAACTGGGGCTTTTTCGGAGAGACGAACATTAAATTCAGTATATCAAATTCAAAATTGTAAAATATGTTTTACTTTTAGTTTTCTTTTTGTGATAAAAAATCGAATCCAAAGTTGTCAGTTTATGTAAATCAAATTTAAAATTGTTTAGGTTTTTATAGGGAGTATTGTTTTTCCGTACGTTTTACCTAGTTTGCTGCTTACGGTAATTATAAATTTAAAGTCCCTCAATCAAATACGAGTGAATTTAGCACTATTTTGAGTGTCTTTTCAGAAGTTTATCAAATTTGAATTTTTTAACTCAACCATCTCTAGAAACATTCTCTTTTACAAATTAGAATCGTTTACTACAATTTTGATATTTTTAAAGTCCATAGTATGTCCTAAAAATCTGCAATGGGCAACCAACGTGTTTTTCGTATCTTCTATTCGTAAATCCGATTTATGTTTTGAAAAACGACGATGAATGGACTGAGACGTTTCCCACACGTACACTTTTCCACACCCACCACTACCACAAGAGGCCTGGTAGACCAAGTCTGAACATTGCTCTTTCGATGTGAAATCGTGCAGTTTGGAGAATAGTGTTCTGTTCATAATAGGTGTTCGAAATGCAATTTTTACGTGTTTATGAGGCTCGAAAATCTTTGTCATGGAATAATAGTAGACGGGTTGTTGTTGTTGTTGTTGAGTTGGAGGTTTACTGTTCTTAGAGTTTCTTTGAAGTGTACTATGTATAGTTTGGTCTGCCATTTTGATGCGGTAGCCATTAGCCGTCAAAATAACTTTCAACTTTTTTGTGTTTTCTGTGAAATTTGGGGTCAGAAAGTGTGAGCCATTGGTATACGATATTTTTCTTGTACCGGATTGGAGTTTGCGTCGAGAAATTTAGTAATCGCCCAGATAACGGTTTTTTGAATTAGTGGTTTTTGGTCATTTTAACATCTAAACTATATTTAGGTAACTCAACATTTATGTCATTTCCTTAGTAAATTAGCCACATCAAATCGCCACTAAATATGCAGAAAATGACGATTTTAAGGGTTAGTTTAGATGTAGGTCCTACTTAAACGATTTGACCTTGTTCATTACAATGACAAATGTATGTTCCCTGGATATGGGATATCCAATACTTGATGAGATTCAAAAGTTTGAAAGATACATTAGAAATATTATAAATTTTAGATGATTCTCTAGGTTGTCTTATACATGGTGGGAAGATGAATTTGTCATAAGGGTTTTGTTTCTTAACATTTACTAAATACCTACGTAAAATTGGGGGTTCTGGCGTTGTGGAAGTGTCAACCCTTTTGAGAGTCGTAATGCGTCAAATTTAGATACTATACTATAGACTGGGTTTAATTGATCTGATCAGCCCATTGCTCTGTGTTAAGAAATAATAATCGTTTCTTTATTAGTTTGCCGCGTTTCAAATAGGTACTGCGAATATCAATAAATGAACATCACTATGGGATTCAGCGTACAAAATACCTCATAATCTTGTATCATATTTAGCTATTGAGAATCTTTAAAAACTCAATATTTTATTCAGCAAACTTTATGCGCGTAATTGCCCCAGTTTTTGCGTAAATTTATAAATGAAATTTATCTACTCCTGTATTAAAATTCCACAACAAAAAAGTTTTTCCTAATGCACTCTCCTATTGCCAGGCATCATCAATCCGGGACATTCTTACACATCAAACAACAAAGAATAACCAACTCGCTTCCAAAGGATTACATCCATGCTACATACGTATATGCAAAGTTCGCCACATTGTAATTGACGAAGCAACATTCAATTCTGCCAACAGTTCCAACTCATACAAATCCAAAGAATCGGTAGAATGCCAAACGCCAATGTGTGTTTGAGTTGTTTGCAAAAAATATCCTGCTTTATACGTCGGAAAAGCTGAAACACTGCTGATCGTGCAACAATGGTAAGGTCCGATGCTATGTCCTAGAATGAAAATTTCGATAATTACTTTGGAATTAAAATTATTCCAAAAATGAAACCCCGCGAGAACAAAAGGGTGCTGCATCAATCTGAGAAAGCACATTGCAATGTGTTATGTGCGTATGAGCCTACAGGACTGAATACCAGAAGATGACCAGTAACTAAGTTTCTCTGTTGTCGTCGTAAACAATTCTTCAAAAATCTTTTCTTCTTTTATAGTTTTGATAGAGGAAGTACCCGAAATATAAAACAAGTTGATCATTGCTCAGAAAGTGAGTCAAATGATAGCGCATTTTCTTGGATGGATATCCGCGTAAAATAGACGCTTCCTGCGATGAACAGGAATACAAAATGGCTTTGGAGCTCACTCAGCTGATCGATGCGTCAGTGGCCCCTGATATCTTTATTCTTGCCATATTACAGATTATATCCATACCAATTTTAATCAAAATCGGATATCAGGAAGTGGCATTCAGAACTATTTTAAGAGGACATACATATATCAACGGACAAAGTGAACACTATAGCTCATTTTCCCTTCTTCAAAAGAAAATGCCCCAAAAATAGTTTGGTGGTGATAATTACAGTGTTATTTTAGTTTTTATTATATATATATATATAATTAAAAAAAAATATATATACATATAATATACCAATACGAATTTATTATGATGGCAACGAAGTTTTAAATTACGTTCCATTTACCACCTCTCCTTATTATGAAAACTGCCCTAAGAACCTCTTTTTTCACCTTGTAACCACCACTTGAAATAATTTCACTCTCTAGTTACTCGCGACATCATTCCTGCTCGTCTTTCTATTAACTCAACCCCTGATGAGGGGAGCGTGATAATGTAAGCGGTAGCTCCTCCTTGTTGCTTGTTACTGAAGAGAAAAACACCTCATAATTGCATTGGTTTAGAATATCGTCTCGGCAAGACGTCTTTTGAGAAAGGAAGTCGTGATTGATGATCGAGACCGGGAAGGCGTTCCCCCTTTTTCCTTTCATGATTCAATTTCCAGATAAAATAATTTGACTAACAAGTTCGGAGGGGGAGCGTCCAAAAGGGATCAATATTGGTAATGAGATCGGTGATGGGAAAAGGAAAAATAGGGTTCGATTCGTTAAGTATTTTTATTTTCCTCTCCATTACTTTAATGGATGCCGAGGTGAGACGATATGACACAATGCACAGTGCTATTTATTTATTTATTCATACAAACGGGATAAAATCCCAATCACAAAAAGAAAATGATACATACATCTGTGAATAAAGGGGGAAAATAATAAAATACATCTAATCACATAGAACTGGAAATATAATTCATTAACTTTCTTCTTAGACAGTTCTCGCTATCAATATTAAAATCAAAGTCTAATTCAGTATGAATGTTATTAATTAATCTCCGATTCCAAACTAATGGGTTTAATAACTCATTTAATAATGAATATTTTGTTCTAGTAAAATGAGGCACAAGCAAAGCTAGTGAATCATACAGACCATTGAATAATTTATAAACGAAAATAACTTCCTTAATCTTCCGGCGATCAGCAAGCGTGTGCACCCCAGAGATTCGATCATCGATTTTTGTCAGTAAACGTGTCTAAGTTAGATATAGTTTTATGGAAAACATATTTTAAAAATGTATGTTGTACCCTTTCGATCAAATAGATTTATACATTATAGAATGGGTTCCACAAAATTGAAGCAATTTCGACGCGACCTCTAACAAGGGCAACGGAATAACTTTGTAGTCCCGAAGGTCCGTCTTTATGTTGCGCATGTATGGGTTGGGGAGCGAGTTACAAAATATCCCATATACTGGGTGTCTAGCTAACTATGTAAAGATATGATTGTTTATAGCCCGTTAGTTGAACAGAAGAGCCCAATACACGGTGGTCCGCGAGATATTCTTCCCCCTTTTGTTTTCTTTAATTGTCGGAGTACAAAATTCGGACGAACGCCATTCTTCGCAATTTTCTTTGTAGATTTCAAAAATAATAAAAGTTCGCAATAGAAATCAACATTTTTTTAAAAATAGGTACTCCAATTTTGCAGATTGCAGATTCGTATTCTATGCCTATTCGATTGCTAACCTATCATTTGATGTTGTTTAGCACAAACGGGCGCAATTCCGCACTAAAAGTGCACTACTCCGTTCAAAAAGTGCTAAATTCCGAGTTTTTGAAGGTAAAGTGTCACGTGTAATAAATGGTTTCTCGGTATTTTTTCGTGCTAAACCACTCAACGATTTCATTCATTGGTGTTCGCAACAGGAACTTGTAAAAACGCAACACAAAGCGTACTAAAATATACTTAGTTTGTTTTTTCGGCGTTTTCCAGGTTATTGTTGCAAATATCAATAAATTAACATCATTACGTGATTCAGCATGAAAAATATCCAAAATCATTTATTACATGTTGCAATTGAATATCTTCGAAACGCAGTGTTAAACAATTTGTGCACTTATAGAGCGGATTTGCGCTCTTTTAGTGCGGAATTCCGCCCGTTGGTGTGCACTAGATAATCTAGTGAGAGTCATTTCCTCAGGAAATTTCATGTAGAGTTCGAATCTGCAATAAAATGAAGGGAGCCTAATTTGAAAATCGAAGTGGATGTCAATTGCGCACGGTTGCGCAAATTTGCGAGGCGCAGTTTTGTAATTTTGAAAAAAGCTGTGAAGAATTAATTCCGTTTGTCCGAATTTTTCACTCCGACAATTAGAGAAAATAAAAGGGCCTACCTACCTAGTGGGCTGTCTTGTGTAGTCGTTAATGAATGACTACTTTGCGGGAAGTTCTAAATGCAATTAGTAATCTTCTGTATTGTTGGAATTACATGTATGAATCGGATTTGCACAGATGGATGCTGGTTGGAATTTCCACTCCTTGGGTGTTGAAATCCCATGCTGACTTTGAGACAGATTGGAGAAGAAGTGGTTCACCCAGTGTGAAAGGAATTATACATAGGTACGATACAGTCCCGCTGAGGAGTCAGGAGTTTATTCCGGTACCTTAAGGTCCCGTTAGATGATAAAAGAAATAGAAGGAATAGATGATGTAAGGATTTCCTACCTCAGTAGCTAGCCATTCCGTCAAATAAGGGAATTCCCGTTAGATTATAGAAGGAATAGATGGTAGTTGATGGAAGGAATTCCTATCTCGGTATCTAGCCATTCTGCCTAGTAAGGGAAAAAACCCACAACCTTAAGGTCCCGTTAGATTATAGAAGGAGTAGATGGTAGTTGAAAGAAGGAATTTTTATCTCGGTACCTAGCCAATCCGTAAAGAATAGGAAAAATACCCCACTACCTAAATGTCCCGTCAGATTATGGAAGGGATAAATGGTAGTTGATGGAAGGAATACCTATCACTATTTATTGACGTTAATCTTCTTTTTCGTTCGCTAAGGCACGAGGTGGTGATCGGTTGGTTTTTTTTCCTCTCTCTCTCTCTCTTTTTCTCCTCTGCTCTCTCTTGATCAGTTGTGTTCATTTTTTTTCTGTACGAGATGAAGGTCCCAAACCCATTGTTATCGATGCTCCATCACGATTACCTATCTCGGTACCTAGCCATTCCGCCAAGGAAGGGAAAAATACCCCACTACCTTAAGTTCCCGTTAGATTATAAAAGGAATAGAAGATGATAGGATTTCCTTCGTGGGTACGTAGTCATTCCGCCAAGTAAGGGAAAGATCCCCACTACGATAAGGTCCCGTTAGATTATGGAAGGAATAGATGGTAGTTGATGGAAGGAATTCTTATCTCGGTACCTAGCCATCCCGACAAGTAAGGAAAAAATTCCCCGGTACCTTACGGTCCCGTTGAGTATTGGAAATTTAACCCGGTACAGCGAGGTCTCTTCGATCAAACGGAAGTAAGAGTAGGTTGGTGTTGATGAAGAGAGAATTCGGAAATTCGAATGAATAGTGATGGCCGGGCTAGTCCTCTTTGCTTATTCATACTGGCAAGGTACCCCGACCGTTATGAGCAACGATCAACTGCCACCCAACCGACTACATTCACTTTTACCATCGGATCAGACTTCGACAACTGCCACCCTTGGTTGTTTGTCAACTGCCATCTAAGCGAACATGAATAGTGTTATATCGTCAATTCAGATATTTATCAGCTGAAAGCCAATTTCTCTCATTTTCATCCGGTGAAGATCACATTTGATAGGAAGTCTCTCTGTGACAACAAGAGTCGAATGAAATGAAGGGATCTACCTTGATCAGCTGAGCAAGTTGAGAAAAAATATTCTGTGAAGACCCGAGTCCTGCTACACACGATCATCGTTAGATATATAAATAAGTGTTATCCGCATGTTCATTTTTTTTTAATTATTTGAGCAGTGTGCTTTTCACAGGAAGATCCGATTCTTTTCGTTGTTGTTGAAAACGCTCTATTTACAAACAATTGGTACTGGAAGACCAACTAAGTATTGTATTTGGCACATTTATGAAACACATTTACTTTTTTAACAATCTGAACGATGATGATGATGATGATCGATGCTATACTGTTTTAGCGTGGGATACGCAATAATTGGGACCTAACAAGTGGACAATGCCACAAAAAACTAAAATGCCACAAGAAAGAAACTAAAGTAGCGACATCTAATTTCTTGCTTATTCAACCAATGAAGCTGAATTTTGAAAAAGGAACCCTTTTGGGACATCTAGAAACGAATAGTTACATCTGAAGCTCCCTAGATCAGCTGGGTGGGTTCCGAAGTTAATTTCTTTGCTATTCAACCTTTAAAGCTAATACTTGAAATGGAGAACTCATGGGACGCCTAAAACGAATCATGAAGTCTAGAGCCCCTCAGATCAGCTGAGTGAGATCTTAAGCTCTCAGCTCTCAGGCTTTCTTATCCATTCAATCTATGAAGATGAAATTTGAAATGGAGTGTGTTCCATGTATCTCCAATGTTATGGCAATGCTTAAGTTGAAAGCGAAAGGGGGTAGGGGGTCTGTCTCCCCAGAAAGGTCACAGGTCTGCGAGGCGCAGTATTTTATACCAAGAACATTGACAATAAACTGTTTCTTTTCTTTATTCACTTGACTTGTTTATCAAAGTCGAACCTCAAATGCCTAATTACGTTTACTCATGAAAAAAGTCACGACAATAGCGCAGAAGCTTGATGTCTTTAGTGTGAAAGTGAGGGGAGGAAGGAGCTCTTCAGCTTCCTTTGATTCCATTTGAAACAGAAGGGGGAGAAGAACCTCAGCTCGACTTTATTGAGACCTCCTCAAACGCTGGACCCCCCTCCCCCCAGCCTGCTACCAGAGCCATCTCGAAGGCTAATTAAAACTTCATTTGTATCCATCTCACCCCCCTCCTACCATTCCACCCCATTCGCCACCATTCTCAACGGAATTAATTAGATTCGTCGGGTCATTTATAAGCGTACTTACTTCAAAGAAAAGGTATGTTGATTGGTTTCCCTAAAAGTAGGGTTGTCCAATAAAGCTCGGGTTGGAGCTTCTCTCACGCTCATTTTCCCAGGAAAGGGGCCATTTTATGAAGATTCATTTGGGGTTCAACCAAGGTCGTTTTCTGTGAAATGAATAGCAATAGGATTCGTTAAGAAACTACCTAACAAACAAGGGGCTTGTTTTTGGTTTATTATTTTCAATAATAAACCTTTGTAATTAATTGATCAATAACCAAAAATTTTAAACCCCCCCCCCCCCTCCCATAACAATTTGTTGGTTCACGTTTTTGATACATAGAATCTACAAATCAAATAATAATAATTACAATTAAAAAAACCGTCCGTATGACGTGTAGAGCTTTTCTCCAAAACTATTGGACCAAAGTTTATGACATTTGGCTGAAAAATCATACATCGTGACTCTTGACGTGGTGTTGAAGGTAATACGAAACTAAAACCTCGGATATTTATAGTTTTGAGACGAAAATGGTCAAGTCCATTGCACATGTGATAAATGAAAGTATTTTGGGAGGAGTATTTCCAAAAGTGCTATGAAGGAAGCAATGGTAATCTCAGTTTTCAAGGAGGGAGAATGGGCAGTTATACTGAATTACAGACCGTTATCCCAACTACCAATAATATCTAAAATCTTTGAGCTTGTTGTGAAAGATCAAATAATGTCCAGCTATGTCGAGAAGAATAGGATCCTAGTACCTCAGCAATTTGGTTGCCGTCCTAGTGTCAGCGCTACAGACGCTATTATGTCTTTTCTCAATTTCGTACTCAATGTTTTGAAGAAAAGAAGTTTACAAAGGTCACATTTTTATGATCTACCCAAGGCATTCGAATACGTTTCCCATGAAATTCTTTCAGATAAGATGGATAAATATGACAGACAGACACGCAGACATAGATTTACTTTTATCTACATAGATTTAAGAACTAATTTTTAAATGATACTATTTCATCATGTGAACATGTCAGCCAATGTCATGTTACTGGTATCAAAATTACTGGCAGCATAAACATTTTACATCCAGCTATGACCTTCCCCTATGACGTCAGTCAGCTTTCCTTACACCGCTGTTTCGGTCACTTTCATCCTTTGATACCTTACACATTGCATCGATTTGGAAAGTTCTGGGCAAGATCTTTTAGCTGGTGGAATAAAATAAAATAGGTGCGAATTTTAAAACACAGTTCCTCAAGGTGATTCTAGACAAACTTATTACATTTAATTAGTATTAATTAATTAATCTCAATTTTATTACTATTAATAACATTATTTTATTATTATTTAAATTCAAATTGTTTACCAATGGCTTCCCAACCATTTAAAATCCCAAAATTGCTTCAGTAACTCCGGTTGACGTGGAATCACTCTGAAATGAATGTTTGATTGAGAAGCGGTTAGGCAAAACCCGCACGACTGAGCGGTCTTGAAGGAGAGGTAGCGCCAACACCAAGTTAGATTACACAATGGGGTATTGGCAGATTCATCTGGCAAGCCGATCAAAATTGTTAAGTACATTTATTACACCATTTGGTTGATATTATTTGAATTGTTTACCAGTTGGAATATCTTCTGCTCCTGAACATTTTCAGATAAGAACATCAGAAGTCTTGGAGGGGTTGAAGGTTGTGTTGTGCTGATGGATGACATCTTGGTGTATGGAGATTCGGAAAGCGAGCACGATTCTCGTTTAGAAACAGTTTCATTTATGATTAGGGAGTTCGACATGAAGCTTAATAGGAAAAAATACCAATTTAAAAGCAATTCAGTCACATTTTTGGGCCATGAGATCAGTTGAGAAGGGGTGAAACCTGATAAAATTAAGATCAGTGCCATTATACTAATGCAGCCCCTTAAGGACGTCAAAGGACTGAGACGATTCTTAGGTATGTATAAGTAATTGCCGAAATTCATCAATAACGCTGCTGAAATGTCGTATCCACTCCGTCAGTTACTGAAAACAGATTCTGCATACGTGTGGGGGAGTGAGCAAGAAAGTGCCTTTGAAAATATGAAAAAAGTACCCCCCAGTGCCCCTCCAGTTCTCAGGGCATTTGATCCTAAAGCAGAAACTAGATTTTCCGCTGATTCTTCTTCATTTGCTCTTGGAGCAGTTCCGGAACGAAAATTTGACAATAGGTTTCACCCCATCGTTTATATTTCAAAAGCGTTGACTACTGCCGAAGCTGACTACGTGCAAATTGAAAAAGAGTCTCTAGCAGTCTCTTGGGCTTGCAAGCGTCTCTCCATGTATTTAATAGGGCTTAAGTTCACCATGCTACTGATCACAAGCCATTAGTGTCTTTGCTAGGACCAAAAGCCATCCATGACCTTCCACCACGCATTCAGCGTTTCCGTTTAAGGATAGTAAATTCGATTTTACTATAGCTCATGTGGCCGGAAGTAAATTTTACGTTCTAGGCACACTTTTACGGATTCAAAATCCTGGGTTTGAAAGAGATGTCATTAAGAAATGGTAATGGATCATTTTACGGATAACGTTCCGATCTCAGATAAGTTACATGAACAGATACGAACAGCTACATCAGCTGATCCTATACTACAGATAGTTCGAAACTGCCTGATTAAGGGATGGAACATAGAGAAGGACATAGTCCCAAAATGCACCCTATTCTATAAGTATCGAAATTCCCTTGCCTATATCGATGGGTTACAGTTTATGACAAACAGAATTCATTCACTTCATGCTGGCCATCTTGGTATAATAAAATGTCGGCTCTTGGCTCGGAGTTCGGTGTGGTGGCCAGGTATTTCTGAAAACATTGCGGAGAAAGTCACAAATTGTGGACTGATTCCGAATATGTATCCCAAGTTATCTTGGTCTTTGGTAGAAGCAGATTTTTGTGAGGTATGTATCTGGTTGTTTAGGACTACTATTCTCGGTTCATTGAAGTTGCTCGTATGCCAACGACATCATCAAAGAAATGAAAACGATGTTCGCCCATTGGGGTCCCTCATAGTCTCAGATGTGACAACGGTCCACAATTCAAATCTGAAGATTTCTCGAATTTTGCAGAGCAGAGAGGCTTTGGGATTTCGTTCAGCAGCCCTCGATACCCCCAATCTAACGGTCTAGCGGAGTCAGTTATGGACACGGCAAAGCGTATCACATTCTTAAATTTGAGGACTTTGAGACCTGTATTACGCTGGGGAATGATTACTCACCATCAGAGTTGCTCATTGGACGCCAATTGAGGACTGTTTTTCCCATCTCTACAGCAAAGTTAAGACCACGTCAGCCCAATGACGAGGAATTAAGGTTAAGGGATGCATCTATTCGATGAAAAAGGAAGGAATATTTTTACTGTAAAAATGGAGCCAGCAAGGAGACACAGGACTTGGCGGTTGGTCAGAACGTACATGTAAAGGACAAGAACCCTGGAACCGTCGTTGCGAAACACTCCTTCCCAAGATCCTACATACCTAGTCAGAACAGAAAATGGAAACCACATTTTAAGAAATGAGAAGCACATCATTCCTCTTCCTTCAGAAGAACGTCTTAAGGATGCTACTGACTATGAGCCACAACAATTCAATAGGCCACCACCAACTCAATCTATATCTACAGAAAAGAGGCCTAGGCAAATTATTATTATTAACATATGGCGTTCTATTAACATGAGTTCGTTAGCAACGGTTAAACGGTGATGTATTGAATTTAAGATTATGATTTATGGAATAAAAGCTTCTTCATGTTCGTAACTTGTATAGTTCATCACATTTCCTTCGCGAGAATCTCAACTAGTTATTTATGTAGTTTGGAAAATTTCTATTACCCCCATTGTCCAAAAAACACCGACCATCTGTGCCTGGCGCAGCGACTACTTTTCAGAAAAGTTAAGTCCAAGGTTGCAAAGTTTCCGTAAAACTATTGGAAATATTGGAGAGTCTGGTCCATTGGAGCTGTGTTATCCTCCAAACTTTTATTCGTGTTGTCATATTGTATATAGAACGGCGAGATCTGGTTTCCGATTCAATTGTGTTCTTCAGATCGAAAAGAGCCTTTATAAAATTTCACCGTGAGACAGCTCCCCTGAATTTCACACTCGACTGAAATATGGGATTCTCCCGATTGAATAGTAATGCATAGGAAACGAAAGGAGCGAGAGAATGGGAAGAAATAGAGGAAAGCAAAATAAAGGTCTTTTCCTCCGGAATGAGCAAACGTGACTTTGTCCTCCTAAAGGTTCGGGGTGAGGATGGAGAGAGAAATAGTGTGTGTGGGTAGAAGGGGGATGACAGGACATGGGATAGACCAGAGGGGGAGAGAAAGAGGATGTTTGGCCGAACGATTCACCTTTCAAGGATTGTTGGATGGCGAGGGCATAAAGAGAATGCGAGAATAGGAAGAGAAAAGATTGTTGAGCTATAGTAAGAGTTGAAGGCAACGGAAAGAAAAAAAAAATCCGGTAAGGGAACTACTAGTAGGGCAAAAAGAGGAAAAGAGATGTCTGATAAAAGAGGGGAGACAATGGAGAGAAAAGAGAGAGAGAGAGAGAGGTGGTCAAAGTTCGATAAGGCCGCTTCTACAACGCGAGCCCGTTGAAGTAATCAACTAGGTACCTTACAATGAGCACGTCCAGTTTCTCTTAACGGATTCTGCCCACGGAACTCGCCGGATCGTGCGATATTGAGGGAAAACCTCCGTTCCCCAGTAGCGTAAAGTCTCCCGGAGAAAATCTCCCATCAGACGAAAAATAAAGAGAAAGAGAGAGAGAAAAAAAGGCTAAACAAAAAAGGAGGGTTTTTCTCGCGTGTGGTTTTTCTCTGGGATTGGAAAAACAAGGAGAGTTGACTCATCGGAAAACAGGGCACTTTGGCACGAGAGGGGTTTCTCTTTAGCTTTCCTCGTGTTTCTGAGAAGAGCTGCTGGGTGGGAGGAGGGACCTTTGCAAGGGACTTTGCACCCCAGTTGTAACGGTTGAGGGAGGAGCTCATTGTAACAACACCTGACTCGTATAACGATAGTAGTGGATAAAGGTCAACTGCTTGATGGTAAGGGTCGATTGCTTTCCCCTGTAGACATGGGTAACGGCGCATAAAAGAAATGTTGGTCGAGGCAACCTAGAACCTCGGCAGTTTCATTTGCAGCCGTTCCTAACTGTAAGATATTGAAGGCATTGTAGACATAGGGGTCTCGGTTGGGAATGATAAAAGGTAAGTGCTCATGGGAGTATAATGACAAAAGAGTAATGGCTGGTGCGATATTACGAAATCATGCCTCCCAGATTCAACAGGGAAGCGAGCATTACTTTATTTGTTGTTCTAAATTTGTTATAGTTGTACTGAAGTTGTAATTGTCCTAAATAGATTCTAAATTTGCGAGATCAAGTTAATTAACTACTATTGTCCATGTGGATGTACGAGTGAAGCATTGGGAGACGCTTCGTTTGATATCATAAATTGCTTCCGAGTCTACCTATAGGTATTTAGTAAACGCATTGTTTTCAATTTTGAGAGATAAACAATTTTTCGTCTCCAAAACCTAAATTTCAACTCGCATTTCATGTTTTAAATCATTCTGAACAACTTTTGTTCCGCTTCTGTGTGTGTGTGTGTGTGTGTGTGTGTGTGTGTGTGTGTGCCTGTCGTGTGTCCGGAAATATTATTAACCGATTCTGATGAAATGTTCAGGGGTTGTGCGAGTTATGCAGTAGATGGTTCCCTATCAGTTGGAATGTTTCCAAATCAATACTTTACTCTGCGCACGCACAAACGTAAATTCCATTACCATCACTGCACTTACCTGCACTTCATCATCATTGCTGGTGTTTCCATTATGTAAATATTCGTTAAACGTTGCGCCTAACGCGTAGCAAATAGTCTCATAACTCGATTGTTCAAGAACGTCTCGTGCGCGACTTATACCTACTTATTTATCCATATCAACTCAACGGATCGGTGAGTTGGTCTAGTTTAAATTAATGAGATCTACAACTATTTCGAATGAAGGAATTTGTAAGTTTGAGACATGAGAGAGGAGAAGGGGGGAAGAAGAAATATAACTTCATTCTTGCTGCATTCATTAAACTGGTTGGTTCTTTGGTGGGTGAAATTTTAACTATCACTGCGGACAATCGTCTCCTACAAAAGATGATGAATAATTCAATGAATAAATTGCAGTAAGCAAACATATGATACTTTGGGGAAACCATCAAAAGTAGTGTGAAGGAACTAGAGTTATCAAGTTGTCATTCATTCCACACATTGGCGAAAGCGTCAAGAATTCCCATCCTAAATCAAACAATTCGTTTTTTACTGACCTCACAAAGTAGGAATTGCCCGCGGACTCAATACATTGAATTTTTCCGGAACAAAGAAATGAATAAAAGATTCCTCATGTATGTATTGGTTCTTTTATCGTAAAAGCTCTGCCGCTTGCTATCCGCTCGTTGCCTCTGTTACGTGAAACTACAAACAAAAAAAAAAAAAAAAGGTGCAAACATGAGTTCTGCTCACTCAAACAACGAAGGGGGAAAAGCTGTAACGAGAGAAAAAAATCACATTCGCTTTCAACGACGGGAAAAAATTGAGTTTTGGAGCTTGACTCGGAGTTTTCAGAGAGTAAATTTGCATAGAAATGACGTTAAAACGGTGCCGTCCATTAATTCGATTGGGTAGTTCGTGGTGGTGGGGTTTTCGGACAAATAACGGCTACGTATTGTAACGTGAGCTTTTTTGTTCTTTTTTTTTGTAATCAAATTTTTAGGGTGAGACGAAGCTGTAGGACAAATACCAAAGACTTTGGATGGGACTTTGATGATTTTACCTTTAATGATAGAGTGTACAGGGCTCCCTCCTGCTGGAAGGACCTTCCGGAAGGACATTACATCCGCCTGCGTCCTGCTGGTAGACACGTTCGCGTCAGCTTGTAGACATGCTCGCGTAGCTTTCCGGCAGTACTTGAAGGAACGCGCACCCCCTTCATATTTTCCAGTAATACACCAGTACATTTTGACGAACTGCTGAAGGTGAAGCACCTCTGTTCAATATTTCTTCTAATATAATTTTTTGAGTGTTCAGGGAATAGTAACGAATTAATTAGAGAAACTATGACGTTTTCTACCAATTCATAATGTTACATTACTTATGATCGTCATTCGAAAGTATTTATTAACTTAGAATGGGTGACTTAAAAAAAAATTACTGCCAAGTTGGCTGGACAGTATAGCTTCCTCACTTAATGTAAAATGGACGTAATCTATATAATTAATTGAAGAACTATTCATGAACGCTGTTTAATCAACGTTATTATAAATTTATGGATACAAATGCGCACAGACTACTATTAATTGAACGGCAATGACATTTATAGGAAACCATTAAGGAGCTGATCCAAACAATTCTGAAAATTAATTCAAAATCGGAGTGTCACGTGTATCAATCAAATTTAATTTTGAGCATTACCAATAAAAAGATTGCTCAATTCAAAAGGCATCTTCCAAAAACCAAAGCCCAACTACCCTCCGATTTTGAATGAAATTAGACCTATAAATAGTAAGAATGTAAGAAATCGACTATAGGTCGACTAAAGAAACTAAAGCTGATGACTCTATTGGAATTATATCAGCTGATATTTACAATGCAATTTCTATGTCTTGCGATCATTTATGGGATTTAGCGTTTGATTGGCTAATAATTCAAAAAATTACTAGCATCACATCGCAGTTCCAGCCCTTTGGAAGAGAAAATGGATTAACGTACAGCGTTCCGGATGGGTTCGATTCTTTGAGATATCACGTATTTATTAATGACAGTAAAACAAAATACCAAAAAAAAAAAAAAAAAAAAAAAGTCCACCCTTTATCGCTAACCTTTACGGTTGATGAAAATTGATGCCGAGCTTCTAAAAACAATTAGACCCCAATTTAGATTTTTAACCCGAACTTCATCAACTTTGGTCCAGTAGTTTCGAAAAAAGCTCCGGACGGATTAAAAAAAAAAAAAAAAAAAAATTACCTATTCGATTTTTGGATTCTACGCATTATGAAACGTAAACCAAACAATTTTGAGGGAGGAAGGGGGGGGGGGGGGTTAAAAGGTATTCATTGGTCAATTAATGAGGTTCCTTATTGAAAATAATAAATCAAACGGAAATAAAAAGTTTAACGCGCGAGTGGATTCGTGATTGGTGAAACATAGTAAAATCTCCTTGAAAACTACAATGATCGTATTCCATTGAAAAGCTCAGTTAACGAAATCGACAATAACTTAGGAGCGTAAAATTGTGGGTTCCTACTAGAGCTTTAAAGGTGTTTCGGTTTGGTTGGTTGGTTTGATTCTTTTTGGGAGGCGCGAAGCACCAAGTTTTGATGATATACTATTTACGAGGAGGTTTAATAATAATTATGGAACAATGATATGTATCAAATGACTATCCAATACAGAAACAATAAACCTTTGTGTAATAATCTACAGCGTTCTGTCTATTCTTCATGTTCACTATCATAATGGGGCTCAATCGATGAGAAACCTGCCTCGATTAATCACAGTGCTGAATCTTCATGATTCAAGGATTGAGAAAACTCGGTCCCTCGTCACCTTCCCGGTCTTCCTTCAACAAGTGACGGGAGAATTCTCAAAGGAGCGAACTTTCGACGGCCTTTTTCTCTCGTAGAAGAGAAAACGTCCCCCCCCCCCCCCCTCACAATCACCCACCCCTCCACAACTTCCCCTCCCGTTCCATTTCGTGGGAAGCCAAACCACCAGCTACGAGCTAATCCAGTTAACTTCATGATAATTACTCCCTTTTTGCCTTCGCTTTTCCACCCTTTCCCGGAGCCAAGCCGTCCCATTTCTTGCCCTTCATGGAATGAAAAAAAAAACCCACAGTGGCAAATCATTTCAGAAGGATTTCGTCCCCCGTTTATTCTCAACGTTAAAATGGGCCCATTGTTCGGTTTTGCAACTGGGACATTCGAAACCATACTCGGAGTAAGGTTCCGTTTGGTGGAATTTTTAAACATATTGGCTAGTAATGCATGCATTACAGGGAAGTCCCTATTAATGGATTTCATTTAATTTTTGTGAGAGGTAAAATAAAATAAATATATATAAAATCATGACTTCTCGGCATTACTCTTCCCCCTATTGCCCCTTCCATCAACAGTAAATTTCCATCATAAAACTTACAGCATGCAATTTGAAACTCCTGACCTGTTTTCCAAAGCTGAATCGAATTCAAAGTTGAACGAAAAAAGATCAAAAATCTGTCGTGATTAAAACATCATGATTATAACTATTAGCCCCTACATTCACCCCCTTCCATGATGAAATTCGAAAATCCTGACATAGGTTCCAAAGCTATGTCAAATCCGTGATGGAACAGAAGAGAATCACGAAAAACGGCCGAGATTCGAAGCTTGGGCAGCACTTGAAAGAATCGATAGTCATTTCCTCATACTCCCCCCCCCCCCCCCCCCTCCACGACAGCAAATCCGAAACTCCCAAGGTTTGTTGCACAATCAGACTAAAATTGGAATCAAACCAAATGTCGACAAATTTTGTCGAAAAAAAAAAAAGTTTGTTGGCTTTATCCCATTAAATCTCCTTTAAACGGCGCATAAGCAAACGTTAATTCCATCAAGCATCATTATCTCACTCAAATTGGAGGATAGGTGGAAGAGGCTAATATGAGCATTCCCTAGCAATTTCAACATAATTATATAATTAGTGGCTACTGCACATGCGCTAATGTCTTCCTTTTTAAACGAGCCTAATTCCAACAGTTTTCATCCAATTTTGATGAAATTTTCAGGGAATGTTGCGAGTTAGGCTGCACATGGTCCACTATCAATTCCATATTTCATAAATCAGTACTTCATTTTGCGCATGCGCGAACGTAAATTCCTTCAAGCATAATTTTTTTTACGCCCTAGTCGTCCAATCCCTCTTTAATTTGGTACACAGTTGGACGATGATGGTTTAATTATTACATGTTAATTTCAACCTGATTGCATCATTAGGCTCCTGCGTATGCGCGAAAGTGTACTCACTGGAACAAGGTCTTGTTTTCATCAGAATTTGATTACATTTTCTGGGATTTTGTGGGTTACGCTGCAGATTGTTCCCTACCAATTTAATTTTTCTCAAATCATTACTCCATTCTGCGCATGCGCTAACATAAATTACTTCAAGCATTATTTAGCCGTTTCCTAAATGATCGATTTTGAAGTTGTACGTTACCAACATCGTAATTCACAACATTCTGCTATGGAGTTTTTAATGGTGTTTTTAACTTTACACGAATCACTATCAATCCCATGCTTCTCAAATCATAACTTCATTTAGCGCATGCGCAAACGTAAATTTCTTCAAGCATCTTTTTTTACACCCGTCGTTCGATCTCGCTAAATTTTGTTCATAGACAAGCAATCTTAGCTTAGAATAGCTTGATCGGATAATCAATAGATTCGCCAGCGATTAGAAATCGCTCTTAGAAATTCAAAAGTGTTTTTCGGTGTTCGATCCCTTAGGGTTAGGGAATACGAACCGTTCAACGTGCAGCGTTGCGGGTGGTTTTAATCGATTCTTTGGGATCATATTTATCATAGACACGCAAAACTTCTTTACTGTTACCTTGAAAGTTTTAGAGATCTCGATTTTTGAATGTTTAGCCCTTTAGTTATTAATTAACCCTTTAGGGTTGACACAAATTGATGCCGAGCTTCTAGGACCATCTAGACCCCATATGCGATTTATGTTTCATGAAGTTTGAAGGTGGAGTTACAGTATTTTTTTCTTCTTTTTTTACATAACTATCTTGAAACGTAATCCAACAAATTTAGAGGGCTGCTAAATGTGTTTTTTTTCTTCTTCTTGTTTTTGATCGATCACAGAGGTCAGTTATTGAAAATATTAATCCAAAACCTCAGTTGCGAACAGTTTCGAAAGGACTTTGTTCCGGTTTATTCCTGCCGTTAAAACGTGATGAGAATTCCCTAATTCAGTTTTCACAGAAAGGGAAAGTAAGCCTCAAACAGAAGGAAGGGGAAAGGGATACAGAGTGAGGTGGGAAAGGATAATCTGTAATCCATTTTATGCCGTCATATTTCTCTGATAGTAGGTAAAAACCTTCAGTCAACCTATTACGCTTTGAGCAAGGACAAGTGATTCTCAGCATTGCGAAGAGAAACATCGAATTGGTACTGATTTCTGTAGGTAGGCTAGCATGTAAGTTCCACCACCCAGCATCCCATTCAAATTCACTGACCTCAAGGTTTCCTGCTTTGAAGCAAATGTAATGGACTTTCTTTTCTACGAACCTGCAATGACTCGGTTCCTCTTTTACTTGTCTCGTCGAGCTTCCGCTTTCCCACTTTAAAATCGTATTCGGAACGGAACAGTCAATATTTGAATTGGATTTTGTAGTTCATCTTTGCCAAGTTTTATTAGGTTTTATTTCATTCAGTAGGTACCGGAGTCTAGAGAAAAGTAAACCCTTTTTCGAGTCAACAAAGAAAGTTTCGTGAATAACAGAATCAAATTAACTCGGCGAAAAGGTGGTTCGGAGTCTACAAGGAGAAGATTAAGTTGAGTAGGTGCCAACTCAAGAATATTGAGAAATCAAGACGAATGTAATCTCAAACTCTCAGTTGGATCTAAAAACCTTTTCAAATTCATAAATAAAAAATGCTCAACTTCCTCCTAAATGTCTTCCTTCCTAGACGTGAAGAATGGTGAAGAATGATTACGAAACGGTCAAGTATTATTATATAGGTACCAATGAAGATGAAGATGAACATTTTACAGGAATCAGAGACGATTATATATTATACTAGCTGTCGCTTTGCGCGTTCGTTCGAGACATGTCTATCACAGTCTACCATCCCATAAATCTATAATCAGTCTTCCAACAGAGAGGTCGGCGATTGAATTTTATGATTACCTGTGGTGGCGAGCCTATTGAAGTGGTGAAGTATTACAACGTATTTTACTTCGACGTATCTTCCAGCAGATCAGGCACCTTTTCAAAGCTAGCTGATGTTATTGTAAATAAAGTTATTAATGCATATCATAGTATTTGGCCGTTATATATAAATCACAATGCAACTCTCCGTGCACCTGGAAAAGCCTCTTTGCCTTTCCATATTTAACCAGTTCTTGTCGACGGGAAGCATCCCTGGGGATCGGTGCAAGGTAAAACTTTTCTCCTTTTCAAGAATGGTGACCCCCATAACGTACCCAACTATAGAAAAAAATTCGCTTCTCAACACCCTTGTTAAAATTTTCACGCAAGCATTGCATAACCGTCTAGTTGAATTTGCCCACATGAATTCTCTCATCCTGGAAACAAAGAATGAATGTAGGAAGGAAAGAGGCTGTTCGGATAATGTTTTCATTTTAACAAGCTTAATTCATTAAATACAGGTTGCGACGTAGGAAAGTCTTCTGTTTTTTTTTTGTGAGTTTTTGACAGGATTTCCCACCAATTACTTTGTAGGAAATTACTGAAGTTGGAAGTTAGTGCTAGATTGGGATCGATTATCCGAACTCTTTACAATCAAGCCACCTTTTCTGTCCGGCTTGATTCTGACTCAACAAAATCTATCAGAATTACTGAAGGGATTTCGCAAGGGGACATTCTTTCTCATTTACATTTGGCCTCACTTATGGTGGACTTCGAGACTTTCCTGAAGGCTAGAGGGATAAGAGCTCTGTGCGCTGATAGCCATACAGAGGCGACTTTTCTGTTTTATGCTGATAATTGTTGCCTTCTAGGTGATACCCAATTAAATCTGCAAAAATTGCTTAACGCTTTTAACGATTACTGTTTGGAGAGCCAATTAAAAGTAAGTTCCTCCAAGTTGAAGAAAAATAGTCTTTCAACGGAGTGGTCGGCAATCGAATTATATGTTTACCTGTAGTGGCGAGCCTATTGAAGTAGTGAAGTATTTTACATATTTCAGCGTAACTACCAGTAGATCAGGCACCTTTTTCAAAGCAAGCTGATGTTAGTGTAAATAAAAGTATAAACGCGTATAATAGTATTTGGCCCGTTATATATAAAACACAATGCAACTCTCCTTGCACCTTTAAAAGCCTTTTGACTGAGCAAAAAGATCATTCTTCTTGTACCATGCTGAAATATGGGGTTCTCATTATGCGGATCAACTTGAAAGAATACAGGAACGCGCAACAAGTCTTTGCTCTTCCTTCTGAGATTCAAGCTCAATTACGCGGTGCGTAGGGAGCTTGAAATTTCTCACACCCTTGCCATATTATTTTTTAAGGTATGCTTTGCGATGAATGGGGAATGCGAAAAATTGTATACGACGTTAAAATCTAGAATTGTGTTTCTCGATGTATGAAACGGATTTGTAGAGGGTCCTCGCCCTCTTCCAACCACATTTGAAATTTTTAAGCCATATAAATAGCTGATTTTTTTTTTTTGAAAATATTGTAAAACAGTTAAATTCAGAAATCTTTGCAAAAAGCCTCAAAACGGTTTGACATGAAGACAGTTTTGGGAAATTCGTATTTTAAAATTCTTACAGCCATTAAAATAACTTAGTTAAAAAATAAAATAAAATAAAATAAATAAATGAAATAAAAATAAAAAATAAAAAATTGCTGAAAACGCCTCTAAAAGAATGTAGTTTATCAGAACCTACGACCGTTGCATTGTCCTGAAAAAAGAAAAAACTCTATTTGGAGATGCAGGGTACTATAGGAGTGAACGCAACAGCTTGGGCACCATTTATATCACCCTAAACTTGATATGAACAGCTGAAGGGCTACGGAGAAAAATTAGTTTCATGAATGACTACTTGATGGGCTCGTTAGGGCAACTATTACTTCATGATAAATTTGGTCGCGGCGCCCCACATAGTAAATAGTTTCTTAGGACCCAACGGCGCCTGAGGTGTGAAAAATAACCCCGAAAAAACCAGTTGGCTAATGGTAGAGGGACACGCCATCAGAGGTTTCCATCGTCGCCTTCTTCCGCAGGAGAAAAAGCTGTTGGGGTAGGTAACCAACCCCCAGTCCCTTCCCACCCCTAAATATACCCCTCGCTCACCTCCCCGCACGACGTTGTCGTTTCCGGAAGATTTATTACACCGTCGTATCCCCATTATAATAATTACCGTAATATTAATAATCAAACAGCATTCCTTCGTGATAGCGAACTTCCTAAAGACCGCTGTACATAAAAAAGCGAGCAATTTAGAACCTGCCGTGGGTTTGGCATACTTATCATTTCATCTGAATCTTCCTATCTTTTATTTCTAACAATGTTACTTATTATTTTTGGATGTAACTATTCTCATTCTTTTCCTTATATTATTATTTTCAAGTTTATAAAGAATTTGCTTACAATTAAATCTAAAAACATGTAATGGTATACGTAGCTAGCTTTAGAGGTACCTAGGTGAGGTTTGGGAAGTTACCGGGAAAAAAATCAACGGATATACGTTTGAGGTGTTCACTTCTTTTGGAATATATTCACCACCATATATTTTCTATAATCAGCGCAGGCAAAAGACCTTGGAGTCATGTTTGACAAATCCTTGACGTTTTCAACACATATTGACTCTGTTGTCTGATGAGGTTATCTCAAGAGGACACCACCGAGTTTGATAGTTCAAGTATTATTATATGTTTGATAGTAAACTTCTTTCGACTACAATTCTAATTAAAAATATAAATTTAACGATTTTTAGCTGTTTTTAGAATTTTTAATGATGTTTTAAGCACATTTTTTGAAATGTGACCAATTTAATGAGCTGAAAAAATTCTGGCCAACGAACTCGTCCTTTTATTTGTAAAGCACGATTTTTAGGCGCAAGAACCGAGTTTCCATCTCATTCCCAAGGAGAGTTATCGTCTAGAAGGAAACACACACCCACACACACACACACACACACAATTTTTTTTTACAAATCTCCCCTCAAAGGCGGAGGGGCACACCATCCGGGCCCAGGGGGGGGGGGGGGGGGCACACACGAACACACACACACACACACACACACATATATATATATATATATATATATATATATATATATATATGAAAAAACTAGGATTCGTTTCAGAAGTATCAAAACGGATTTCAATGAAGAAATGTTTCGATAATCTTAATTTTTAAAATTTTGCAATACTTTAATTTTTTACGGAAATTCGCTATCATCCTGACCAAAAATTGATTGATTGACCTAATACTACAAAAACATTGACCACCTACATGGGGGTGGGGATGCATTTTTTTTGCGTTTCAGAGGGTGTAAAACACGATTACAATAGTAATTCATTTTCAGGTTTCTTTATATATATATATATATATACACAATATATAGACAAAATTTTGTGCTCACTATTCTGTCGGAACTGGTGCCTCGCTGACTTGGGTGATGAACAGCTGAACACGAGCCTAATACGAGTATCAATCGTAATGATGGCAAAGTCGTGTTCAAATCTCTGCTATTTACCGTAGGACGTCTAAATTGGATAGGGAGCCTCTCTGGAACAACAAGAGACTAGCAAATTGAGGAGCACCATCCTGATCAGCTGAGTGAGCTAAAATCTCTCCTGTTCACCGTAGGACGTTGAAAATTGCTAGGGAGCTTCTCCGGGATAACAAGAGACGAGTGACCTCACAGGCTCCATCCTGATCAGCAGGGCCTCACCATGATCGAGAGCTGATCGATTCGAAAAGTTGCTTCTGCTTTTTGAACCCTCCAACATTGAACGTTCGACTTTTTCCAATCTTCGTGAGGAATCTAGACTGGAGCCACTAGTTATGATTGAAACATAAAACACACATGGACACAAACGAAACAAAAAATAACTAATAATAGGAATTTAAAAAATAATGGTAAAAACATAAATAATTCTATAAATTAAAAAAAAATTATTTAATTTAATAATATTGAGTAGTGTGGTCTTAAATAAACAGGCAAGGTAACATTTATGAAGTTAACATCAATTATTGTCATAAGGTAACATCAACTTCTGTGTTGATGCACATATTAATTGATGTTGCTATATCCGTAAAAAAAGGTTCTTTCCTTTTTAACACTTGTTTATCAGAATTAAAGAAATAGCTAACCGAAATGAGTAAGTGGGAAAGCGGAAAGATTAGACTTGTGCCTTTATTTATACCCGTGACAGGGTTATAAACATGAGTATAACACAGGCTACCCATTTCTATTTTCTTCGAATCCTCAATCATATTTCCCTCATCATTTAACTGGCTGTGTTGCAAAGAAAGGACTTGACCAACCCCGAGGGAGAAGTGAGAGAAATCAACGATTATTCAGTTTCCACCAATCACAACTCTCGGAGCTATCGAGCCTCGTGTCGGCATTTGAGGTGTTGTGATTGTTCGATTCAGTTTCTCTCGTGTTTACACAGTCTCTTCAGCTGTAGTTGGTAGCGCCTATTTGTTTTGTGTCTTGTGTCCTCTCGCTCTCATTGGCTTCCAGTTCCAGTGTCAACAATCTGAGGAGCGTTGTGATCAAATTTAGATGTAAAACTGGATTGAGGCTTCGCCGAAACGAGTTGATTCTTGGGATCCTATTTCTTCGAACTGAATCACTCGCGACAACGTTGTGGAAACCCATTTAAAAACGGAAGTTAGTGAAGAAATTTTGTCTATATAAACGAAAAATAAAGAGTTACAATGTTGAATCGATTTCGACGGTTAGGCCATCATCAGTAACAAACAATAACTGAATACACATTAGGACACAGCTTTTATAGTCACAGGTGAAGGGAGATTGAATCCCATTGGTCGAGAGAAAGGAAAAATGAGGTAAAACCAATGAAGGGCAAGCAAAGTGAAAGGAGACTCAGATGAAGATGAAGTGAGAGGAAGGAAAAATGACTCAATATGGTTTCAATAGTATGAAGGGATAATTACAAGCTTTATAGAAATGGACTTATCGATGGTGAAATATATTGAGGGATATCCTCATTTAAACATTTACTAGATCTGTCACTTTTGATAATTTCGAATTTTCCAAGTACGTTCAACATACCTCTCTATGGACAAAAATTAAGAAATTCTACAAACTGTATATCTGTCAAATCAAAATTGTAACTATGATTGGATTCCTTAAGATGTCAATCAAATGTAGACATGCCCTTATTTTCCCTGAAATCCTCGATGCTCGTCTATTCTTTCCCTGAATTTCCTACCAGTTTGATCACAATAGTCGTAACCACAAGAACATTTCAGTTTATATACTCCACTTTTATTCTGAAAATTGATTTTTTTCTAGTTAAGACCGTTCCGGATCCTAGTTAAGACTGTTCCTTAGTCTAAGATTATATTTTTAGTTTTAAACCCCTTTTTGTAACCACTCGATGATAGAATTTTGCCGGTATCAGAAATTTTCCCATAAAAAGGTGTACTTACCCATTGATTTTCATCTAAAGTTACATCTTCATTAGCCAGATTGGAAACTTTATCTATACTCCATTTCCTAAATACCTTATTCCATATCGTATCAACAAGATCTCCATATCCATTATTAGCTCCATATCTTTAGACCATACATTTTGGTCATTCATTGGAAGAGATAGTGCACGGTTATACGATGGAAGGCTGCATGCTTACGGACTAAAGGGATACTATGGATAGTTATATCATATGTATCTATTCGATAAATTGAAAATTCATGCTATCCTTTATCAAGAAATTAAGTTGCCTACACTTAACTGGTTGTACCTCCCGCCCCTTTCCTTTCTCTCGACCAATGGAATTCAATCTCTCTTCATCTGTGACTTTAAAGCTGTGTCCTTTTAGCGAATTTTCTTAGAAAATGAAGCTATTGCAATGGCTCCAAAAATTTTAAAATAAAAATTTTCAAAACTTTTCTTCATCGAAATCTGTTTTGAGGCATTCTGAAATGATTCCTGGAATTTTAACGCTTTTTTATATGTATATATATATATATATGTATATATATATATATATGTATATATATATATATATATATATATATATATATATATATATATATGTATGTGTCATTCCAGACGATAACTCTCGATAGAATTGAGATAAAAACTTCGTTCTTTCGCCAAAAAATCAAGCATTTCAAAAGAAAGGATGAGTTCGTTGGACAACAATTTTTGAGCACATTAAATTGGTCAAATTTTGAAAAATGTACCCAAAAAATCACTGAAAATGGCTAAAAACGGCCAAAAATCGTTAAATTTCTATTTTTTTTGCAGAATTTTAGTCAAAACTAAATTTTCAACGATTAACTAGGACATTAAAATTTTTTCTCAAAATTATGATGAAAAACGTACTTAAATTTCATTAAAATTTGCTAAAATATCTATAAAAACTGCAAAAAAATTTAAAAATCAAAAATCCCTTTTGAATCAGTGGAATTATATTTAGAATAAGTTTTTTGCCATAAAATTGGTTTTAACCATTTCTGTCAACTAAAATTGCTCCAATTTCAATGCAATTTGACATACTATAGTACGATAGATAGTTTATGAAAATTCGCTCATACGATCATGCTGCATGACTGGAACTTTTAATGTGTGTTGCTATTGTTTGTTACTGATGATGGCCTAACCGTCGAAACCGATTTAACATTGTAACTCTTTACTTGTCGTGGGTATAGACAACGACGATTTCTCACTAACTTCCGTTTTTTAGCGAATTTCCGTAGAAAATAAACTACTGCAATGGCTCGGAAAACTTTTAAAATAAAAATGTTGAGAAATTTCTTCATTGAAATCCGTTTTGAGGCATTGTTAAACAAATCCCAGAGTTTAAAGCTTTTTTCATATGTATCTAATTATAACAAGCTATATATAAAACAACAGGCCTATATAGCCATAGATAACTATATAGCTATATGTAGCTATTGTATAGCTATATATAACTATGTAGCTATATATAACTATGCAGCTATATATATAGCTATATAACAAAAGGCCGTCGATTACAAGTTTAACTATTTTCCTCTAGACTGGTGAAAAAAGTGGGTGGGCAAAAATATTAAACTAAAAGTATGACAACTTTAGAGAAATCAAATATTGAGCGGGGGAGGGGTTCTTGACTTGAGAGTTGAATTGACGGGAAAAGGACGAGCAAGCGGAGAATATGCTAACTCGTGAATAACGGACTTGATTCGCCGTATCTTCTGTCCAAAATCGCCTTCGGGATTCCTCAGTCAACTCGCTCCACTCTGCCCTTTCTGACTCCCTTCTCGACGACGAACTACCTGCTGTACCGGCCAATGTGCAGGCTTCCTCGAACGGCAAACTACCTGACGAGTCTAAACCCTGACTTGGACTTCTTATCTCAATCCGTTTCAGTTCCACCCTTACTTTATTCAATTTCATATCAGTTACTAATAGATTTCCCCCTCAGTCGTCACACCACTCAGAACTTTCAGTGCCTCAAATCGAACAGTTATTTTTCTTTCTTTTTTTCTCCAGAAGCTTAATTTCTTTTCGTTGGTTTCCGTCAACTTGATTCCTTTGTTTTTTTAATGTAGTAATGTAATTGGGTTCACCCGTACAAATATAAATAAATAAATAAATATGCTGTGGAAAACAATGGAGGTAAGGAATTTTAGAGGTAAATTTATGAGCACCTGTGTTTCTGGAGGAATTATGATACCTGAGGTATCCCAGGGACCGTGCGTCCTGGTAGCGGCGACTGGTCTTGATTCACAGACTCGAATGGATTTTGCGGCCAGATTTGAAGGGAAAAGAAGCGCGGGGCTTTTAATCGAACCGTCAAGAATGTTTTCACGGGAGGAATGCGTGCAATATGGAATGCGAGTAGATTTTCTGGATCAAAAGAATCAGATAAGAGGTTGATTCAAGACAATCCGAGATCCGAAAAAATATGGCGGACATGAATGAAGAGGGAAAATGGAGGAGGGGAATGAAACAGTGTTGCTCCAACAACTGGTGTATTAAACGGGTTAAAGTGTCACCGAGCCCAAAGAGGACGTAGAGGTTTCAGAAATGTTGTCGGTATCCGTAGGTAGGTGGTCCTTATGAATTTCACTGTAGTCGGGATTGGATTGTGGGGGGGGGGGGGGGGGGGTTGGAAAGTCGGTTTATAAATAAGAAAAAATGTTTATAGATAAATTGGGAGGCGGTGGATTATCCCTTGGAAAAACGTTATCGAATAAGAGGAGAAGGGACGGTGGAACATCTAGTTGAGATGCAGGAGGCGTTTCCGCGATCAGGATGTAAACGGGTCTAAGTATAAAACCGTGGGATTTCCAGCTGTGGAAGGCCGGAAGGAGAGAGGTAGAAAGAGAGAGGGCGGAAGAAGGAGAGAGAAATAGGGGTGGTCGGATTGGTATTCCATTTGGCGAGACACACCCCCTCCATCACCGCATACCACTGTACCTACCACCTCTAGGAACGCCTTATAATTCTGCAGTGACGGATTATACCCTCATTCCTATGGTAAACCACCTTCAATCCGGGATCACAGGATGAACCCCCCCCCCCCCCCCCCAAGATGTGGAAGGTCGAATAATGTGTTGCGATTGGCATGGAAATATATTTCTGACCACTTCCCTCGTTAATTTGGGTTGATAAATAAAAGATCTACGTCAAGAACGAATTTAAGTGGTACTATTTAAACATACTACTAAGTAATGCATGCATTTCAGGGAAGTCCTCATATGTTTGGTTCGCATATGATTTTAGTTAGAATACCACATAGATCATATAGGATTATAGTGGACGCTATAACAACTCCTGTGGTGATTGTGGTTTGGAAGGAGGTGGTGATAGGTTTTAATTCTAATTATATATGTGAAACCTCCGCCTTAATGAGCAAATGCCATATTGACCTGGGGTTATCTCCAATATGTTTAGTTTCTAGAAAGAAATCGTCAAAAACCGATCTCAGTCAGAATTCTAAGGAGGAACTAGGTATCGATTAGCCACACGCTAGGACACGCTAGGAACAGAAAGGGAGATACTGAGAGACATGTGATGGACTAGAATCCAATTGAACGCAGAAGACAACGTCCCCGTGATCTGTACTCCTTTCAGGATTAACAGGAAATAAATCAAGTTAAGTCATTCAAAGATGAACCGTTGTAATTGAACACGAAAAATTATACGTATAAAATTGGAAGAAAATGATGTAATGTTTTACACAAAATTGTTTCTATTACTTCCAGCTTCCGATTATTATTTTCATACTTTCGCCTACTTGAGTTTGAAATTATATCAACAGCCTTCCGAACCTCCGAAACGAACAGAAGAAAAATCCCCGAGAAAGAAAATTAATAAACGATGAAAAATGAGAGGGTGGGAGGGTGGCAGGAAATCAGGAAGCCTCTTTATATTAATGAGACTAAAAGAGAGAAAGTGAGAGAGAAAGTAGGGAAACGAAAGAGAGAAAGAGAGAGGAAAGTGAAGAATGTTAGAAAGGAGAAAAAACGAGCGTGAATACGCTTTGGTGGGTAATGGGGAACAAGTGATGAATGAACCTGAATCGGTGAAGGGGTGGGCGGAGGGGAGTCTGAAAAGAGGTGAGGAGGCTGAAAGGAATAAAAGAGGGGGGTCGTTTATTCAGCCGCCCGATGAAAATTGAACCCGGCGCGATATCCCTTCAGTTATCGTCTGACGGTCCTTACAACGTCCAGCTATTAAATTATATCGCATTTTTTGGTAGTTTAAAGTCACGTCGAGAGTAAAAAATTTGATGAGAGACTTCGGATGATTTTCTAAACTACGAATGCCTACTAATGGCGTGGGTGCCATTCGGAATTTCCTGAAGACAACTGCCTGTTTGCGGTGATAAATTTTATCCAGTCAGCAGATTAGAACATCACACGTAGTACAAGTAATATAGAACGGTATAGGCCTTGCGCATAGTCCGAAATGCGCTCTACCGGCAAAACACGATGTAACGGTACGTCTCTACGCACCCAGACCCCGGCCTAGTCTCCAATGGTGACTGTAAACCACCTTCTCCATCGCTTTATAGTAAGTTTTCTTTCAGTATTTCAGGCCCAAAGAACATGGAAAAGAAGAAAATAAAACCAAAATGTTAGGTACCTAACTCAACTTTTTATTAAACAGTGCTGTGTACTTGATTGTTATGATTCATTGGATAATTAAAGACGCCTTTTTCCTGTCTTATTACCAGAATTTTGTTGAATAAGTAAATGGGAATAAGTAAATGGAAATAAGTCATTGAACGCTGGGCATCTATTGTATTACGAAGAAATGAGAACGGTCGATGGTAGGGAAAATAGTGAATTTCGTTGTTTTGCGGTAGACCCCCGCAAATGAGCTCTTCTTCATATGTAGGAATGGCCGTAATTAACAACATATATTAAAGTACCTAACACAATACTGATATACCTTGCATTTTACCTTACATAAGTTTTTTACCACTCGCGTATAACTTCAAGGTTTCCTGGGACCTACGTTGTCTTCATGAAACATTCTGATATTTTAGGATTTGATTTTCTATAGACAATTTAAAAGTTTGTGAATGTTCTAACGTTCTGAAATTGTTACTGACGAGCGAAATGATAATTTTTGTCAACTTACTTTTACTTTCTTCGATTAACTAATGACGTCTACTATCGTAACTAGGATTTTTATCATTTAATAATGAATAACATTACGTTTCCATTTGTTTTCGTCACGTCACGGTGGAGTTTTCTATTGATTTTCACGTACAACCAATGCGTTACTAGGGAAGTGTAACTCCCTTAGTTTTCATGGCAGGAAAATCGTTAGCCACTTTTTGGAATGCTCTCATTTTATCACAGCATCCCATAATCCCTAAGCCTGAGGCAAGGAAAGTTGATTTATTACGCTCAGTTATAAACTAATATTGCTAAGTAACCATAATGAACTAATGTGTAAAATTAATCATTATTAAATGATCTGACTGTAGAACCGTAGGTCTACCGTCCGTTTTTTTTTCCTACCACCGGTAATTTTATAGGTTATACCATCAGACAGGTCGTGAAACCAACAACACAACCCGCACAATAATCGTTCATTTATCAAAGTAAATTTGTCACATATGAAGATATTTCACTATGAAATATGATTTGGAAGAAGCCGACAGATTAAAATCAATAAAAAATGCACTGATAAAAAGATAACGCACCGATCGTTTGGATCAACTCTCTCTAGCCGTGATCCGCTGTGGACATGGCGCCCTCGGTTTTGTTGTTTTCTTAATTGTACTTTAAACGAATGAAAACTTTTCGAGTGTTATACCATGGAAAAAAAGAGGATTAACTTTCTTCCACGGTAAAACATTCCCAAGGATTATCCATAACTTCCCGTTGTTAACGCAAGTTTCTTGATGGTAAGTGGTTTCTTGTGATTTCATTTTTTATTTATTTGTTTGGTTTATTACTTTCAATAATAAATCATCGAAAAAAAACAAAAAAAAACGTAGAATCCAAAAATCCAATAAAAAAACCCTGCAAATGATTACAAGATGGCTTATTATTTCTGTGTTAGATAGCCCTTCTACGCAGATCATTGGTCTAAAATGATTAAGCCCCGTATGTTATATATGATCAGAACATGCCGCATGGTGCTTCTGAGAAGGGTTAACACTTTTACAGTTCAGAGACCCCGAAATTTTACGCTTCACCAATATTGCCAAAACTGTTATTATTAAGTAATATAGTTCCAATGGAATTTGTTCTGCGAAATCGAGATTATCAACTATTGAACGTGCGGATGTACCTACTAATGAAGTATTGGTACCTAAATGCTAAATTTTGTCTCTTAAATTGCTCCCAAGTCTACCTATAGGTAGCGGAAGCATTGTTTTTACTTTCGACAGATTGAAAAGTTATAGTCTCCACTAAAATCAAACGGCTGTTGTTGTCTTACAGTGGTGAAATTTCCACTCGCGTTTTACGTTTTAGACTATTCTGAACAACTTTCGTACCGTGTCTTTCTCTCTTTATCTATGTGTGTCTATCTTTGTGTGTGTGTGTTTCTCTATGTGTGCATGTCCGCAAATCCTTATAACAAGCTTAATTTCAACCGGTTCTTATGCAATTGTCATGGTTTGTGAGGATTAGGGTGCAGATGGTCCCCTATGAACTCCTTTGTTTCCAAATCAATACTCCACTTGGCGCATGCGAAAAAGTAAATTCCATCAACCATCATTTTCCCACGGCCCCGGTGTTCGATATCGCTCAAATCTGGACGATCAGGGAAAGAGGGTAATTTGATCATTTCCTAGCAATTTCAACATAATCTTACCATTAGTAACTACTGCGCATGTGCGAATATGTATTAAACGAGCCTTATTTCAACATCCGATTTCGATGACATTTTTTGAAAATGTGCTGATCACGCTGTAAATGGTCCACTATCAATTCCATATTTCTCGAATCATCACTTCATTTTGCGCATGCGCAAACGTAAATTCCTTCAAGGATCATTTTTTCACACCCTAGTCGTCCAATCCTGTTCAAATCTGGTGCGTAGTTGGGGGACAATGGTTTAACCATTCCATGTTAATTTCAACATGATTTGCATAATTTTTAGCTCCTGCACATGCGCGAAAGTGTACTCCCAGGAACAATTTATAGTTTTCATCAGACTTTTATTATATTTTCCGGGATTTGTGGGTTAGGCTGTAGATTTTACCCTACCAAATTTTCTCAAATCATTACTCAATTCTGCGCTCGCGCTTAAGTAAATTACTTCAAGCGTCATTTTGCCCTTTTTTAAAAGATCTTTACTGTGAAGCGTAAAATTGCGGGGTCTTGGAAATGTAAAATTGTAAACCCTGCTCGGAGGTCCAGTGCACCATGTTCTGATCTTATATTACATATGGGGTTTAACAGTTATAGACCAATGATCTGCGTAGAAATGCGTATAACACCGAAATAATAAGACATTGTGTTGTAATTTGCAGCGCTTTGATCATTGGATCTGACCTAAACTTTTTTTGTGCGAATGAAAAGTTATAGAGGAAGGAATTCTGCGTTGAATGAGACCACTTTAGTGACCTTTCCACTCACATGGTAATCCCCGACATGTGAGTCAATAACTTCTTTAACTTTGAAAAATCGCCAATAAGCGAGGGAAAGAGTTAAAGAGCTAGCGGTGGTCCCCTTTGATGCGAAATTCTTTCCTCTGCAACTTTTCTCTCGTAAGAAATAGATTTGGGCCAGTTCCAAGGGTCAAAGGGAGAAAAATGGTTAAAAATCGATTTCCTGGGTCCTAAAACTATAAGAACGTATAGGTTCATAACATATCATACAATAATTGGGTCCATCTAGAATCGGTTTCTGGCCCACCACATTTTGCATTTTTCATAGATATTTATGTTATTTTCTTACATCAGTGATCTGAATTTTCTATCTGCTACAGGATCCTTCGTACGAGTACGTGAGGTTTTGCTGAAAACTGATAGGTAACAACTTTAATCAACATTTGAAAGGTATTGGAGCGGTTGAACACCCCGCGCTTTCATTCAAAAGGCCACATCGGATTTTTGCCCCTTGCGGATTTTTACCTCCACCTCCCCTATAGATGAATACTATATGTGACGCGATAAATATGAAGTGACCTCTTGTCGAAAATTGAGTTATTAATATTTCCTTAAAAAGGGTTATTATCTGAACAATTTAATGCAAAAATTATAATTCTATCTTAAAAATTGACGAAGTTATAGACAAATAAAAATTAGTTACGGGAAAAAGGTGTTTTTGAGAGAAACTCATCTAAAGTCTTGAATAAAATCTCTTAATTTATTTAATCATATTTAAGAAAAAATGTATACCTACATGAAATGTACTGTCAGGCAGCCTATTAATGGCTTAAAACAAAACAAAAAATTACGTTGAGCGTTTTCGCTTCTTTGCAACTTTTTTAGGCTGCTGTGGAGTAGGGTCTGGGCACTGACATCGGTTGCGAAAAACCTGTTTATCGACTATTTCTCGGTGTACAACGACTTTACCATCGATAATAGCTTATAGATAAAGAGTCGGAGAACGATAATCGATTATAACTCGAAAATGTATATTTTCGACCTTGGCATTCCACCTGTAGTGACCATTTTTCTATCGCGAAAAGAGGTTCAATGCCATTTTCAATTTTCCTACATACTATAGTATTATAATATGGTTGAGGCGTGGCTTAAACATATATATAAGATATTTCAAAACAATGCATGCAAATAATTGGGAGTTTTCAGCAGCGATGGGTTTCTCACTACAAACGGGGCTCTTTGACTTTTAGTCTCACACCAGATTTCCACCGTTCGGTGTTTTCAATCAGGTTTCTTCAGGAAAAGGGCTCGACGCCCAACAAAGAACTTAAGGGGCGGGACGAAACGTAGGGACAGCCAATGAAATTTCAAGGTAACGGAGACTGAGGCGGAGGCCCTCGAAAAAACCTTTTAATAAAACTCCGTTGGAAAAGAAGACAACGAAAAATCGCGAAATCTTCGAGCTCTGCTGCCGAGCGAAAAGAAAGCTTTTTACTCCGTCTTTCAATTCTCATTACAGAAGGCCGTAAAATATGTAAATCTCCCACTGTCAAATTCATTCATTTTTTTTTTTTTTTTTTTTTTTTTGCGACGGGTTCTTTAAAGTTATAGTAATGGAGTTTGAGGAGGGTTTTGAATAAATCGACCGCATCGCTAATGGCTAGTTTGTTAAACAAAATATTTTATGCTGAGGATTCTCGACCTCGATTTCTCAGATGTATACCTATATATATATATATATATATATATATATATATATATATATATATATATATATATGTATATATATATGTATAATTATGTAGGTACCTATAATTCATAAAAATGCAAACAAAACATATTGGTAAATAATGCATGCATTATAGGAACGTCCTTTGAATGGATTCCATATAATTTTGTTGAGAGTTAAAATAAGAGAAAAAATAAAAATATCATGATTTATCAGACTCTCCCCCCTCTCTCTCTCATTAACTCCCTCCACCGACAGCGAATTCCTATTAGTATGAACTTTGAAACTCCTGACATTATTCCCAACACACCACGAAATTGATATTGAATTTAAAAAAATCATCACGAAAATCTGAAGAGAATAGTTAAAACATCATGATTTATTTCTATTACCTACCATTCACCCTCTTCCATAAGAAACTTGAAACTCTTGATACACCTTCTAAAACTCGACCTGTGGTAGAACAAAAAATGAATCATGTTGAAACATCATGGTTTTTTACTACTACCCCCCCACGATTCACCCCCCCCCCCTTTCATAATTAAATTTGAAATTCCTGATATGCAATCCAAAACTAGATCAAATTCATCATAGTTGGAAAAAAATCACGAAAATCGGAGGAGAATTGTTATAACACCTCGATTTATCAGTATTACCCCCTCCATTCACCACTTCCCATGATGAAATTCAATACTCCTCACATACGTTTCAAAACTATATCGAATTCCTAATGGAACAAAATAAAAATCAAGGAAATCGGTCGAGATTTGTCCCTTGGGCAGCTCCTGGAAGAATAGGTAATTATTCCCTCAACCCCCGACCACGACAGTAAATCCGGAACTCCAAAGGTTTGTTGCACAACTATACTAGAATTTGAATCGAACCAATAAGAATCACGAAAATCGGTTGAGAATATTGTAGCCTGGGCAGCGTCGACAAAATTTGTCGAAATAAACCATGTTTACGCTTTACCCCCTCTTTTCCCTCCTCTTCCATCACGGAATCCCAAATTTCTGAGGTTTGCTACACAACTATAATAAAATTGGGATCGAATCAAGAAAGAATCTCGAAAATCGGTTGAGAATTGTGGCCTTGGCAGCGTCGACAAAATTCAACACACACACACACACACACACACATACATTTCTTTATTTGATTTTTTAAATAAAACCTCCCTCGAAGGTGGAGGGGGCACACCATTAACTTGAGAAAATAAATAAATAAAAAAGTGGGGAGGACGACAAGGACACTCACACACGTTTCATTTTATTTTTCAAAACTCCACTCAAAGGCGGAGGGGGCACACTATTAAATTGAAAAAACGTCTGCCATGTTGGGTGTGGCAGGTAACTTCGTTTACCTATCATTAATGTATAGATCATCGAAAAGTTTTAAATGATCTTGATAAATTCCATAGCAGAAAAGAGTAAATCAAGAATCATGGATCAACATCATCCTCCTTTTGAGTACCTTTTCCATCAAGCTGCATGATACTGAATTCACACTTGCACGACTTTAATACAACTTTAAAAAGCTGAGCATGTCAAAATTAACGCCTAATTTCTTGAACAGAGCTGGGATTTAGATTCAGGATTGCCATTAGAGAATGCTGTTGAGGAATTATACAGTAAATTAAAAGCAGGTATTGAGCGGTTTGTCTCATAGATCTTCGAAGTAAGCCAGTCTTTCCCGAAATGGTACTCTCCAGCTTTGAAAGTACTTATTAAACACAAGAACCTGGTCCATGCAAGATATAAATGTACTTGGCTGCAGACGAATTATGACATCTACTCCGAGTTGAGGAGTCAGTGTGAAGCTCGTACTTGCAGTGATTATGCGTGTGACATAAAAGAGGTCTAAGTAGTGTCAATCTGTACCTGTACGATTGCACGGTTGTAGATTTGCGCAAATGTGTAAAAAGTGTTTTTTCGTCTAAAAAAGCGCAAAACTAGCCGACATAGGTTGTTTTTTGGCGCCTCTAAATTCCCGGAAAAAGTAGTTTTGTGCTCAGAAACGCACACAGTAAGAAAACATGAGGCCTGTATTGTAGTTAATAAAGAAAATCCCTTGGTCAGACTACTAAAAATGCGTGATTTTGCGCACTTTGATGGTGGCAAATAGCGTTTTACGCAAGTTTGCGTTTACTATTTGCTTCGAGACATGTTGGCCACACAGCTCATTGTCCCCAAATTTACTTCATTTTACAGGAGTTAAAAGAGCTCGGTATCATTGACTAGTTCATCATTGTCATGGCAGCGGTAAGCAAGTTCGGTTCTAAGAGTGGAAGCTCTCCTCGCTCTATTTGTTAGCAGCCCCCTACTGTGAATACAGCAGCAGCAGCATCAGCTGATGCGTCAATACATTGTCGGACAAGGTGAAATCACAATTGTCTCAATTAGTAGCCGATAATTGAGTTGAGCGGGATAAATGAAAAAATTGACGATTATATCAAGTCAAAAATTGTAAAAATACTGCGACTGATGTGGGTGCAGCATTGTCGGACAAGGTGAAGTCACAAGTGTCTAAACAAGTTGTCGATTTAATTGGAAATGAGTTGAGTGGGCAACATAAAAAAATCGAGTCAAAGATTGCGAATACAGCAGCAGCTGGTGGGGATGTAACATTGTCGGACAAGGTGAAGTTACAGCTGTCTCAACTAGTTGCCGAATCGGTTGGAATGGAGTTGGGTGGGCCAGATAAAAAAAAATGACGATTATATCAAGTCGAAGAATGTGCTCGTTGCAAGACCTAATGTGGTCTATCTCGAAAATAGACGTCTAACTAAAGTAAAAGTACTTATCAACCAGAATGATGCTGTAACATTGGGCTGACTCCCAATTGTTAAGTCGGATAAATAGTGGAGCATTAATTTTGGTTCACAACGTCTACTATCCACAGGGACTCGCACAAGAGGCCTGTATTAACATTTAAAATACACTTCATGAATTGTTACTGTGTGCGTTTCTGAGAACAAAAGCTACTTCTTCCTGGGTTTCAGCGGCGCCAAAAAACAACCTATCTCGGAACCACGTGAACTATACCAGAGGCCTTCAGGGTCTATGCCTTCAGTTCTTCACTTTGGGTCTGAGTCGGCTGGTACACATTCAGGAATAGCTACGCTTTCCAAAATTTCCTACAGTATTCGCTCAGCGTTCACACAGTACTTCCCACAGTAGTGTCATATCTATAACTAATTTTTCAATGGGGTTAATTATTGTCACTAAGGAAATGGTGTTGGCCGCTTTTCAGGCAATAACTGAAAAGCTCGTAATTTATTGATTAGATTAACTATTTTTAAACAGAAATATTTATACTGCAAACGAACCAATAGGAAAGTAATCGGATTTAGAGTCTTTCCGCATCCGTTAGTTTGTATCATTGTGGTCCTTCGAGCAAGGAATTCGTGACATTGAAAAGTTGGAAGAAGAATGAAGTTAAGGAGCCAAAAAGTCAAACCCAATGAAGGTAGTGATGATGCAAGGCCAATAGATGAATCATCAGCGATTGACCCTAACCAACGCAGCCATCAAGATGACGAGAACTCTCAAACACTGAAGTCGTTGATGGAAGTGGTACGTGGAATTGCCGATCGAATTCAAGTTATTGACGAAGATGTTCAGGAAATGAAGAGGGATCGAGCTCAGAGTTGTGGTTCCAGATCGTCACAATCTTCTAGGTCTGGCCATTCAATCTCCAGGTCTTCCACTACGTCCAAGACGCCGAGAAGAACACCAAATGTGGAGCCAGAAGCCGTCATGAGACCCCAAAATCCTAATACATCACCTCAGGTACTACAAATACACCCTTCCACGCCAGGACAGCATGGAGTAAGTGAGCGCCAATGTATACCTAACTCTATCGATAAAGTAGATGTGAATAGCTTTTTAGCCAGACAATCTAAAGCTAGCGAATTACCTAGTTTTTAACGGTAATCCAAGGGATTGGGCTAACTTTATCAGTCATTTTAAGAGAACAACTGAAATATGTGGATTCACGATAGATGAAAATTTAGGTAGGCTCCAAAAGTGCTTGAGTGGGGAGGCAAAAGAGTCAGTTTTTGGGCTTCTTGCACTGCCAGAAAGTGTCCCCAAGATTCTCGACATCCTTGAACGACGATTCGGTAGACCAGATCAAGTCATCGGATCCATAAGAGAGAGGTTAGCGAACCTTCCCAAGATTGAGGAAGGAGATTATAAGGCTATAATAAAGTTGTCATCTGAACTTCAAAACTATGTCGTATCAATCGATATTTTGGGGTGCGAACCCTATCTAGTAGAACCTACGCTATTGAAAAATTTAGTTGGTAAGATACCACCTTCAATACGTCTGCAGTGGGGTGAATATGTGGCTGGTAGCCGAAATCAATATTACATGCCTAATATTAGAGAATTTACTGAATGGCTCGAGTTGAAAGCAGACGCATTTTGCGTTATAGCAGAGTCCGCCGAATTCCAATCAGAAACTGTCGAGAATAAATTTAGTAACTTAAATTCTAGAAGTAACCCTACCTCTACCTCCAGGTCATGTAAATATTGTTCTAAATCCCCTCATGAGCTACAAAACTGCGAAAAATGGCTCGCGGATCCGGTCAAGGTAAGGTGGAACTGGGCAGTCAAAAGAAGGCTTTGCTTCAAATGTTTGAAGTCGAATCATGCCTCACCACGTTGCAATTCCAATTCTGTATGTAAAATATGTCAAGGTAGCCATCATTCAACGTTACATCGCTCAGGAGAGCCACAGAAAGGTAAGTCAGAGACCAAGTCAGACGCAAATCTTAACCTTGTGCAGACAGAAGTGAATACGGTCCAATCACAGCTTCAGAATTGTGTGAATCCTCCTATAAACGAAGGTGAGTGGGGTTCATTCTTGAAAATAGTACCTGTAAAAATACAAGGTCCTTCTGGCACTTTGAATACCTATGCTCTACTGGACGATGGATCTACAGTAACTATAATTGACGCAGCGGCAGCCAAGGAGATAGGTTTGAGTGGGCCTAAAAAATCTTTCACCATATCCTGGACGGGTGATGTAGACCGCGTTGAGAAGGACTCTGAAGAGGTAAATTTTTCAATTTCAGGTAGTTATGAAGGAGCTAAATGCTTCCAGATATTCAAGGCCAGAACTATTCAGGATTTTAATTTGCCTTGTCGCACGTTGTGTGTGGACGAGCTTGGAAAACGATGGCCACACGTTTTGAAAGGTAATGTTGAGTCTTTGGAAAACGCTCGACCAGTATTGCTGATCGGGCAGGATAACTGTCCGTTGTTACAGACACGAAAATCATTTTCTGGACCATGGAACGGACCAGTAATCAGCTTTACATGGCTAGGTTGGGTGCTGCATGGTAATATTCCAGTAGCAGGTGTAAGCAATACTCGAAAATGGCAGCTACTTCATTGGCAGGACGTTAAGTTGAAGGAAGAGGAAATTTCACTTCACGATTTGGTTCAGCAACAGTTTTTAGCTGAACAGATTGGTAATGCAACATCCAAAGCTAAATCTGCCGATGAGGAGGAAGCAGATCGCATTTTCAGGACCACCACACAGCTGATCAACGGACGCTGGGAGACAGGTTTGTTGTGGAAATCAGGCGTTGGAAGATTGCCTGAGAGTAAGTCAATGGCCATGAAAAGACTTAAATCGCTCGAATCCAGGTTAGATAGAGACCCAGAGTTAGCTAAAAGGTATAATGAAAAAATGGACGAGTATGTGAGCAAAGGCTACGCTCGGAAGCTGAGTGTGGAAGAAGCCATGAGAGAGAGTGAAAACAGCATGCCAGGAAGGAGTAATTTAGAACTTCGGCAATCTGGGAGGTTTGTTGGAGTAATCGAGGTAAAGACAATTTCAGTATTACCCGATATTATTCGATTTTCCAAATGGAAGACCCTTGTGGGAGCGACGGCATGGGTATTACGATTCATTCAGAAAAGTAACTCCAAGGAACGGTGTGCTTAAACCCACTGAACTAGAAGCAGCAAATCTGTTGTGGTGCCGTAAAGTACAGGAGGACTGTTTTGCGGAGGAACTTAGAGCGTTACGAAAAGGTCATTTAGTGGGTGGTAAAAGTATTTTAACTAGGTTGTCGCCTTTCTATAACAGAAAAAATAATTTACTTTGCGTAAAAGGACGAACAGTTAAGGCGGTAGGAGTATGTGTAGAGTCTAAAAATCCTATTTTGTTAAGCCCAACTCACCCATTTACAAAGCTTCTTATAGCGCATAATCACGAAATGATGGCACATCAGGGTCAGGAAACTGTTTTAAATGAGTTAGGGCAAAAATATTGGATTTTACATTGTAGGAGCGCAGTTCGCAAGGTAATACATGATTGTGTGGTTTGTAGGCATCAAAGAGGCAAACCAGTGGAAGTGGCAATGGGATTTACTAACCACCATTTACTAACACTGGATTAGATTATTTTGGACCAATGTGGGTAAAAGTAGGTAGACGCCGGGAAAAAAGATACGGGTGTTTATTTACATGCCTTTCAGTGAGAGCAATTCATCTGGAGATCGCACATGATTTGACTGCCAATGGAACTATCATGGCGATTAAAAGGTTTGCAGCAAGGAGAGGAAATCCTGCTTTCATCCGATCTGATAACGGTACTAATCTAAGAGGAGCTGCACGTGAACTAGAGGCTGCCATGGCAGAGTGGGATCAACGAGCAATTGCTGGCCCATTAGCGATTCAAGGTATCGAATGGGTTTTCAATCCGCCGGCTGCCCCTCATATGGGTGGAAGCTGGGAGCGACTAGTTCGAAGTGTCAAAAGAGCCCTGGAGACTATTCTACGAGACAGAACACCGACGGACGAAGTTTTACTAACCGTGATGGCTGAAGTGGAAGGAATAATCAATAGTCGTCCACTGACTTACACATCTCCTGATCCTATGGATGAGGATCCATTGACACCTAATTGTTTTTTGTTTGGAGCGCCTACGTTGCAACCAGTCATACCGGCGATCCCAGAAAATGTTTGTTTAAAGAAAGCGTGGCGAATATCTCAGCAATTGGCAGACCATTTTTGGAGGAGATGGGTAGTCGAATACCGACCACAGCTGCTACTAAGAAACCAATGGCAATCCAAGGGAGCCATTGAGGTTGGAGATGTAGTGCTGATTGTGGACCCAAATGAGAGAAGAACGGCGTGGCGTAAGGGAGTAGTGACCGAACTGTTTCCAAGCCGAGACGGACAGACTCGAGTCGTCAACGTGAGGACAACAGACGGCTTTGGACCCCTTCAAGGGTATGGGATCAAATGGAATACCACCCTCACTATTGAGGGCGTGAGCAAATAGTTTGGCTGGGCCACTATCCTTGTTGTTTCAGAGATCCTTACAGCAAGGAGTTGCCCCACAATGCTGGAAAAGCTATTTTATTACTCCAATTCCAAAAACATCTGACAGAAGCAAGATTGAACATTGTCGTCTACATTATCGTCTATCAATTAGTGCCATTCCCAAAGTGTTGGATAAGATTATTACCGAAGGAGTTAAACCCTATTTGAAATCTCATCTTTCATCGAGTCAACACGGATTTATTTCTTAAAGGTCCTGCACCTCGAACGTAGAAGTAACCTTGGTAATGGGAGCTTTTAATGAGGGTAGCCAGGTTGACTGCATTTGCACGGATTTCTCAAAGGCGTTCGACCGGGTCTTCCGTAAAATCCTTCTTAGGAAGCTGGAACTGTTTGGGTTCTGCGGTTCAGTACTGGATTAGTTCTCAAGCTACCTCAGCTATCGCCAAGTAATGGTGGGAGTTAATAATACCATGTCAGAACCTATTTGACCGACATCTGGGGTGCCTCAGGGTTCTCATCTGGGGCCCTTGATGTTTTCAATATTTATAGACGATGTGCGGGATTAGTTTGGCGAAGAGGTGCTTGCTGTTTGCGGATGACTTGAAAGTCTTTACGGTTGTAAAATTGGAGGTTGGCTGTTTAATAAGGCTCCAGAATTCTCTTATTGCTCTTGATAAATGGTGTCAAACCAACGAGTTGAATTCGAATATAGAAAAATGTTCCACAGTCTCATTTTTCCGATCGTCGTCACCTTTGAATTTCACCTATGTGATTGGTAGTGACGACTTACAGCGTGAGTTAGTGGTAAAAGATCTGGGGATACTGTTTGATGTCGAACTTTCTTTCACTGCCCATATTAATGAAAAATGTTCAAATGCAATGAAAGCTCTTGATTACTTGAAAAGAAATACGAGAGAATTCTCGGATCCATTGGTTCTTCGTCTATTATATACCTTACTTGTTCGACCGCACATCGAGTACTGTTCAGTTGTTTGGGCACCGATATATGCAAATGCAAAGAACTCGTTAGAGGACATACAACGGAGGTTTTTTCGCTACTTGTACTATAAAAGGGGGCATCGCTGGGAAGATTTTAGTTACCAAGAAGCCATACGAGAGCCTTTCATCTTTGCAGTCTCGTCGAAGGGTAGCTGAATCTTAATTTCTTCATGGCCTGTATCAGGAAAGTTTTCATAGCCCTTATTTGCTGAGTAAATTGAAATTTGATGCTCCCCCATACAACATCAGATCCACCAAGAGATTTTGCACCCAGAAGTCCTCAAAACATTATCTCAGGAATAATCCTCTTGTCCGGATTCAGGAAAACTTTAATCGTCTGTCTAGTGGTGTCAATGACAGGGAGGACTTTTTGCTTGCATCTCCTAGGGCGTTCAAGAGGACCGTGCGTCAGCTCGTTGAGTCTTTGCCCTAAGTTAATTATGAAGTATTACGTGACTTGTATTGATAATTTCATTATTGTACTAAGTTTATATTTTCCTCTTTTTTGGTCAACATTTTCGTATATTTAATTCACCAATGTGATCATTGCAATCTGTAAAATTGGGCACTGCCCGTGGAAATAAGTGAAATTAAATTAAAAATGTTCGAGTGAGAACTCCTTAGAACTCCACGGAGCACACTTGCCAAGATGCCCAACTCGGGAAATTCCGTGGCACTTTTACCGCACCACACCCTGCGCCATGACACTCTCGTAGCCATGTTCTTGGTGTTATTGGTTGCCACTCCTTTTAGCTCGGAAGGAGGTCATTTCTGTCATACTTATTTATTTTAGCCCGCCAGGTCTCCTCCATGCCCACACTGCCACTGGCACTCAAATTCAATTTTTTTTGCTCCCGATAATTTCATTGATCACCCTCCACGTTTCCTTTGGATCACCTTCTGCCATTTCAAGCTTGGCTTTAAAAAATTTATTCTTCACATCGCGCATAGTTTCAGTTAATTTATTTCTACAGTTCTTATAGTACACTCCCAACTGCGTATTAAATGGCTGTTTTCGGACTTTTGTTGCCAGGATCTCTCTCTTTTTTATTGATCTCTCTCTTTCGTGGAATATGTTATCCACGGAGTTTCGAAAGTTACATTTATTTGCGTCTTAATCTTGTAGCTTGATTCCTTTCTTGCATCATTCAACGTTTTCACAAACTCTTCCGTGAAAGTGTCTATGTCGTTATTCTCGATTATTTTACTCCAATCCTTACCCATTGCTCTTTTCCTAAAACTTTCCAAGTCAACCCTTATTAACGAATCTGAGTTTTCTGAACTCGCTGGGCTTGGCTTTAGATTTCCAGCTGATATGTGAATGAATGTAGCAAAATAATCAGTCAGATCCGTTTTTACGACAGCTCCTTGCAGAGATCGTAAGTTACCCCATCTCTCGAATATAATATGGTCTAAGCAGGACTTCTGAACACTAGGGTCTATAAACCCCTCGTGTAAGTCGTAACAAAACCCTCGAGCTTATACGATGCCAGTAAATTTAGATATTTGGAAGATTCTGGTGTTTCAAGTAAGATGTCAATGTTAACATCACCTACTACAATTAATCTTTGTTTATCCCTCTTTGTTTTAATCAATTTTCAAAATTAATCAGAAAGCCATTAATCTCCTCCGATCTTGCACTAGATGAACGGTATAATGATACAATTGCTCACTACCTGGTTTCCCAGAATTATTTCTAAGTTTAGACCGGTGGATGCGTTAAACGACTTAATTCCTTCACATTTTCTAACTTGTAGAATCTCCTTAACATAAATTACAGTACCAGAATTTTTATTTACATTTTTTTAAAAGTGTTTGTAACCAGTTATTTTATATAAATCCATGTTTGTTAGCTCACTAGCCCATGTTTCCGATAATGCAATAATATGAATGTCAAAGACTGCGGCTGAAATGTCTATTAAGGCTTCCTATGTTGAAACGCAATATTCGAATTCCATTCTGCCTTTATAATTCGAAAGAAAATAATTCTTCAGTTTCGAGAATGTGGTTACTATTAGCTACTACAAATGTATCAATGTCATTGTCTAGGTTTATCATGCAATATAATGTATAACTCAAATGAATTTAGCCATAACTAATAACAATTTAGTACTACTTTAGTTACCAAAAAATTAAGTTATCGAATTTGGTTATGGAAGGTAACTAATAACTAACAGTCTTTATCAGCAGTATAACTTATTTTTATTAGCATGATTTAGAATATACATTTTTAATGTTTTAGTTCATTGTAAAAAGTTTTTTTGACTAAAGTTCTGCTCAAAAATATAAATTTAACAATTTTTAGCAGTTTTCAGTCATTTTTAGTGATTTTTTGGGCTCATTTTTTGAAATTTGACCAATTTAATATGCTCAAATAGTGCTAGCCAACACACTCACACACACACACACACACACACAAACACCCATATCGTATACATACGTATATATACAAAAAAGTGTTGAACTCTTGGATTCGTTTCGAATGTCTCAAAACGGAATTCAGTGTAACATTTTTGTCGAACATTTTGATTTCAACATTTTGGAGCCATTGCAATTTCCTACGAGCATTTTCTATGAAAAGTTTCTAAAATTAGTTGAATAGTGCCTAACTCTGTAAAGTTTCGGGGAACGCTTCTGAATTCGAGAAGACGGAATTTTGAGGTAATCGGAAACAAGCATTAGGGCTTCTGTCCTGATTATGCGGGGGGGGGGGGGGGGGGGGGTGAAACGTTGTTTACCGGCTGAGGAATAAGCGAGGGAGGTGGGGAGGGGGAAGCTGGGTAGTCCAAGCTGTTTATTAATGGCTAACGACGTTGAAGCACATTGTTATGCCGGTCTTCACTACAAGAGCCCTCTCGCCCTGATGTCATATTCATGGTCTATTAGTTATTCAAAATGCCCCTCCACCCCCCGAGGCCTACGGATCCCCCGAGGTGGCCGCCTCTGCACTAACAAGGATCGGTTTTATAGTTTGACGGCGTCGCGTTTCGATCCTCTGCTAACGGAGCCGTCTAATTTCTCCTTCGGAGATGGGGCTTCCCCGTCATAGTGAGATTGCTTGGGTAATTGAAATGGAAACAATATTCCCGATATCACTAGGGTGCTCTACAAGCTACCAACGCTGTAGCGAACGGCTCGCTACATAAGCGATACGATTCTTCGAGGAGTGAAGTCCTGCAGGGGGAAGTCCCCGCACAAGGGACTTACCACTGTACCGTGATGCTGATAAATTGTGACTATGACCGTTGGCTGGTAGCCATAGACCTCCATACCAAATAGGAAACACTGAGAAAAAAGTGTTAATTTTTTTTTTCTTTACATTTTTGAGTGGAAATGCTCCTTTATAGATTTCAGTGTAGCAAAACGATGGTAAGGTCAAACCACTAAAAAAAGGGTTATAAGGGCTCGAAAATGCGTTTGTATACACGGGAAGATCGTGATAACTCGAGCGCTGGAGGGAAAAACGTGTTAACGTGAAGGACGCAGAAAGGGTGGCGGTTTGCGGCATCTGGTTTGACAGATACCCCTTCCCCCTCATTTCCAGATTTGAAAAATTTAGAGTAGCCTGTGATTTAAGTTAGAATAATTCAAACATGCTCGCACAATCAGATCCCCAGTTCATTCAATGGTGTCCAAGATACCCCATTTAACCCCCTCCCTCTCCCCTAAAACACCTCCTCTGGCTCAAATTTTATAAACTTCAAATAGCCTTTAAGTTGGACTGATAGAGACATTTCCCTCCACTCATATCAGTTGTCCAATGAACCCTGTAACCGTGAAAATCGGACAAACATACGGACTGACAGACAGACAGAGAAAAATGTACCAATCGTCTATAAATAACATGAAACGGGAAAGAAACGAAAAATTTCATGAATCTGATCATTGTACAGGCAGACATAATTACGATTTTATTAACAAGGATTGTTTTCTTCATTTCTGTGACTTGATAAGTTTTGGAATTGTACCTTCTGTAGGTTTCAAAAGAAATTTTTCTTGCCATCAAAAATCCTGTGATAAAGTACTTGCGGTAATCATTGTTTTAGGTCGACTTAGTCGAAAGAGAAAATTGCAGATCCTCAGCTAACGGAGCCACCTAATTTCTTCTTCGGAGATGGGGCTTCCTCGTCACAGTGGGATTGCTTCGGTGATTGAAATGGAAACAATATTCCTGATATCACTAGGGTGCTCCGGAAGCTAGCCAACATTGTAGTAGATAGCTCGCCATATAAGCGATACTATTGTACGTAGAGTAAGGTCCCGCAGGGGGGGGGGGGGGGAAATCCCCGCACATGGGGTTACCGCTTTAGGGTGCACCTACATTGGATCCGGAAGTCTCCCCGGAAAAAAACCGAACATCAGTTTTTTAAGGCAGGTGTCTACAACAGGGACAATTCCAAAACTTATCAAGTCACAGAAATGAAGAAAACAATCCTTGTTAATAAAATCGTAATTATGTCTGTCTGTACATTGATCAGGTCACATTGAAACCGATCCTCCCAATCCGATGACTCTCGATCCGAACTGAACCGGTAGTGATCAAACGTGTAAGTTTCCAGTCCAAATTTGGGGACCCGGCGGTCGGTGGCTAAAATTGACAAGGAACTTCTTATTCAGCTTGTGCGGAATAGACCTCAAGCGGAAGGACGGAGTAGGAGGCTCACTTGTAGCGCTATCCAATCCCAGGTTCGGCCGGGAACTCACTCTGAATTGACTCTGAAGAGCTGCTTACAAATCACCCGGTTACCTACTGAAATCACCTATTACTGGAACCTATTAGTTCACAGTAGCAGTATCACGAGAACCTGCTATACACTGAAAATTCACATCATCGCCCATTACTCCGATCCGATTGGTTACTGAGGATTCACACTGCGATATTTACAACCTTTGTTAGAATGAAAATAAAATAAGTCGCCTCTACAATAGCAACACACCGTAAAGGGAATCATAGAAGGCAGTTTTTGTTGCTTGAGCTAAGCACGAGTCTTTTGTCAAGGTATCGACCCCCTCACCCCACCAACCCTATCCAATAACGATGGCGATGATGAAGTGTAGGGGATGACTGGAGGGGTTGTGAAAAGGGGTGGGTGATGGGGGGAGGGGATGATGTAATAAAAACAATTTCGGGGCCCTTGTTACCGGACTAGAGTGGACCCCTTCCTCTCACACTACGAACATCTCCTTTCTCTTTCTATCCCCCCCCCTCCACTTCTGCCCCTCTACCGCCCCTCTCTCAAGGCAAAAGGGCTTCCATTTTCGCTCTTCCTCCCCGTTCGAGTCTTTTTTTGAAACTAATCCGATTGGTTCACCCGTTCCCCTCTTTCTAACGGGAAATAGCCCATTTTCTCCGGACGATCTCAAAAACCAGGTCCTTCCTTCGAGTTAAAAGAAGTGACCGCGGAGTCACGCGGGAGACGCATAATACATTTTTCACCCTTTCCCCTCAGATAAGCCCATTTTTTCGCCTCTTTTTTCCCTCGCTCGCCTCTTTTATTTATCCTGTTTTTCGCGTGATAAATCGTGTTTGCCGACGGAAGTGTCCCATTCAACAGTGAGCCAAGAGAAGGCCCGACAGCTCTTTTGAACAAACTTCGTCCCTACCAACTCTATTATTCTTTCTATAATCCTAGATTTTCATCCGATTTTGATGACATTCTCGGAAATTGACGGAGGAACAAGTTCTTCGCACTACTCGATCAGTAAATATCAAAATTGTCTTCGCACCAACACAAATACTAGCTATTTCTTTCGAATTCAGTAAACATGATTTCATTCAGTTGGCATCTAAATGGTAATAAATGAAATTATAGCTCGATTACTGTCGAACAGTAATGTATACACAAAATGGATTGATGCAGGGTTGAACTATACTAGCAAAAAAATTCAAAATCTACCATCATTTAGAGTCTATCAGACACAGCTGTCAGTTCTCCATAGTTCTAAAAACAACACAGCCAAGAACAACCAATCTCGTTCTAAGAAGAAAAGGAAATTCAACGCTCAAATTCAATCAACGAATATTTGAAGAAATTCTAAAATTTAAGGGGAACATTAATTAAATTGTTGGCAACATTCGGTTTGCAAAGCTCTCAAAATTGCAAAAATTTCAAGCTTTCAAAAATTAGCCATATGAGGGGTTCTTAGCCTACTACCCGTGACGATTCATGTTTCAGTGGAACCCAGAAGGTTTCAGTGGAAGTTCTCAGTCCATGAAGTTCAAAATTTCCTGTTAATGTTTGTGTAGAGCAAAACAGAGAACAATGAGAACTGCAATATCCGGCAAACCAGGACTGAGAGCCACAGAGAGGGACGTAATCTGTTATCAGGCCGATTATTGGTTTTGGTTACGTCCTTCTTTTTTCTTCGAAAATAGGAAGGTCAGCAAGTGGTATGGGATTGCATCACTACTTACTGGATCTTTGATCATTTTCATTCTCAATTTCTCCCATAGAATCGGTAAAATAAGATACCTATTATGGAATGACATATCCACTTTCATATAACTTTCATTAACAAATTTATTTTTAGAGCATTTTCTTAAAAAAAAAATAAAATAAATAAATAAATAAAATTAAAAAAAAAATAAATAAATAATAATAATAAAAAATAATAATAATAAAACTCCCAGTTATCTCTATTTGCATACTTGAAATGAAATCATTGAAACACAGAACGTGTTTTAGCTCACACGTTTCACGTAAACCCTTGAAACCCGCATGTAATAATAGATGCATTAGAGTAAGTGAAATTATTAGAACAATTGCATGTAATAATAATGACTCAGATTTTGAGGTGTATCTACTACTATGTCGTTGTTTTATTTATTCATCACCAGCGCAACGACTCACCAGCAGCTCAACGAAACCTTCAGAAATTAACAAGCGATTGCAATCATGTTCACACTATCAATTGTTGAAAATGAACACCTGTATGTAAACAATTATTCAAATAACCATGCTCATAACTCAGCTTGTTGGCCACGCATTTCGCAGTTGTTAACTTAATATGGTTGGATAAATCGAGAGTTTTGAAGGAATGGTTAACGAATTTTGTGTGATGAAAAATGATTAAGTACCATTTCCCTAGCAATGACTCTGTTGTAAGCGGAAATCATCAGCAATTGTTGCAACACATTTTCGTTAAAAATAAACGTTTTGTTTTCGGTTGGAGATGCCAAGGCTAAAACACATCCTGTGTTGAAAGCGTTTATGTAACTATGTACTCGTATGTATCTCCTCGTAAAAGCACTTCTAAACGAAAACGCTGGATCAAATTTGACGGGATGGGTAGCAAAATGATCAGCTAGTCATTCATAATGAAGTGGTTGCGAAAATCGTAATTGATAATCAGCAGCGTGAGCTGATTTTGTGATTCAGTTTACTATTCATTTATAACATCAATTTATATAGTTATAGTATGAAACTACGAAATAAATTCGTGATAAATCAAGAGCGATTTATCAAGTAAATGTCCTAAAGAGGCTACATACGAAATTACAGCTTCCTAGAGTGTAAAGTATAGAAATTAGCTTTAAAAGCCACTCATCTGATCCGGACCCTGGACATCGTCAAGTAAATGTCCTAAAGAGGCTACATACGAAATTACAGCTTCCTAGAGTGTAAAGCATAGAAATTAGCTTTAAGAGCCACACATCTGATCCGGACCCTGAGCATCGTCAAGTATAAAATCCCATTCCCATGCTTTTTATCATGAGAAGCTGAAATTTGGAACGGAACCTCTGTGAGACCGGTAGAATAGGATTTTGACTTGACTATCCACCCTAGTCATCTGAGAGCTGTTAACGCTAATTTCTCCGTTCAAGACGTGCCCCCGATATTTTTATTTTGTCATTCATTCTAAAACACTTATCTACCTATGAAAAAAATACATCTTCTTGAGTACTGATGCAAATATTTTTGCTTCCTCACTACCTAAGTCGAAAAAATTGTTGTCCTCCAAAATTAAAATTTCTACTTTTTTTTGCATTTCAGGGCTTGCTGAACAATTTTTGTTCTGTTTCCTGTCTGTCTGTGGTAAATCCTTGTCAGGCCTAAAACTAGTTTTAATTCAATTTTGATGAAATTTTCTGGGATTGTGATGGTTTGCTTTTAGAAGATCCTCTATTACTTTCATTACTGTCGGATCAATGGTTGCCTGTACGCATGCGCAAACATGATTAACTTATAATGGTAATGTCTCACCATCTATCGATTCGATTTCATTCAAACTCGGGAGAAAGTGTATTTGTTCCAGTAAGACACCCAATGAATTATCTTGCAATTGTAGGGGTAATAACCATTGCGCATGCGCAAATTCAATATTGATTGACAGGAGTAAAACTCCAGGTCCTATGGACCGATTTTGATAAGATTTTCAGGTTTTGTGCTGATTTGTTTCTAGACGGCCTCCTATAGCTTTCATTGCCGATTGAATTACTAAAAGTTCACGAGAATAATCAACCGATTTCGATGAAAATTGTAATTATTGTGTGGGTTAACCTCTAGACAGTATGTGAATTGCGTAAACACGAATCATTACCCTATTTTGCATGCTAGCAAGTATACTAATGTATTAAATACTCTATTAAGTTAAGTAACTATTCTATTAAGTTAAGTAACTATTAAGTTCTCTCTGGTATCCAATTATTTTTCGACTCGTACTTCGTTCTTCAACTAATTCTATGCGTTCATGTTACAATACGTGAAGAAACTACACTGCCCACCCAACTTGGCAGATGTTTTTAAATAACAAGTATTAGTTCTTGGTTTTTAAAAGTTCTACACTAATTAGTAAAGTTCGATGTTATTGGGAATAATAAACCGAAATTGTTGTTCAACGATTCAGAAAAACTAACTGCAAACATCTACGCCGAGGCCCCCTCCCCATTATAATACGAAGTTTCGAATTTCAGTTCGGATATTTTAACATCGTACTCCGTATTTCTATTTCAAAGCCGGAACAAACATTGCCTCGATGATTGTTTTTTGCCTCCCTCACCAGGACTTTCCCGATTCCCTTCCCCCTCGTCGCACAGGGTTTTTTCTCGTCCCATTGATCGGCATCAAGTGCGAGTGCAGAACTCTTCACCCCTCAAAGCGATGGGGTGCGGATATGACTGATCGGCAGTTGGGGAGATTAGGGCATCCCCCTCCCTTCTCTTCTTTCGGCCTCACATCCCCATCTCACATCTCTTCAAACTGTATCCTACGTTTCTCCAAACCATACCCTCCTTTTGTAATTTCAAGCAGTATCTTGATGATCCCCAGTTCAGACTATTATTTTGAAACATTATGAAATTTCTATATTTATTGGAGTATTTATTAGGATTGTACAAATTAATGGAACACCTCAGGGTACTGAATTGGGTTGCAATTAAATGCAGACATGTGTGATCTACTATATTGGGGAATATACGGGCATTGTCTTTATTTCCCTTCTTCCGATCTCAGACCCGCATTTTATATCTCTTCAAACTGTATTTGACGTTTCTCTGAACCGCATCCTCCTTCTATTCTTTCAAACAGATCTAAAACATCTCCAGTTCACACTGTTATCTTAAAATATTTATGTATTGTCTGCATTTAGTAGAGTATCTCTTAGCATTTTACAAATTAATAGAACACCTCATTTTGGGTAATAATTGAGTGCAGACATGAGTGATCTACTATATTGACATAAGGAAATTTTCCTTATTTCCCTTCTTTCAACCTCATTTACGCATGTCACATCTCTTCAAAACCGTATTCTACGTTTTTCCAAACCATATCCTACTTCTATAATTTCAAACAGAATCTTGATGATCCTCAGTTCAGATTGTTACCTAAGAACATTATGTATTATCTGTAATTAGTAGAGTATATCTTAGCATTGTACAAATTAATAGAATACCTCAGAGTACTGAATTGTGTAGCAGTTGAGTGCAGATATGAGTGATCTACTTCCGGGGACAGGGGAACTACATTTCCTCAACCTCATCTCACCTCTTCTTAATCTGTATCCTAAATTTCTATAATCTGCTGTACCATGATGAATTTCTTGCGCTTAGTAGATTGTTTCCAGGTATCGCAGAACTTAATGGAGTATCTCACGCACTATATTAGGAGGTAATTGAGTACAAGTTAGTATGAGAAATATACCTACTGTCATAGAATTAAGGGCATATCCTTCCTCCTCCTCAACCCATCTCTCCTATAACTGTGTCCTACAGAGGATGTGCCAGTAACATCGTCATCAATTTTTATCAACCATAAAAGGTAATAATCAAGGGCTGAAATATTGAAAAGCTGAGGTCTCGAAAACATTTAAGGTAACGCCGCTGTTTCGCCAATTCACGGCACTGCATCATCACAGCCCATGTAAAGAAAGTTTAGGTGTGTTATTTAATTTTATTATTTGTTCTCTTCAGTAGGCATCTACATCTATGCAGACACATTAGATACCTACTTAATGATTCGTTTAATAATATAGACAGGTGTTGTGCGTAGAAGAGCTATACAATACAGAAATAATAAACCTCTGTGTAATAATTTACAGCGTCTTTCCCTCAATGCAGATACTGCTCTGACGCTGCTCTAGGCACTAGGGAAAGCATAATATATGTATTACAAAGTTGGTGCCTACAGTAATTTCTGTCTGATGTGCGTTGATGGTAGGGGAGAAGGCAAAATTCAAACCATAGAGCGATTCTGACCTTTAGAAGGATATTGTACTGACAAAACGTATCTACTTTTTTCCATGTAGAATTGAGGAGAAATACCAACATCCGAATCCCGGAGCAGTCACAGTGTACCCCCCTTGATAGTGGAATTTTTCAACCACTAAATTGGGTGGCAGTGAAACGCAAATGTGAGTGATCTATTGCCAAAGAGATTGGCATCTCCCTTCCTCCTCCTTGGCTCACCTCATCAGAAATTGTTTCTTAGGTTTTCATAATCAGCAGTAGTCACATCTATTGCCCGCAATCAGTAGACTACCTTGAGCCTCGTAGTACTTAGTGCTATATCTAGTTGTACTTAATTGGGTAACTGGGTAGTTTGGTTTGGGGATACAAAGACAGGATATGAGGGATCCGCTATTGATGAGATTAGAGCACCCCTTCGTTTTCTTCCTTTGGACCCACATTCGCATCATAAGTTTCTGCTAACTGCATTCTATAATTCACATGCCGCCTCTCATTCAATTGCACCTTGCATCTGTTTAAAGCTTCACTCTTCCCCCTAACCCCTGTTTTACGAACAGTATCTTCTGGTTACCCCTTTTGCCTGCTATATTCCGATAAGGCGAGACGTATGGCCTACACACAAGGCCTTAACACATCTTGGCATTGGAACTTAGTTTATTGCCTCAGGGCAATGAATGGAGTACCGAAGATGTGCGGATACGAGTAACATAAAGTTAGGGAGATGAAAATATTTAATTTCCTTTAGTTTTTCACTTCCACTTCAGACCTTTCTGTAAACTGCGTCCTATCTTTCTCCTTACGGCAAACCACCATCCTTCAAACAGCATTTCAAATTTCTTCTAATCGTATCCTCCCACTTCTCAAAATAATTTTTTTATTCCTATGGGAATACGTATTGTAGGTTGAGTAATACCTAAGGTAGGCACACACACAGCCAACATATTACACCTACAAACACCGAAAGGCTTCTTGAAATATCCACTCTTCAGGAGCACCTATAATTCCTATACTAATTATACCTATTCCTATAATGAATTGGAGTACCAATAATTATTGATTACTGTACTAGTGGAAAATCTTAGGGGAATAGTGGGCTACTACTTTCAACGATTTACAATCAGGAAGATTGAGTAATTCTTCTTCTCTTTTGATATCACATCAACATCATACTGCATCCTACATGCAATCCGATCTCCATTCTGCATTTCTTGAACTGCATCATACATTTCTTAAATCCGTATGTTCCTTACCTCTGGCTGAGTATACTGATTTCAACTTCGATAAACTATCTTCTGATATAGCGTGCTGTATTGCCTACACTAAGTGATACATTTAGTGCCATTGTAGTAGCTAGTGAAATACATCAGGAGATTGAATTAGGTAGAGATGGGCTATGACTGTGAATGGTCTATGTTGGGGATGCCTCTTTTGGCATCACATCAGCAACATACTGCTCCTCAGACTGTATCCTAAATTTATTCGAACAGCTTCAACATTTCTCCTAACTGTATCATAAATTTCTTAAATTCGTCCTTATGTGTACTTAGGTTTGTTTTCAAAAGCCTAATTGATGTGTATTATTCCATAGCCTGTGTTTATGTTGAAGAGCGTGGTATTTAGTTTTTTTATATTGAAGAATGAACTGTATTTATATTTTCATTCACTTTTTTATTACTTGTATTTGCTGTAGGTAAATATTTATGGTAACGCTGTAGAACTGTCCGATCAGTGATAGTCCTTATGTATATCAAGGATTGTTTTCCATACCCTGTTGATCTGTATGATTCCGGAGTCTGAGTTTATGTTGAACAGAACGTTAGTTATTTTATGTTGAAGAACGAACTGTATGTTTTCATTCATTCTATTAATTTACTAATATTTGCTGTAAATATTTATGGTAATCCTATAGAACTGTCCAATCAGTGAAAGTCCTGATATATAATTAGGCTTGTTTTCAAACGCCTGATCGATCTGTATAATTCCAGTGTCTAAGTTTATGTGAAGAGAACGGTATTTGGTTTTTGTATGTTGAAGAACGAACTGTGTTTATGTTTTCATCCATTCTAATAATTTAATTACATTTGCCGTAAATATTTGTGGTAATGCTATAGAACTGCCCAATCTGTGAAAGTCCCTATGTATATTCCGGTTTGTTTTGAAATGCCTAATCGATCTGTATTATCCTAAGAGACCAGTGTAGACAGTACCGATAATTTCATTGCCCTGCTGGTACTAAATCGATGAGCTAATCTAGTACGACGTGATTGCAGCTGTTCCGCTCAATTGCTTGTCTATTTACACGCTTCATCAATCTGCTGGCGGCAGACGCCATAGAATACAATCATGTGCTCCGTTCGATTATTGCAGTAATGGATTCTACTTACTTGATTATAACTCACAGTTAATCACTCAACCATTTGTAATGGTCTCCTAAAAATTATATTCATTAAAAGACGCGTACACTTTCAAAATCAAATGTAAGTTTTCGATAAAACCTTACAAAAATGGTGAATTTTGTGCGTACCTCTTCCTCAATCAACTTTGAAACCCCGACAGACTGAATTTCTAACCGATCGATAGGAGTGGTTACACAGTAGGGTAAATCCCAAAAACCTCAAAAATGAAAGTTCAATGAAAAAAATTGTAGTTGAAATAAATTATTCATTTAGCACTTGAATAAACATGATAGGTATCATTCAGGGAGCTCATTCTTGTTAGTTAAGGGGTGTTATTTTGAGTTAAAATCAAGTGTGTCAAACGTTTTCGCAAAACAAAACAGAACAAAAATGATAAAAAACAGAAATAAATAAATTAATACAAAATATTTAAAAAACGAAAAAAATCGCGCAAAATATTTGTTTGTCAACTCATTTGTGCCAAAAACGGTCTATCGTTTCGCACATTATTCTTTGCCTTATTCCAGTATCGTAATATCATGTTTTTTTTTTTTTTTTTTTTTTTTTTCAATTTTGAGGAGTAATGAGCTATAATAAAATTACTTGCATAAGAGTTTTTTGAAAGGTACTATTGAAACCGGTGGTCTGTGGAGCCTCCTTTACTTTCAAATCCACCTGTTCATTCCATTTGATGCACAAAAGTGCCTAATCAACACTAATTGAATTCCATTCTTCGATATCTTCTCTTATTGTAGTTTCATCAGTACCAGGTACGTAAGATGGTCAATTTTTAACGGAATGATATTGAATTTTAAAGTTTCACAACATTTGAAGCATCTGTGACAATGTGATCCTGAAAACTTTGGAATTTGCAGATAGTTATCAATTATTTCAATGTCTGGGATTAAAAGCAACCACTGCACATCCGCAAACGTAACATTTTTCGTAACAAACACATCTTCATATGGGTCCGCTGTATGCGCCTCTATGCGTCTTGAAACGTAGACCAACAAATTTTGAGGGGGGATTAAGATATATGTATATTATAAGATATGTATATTATCGATTACAAAGGTTCAATCTTGAAAATAATAAACCTAAATTGCTGAAGGACAAAAGTTGTTGCAAATTAGTAGCAGAATCGATTCTCAAGAGGTTAGGGACCTCACCTGTTATATTTAAAAAAAAAAAAAAAAAAAGAATTAAGAAAATAAATAAAAATAGATACGGGAAAGCTATCCCGCATGTATTTGTCCAAGTTTGGATTTTTTCTCGTATTGATTATTGAGGTTCGATACTAAAATTGAAAAAACCAAAATAGCGTGAGCGAAAATAATAGGTGAAATCCAGAGCTCTCGCCAAACAGCCAAGTGCCATAAGTTGCCCAAGTGAGGTACTCAAACACGACTTTTTCCTGGGTAGCACTTACCCTCACGCAAGTAGTATGTGCCAATTTATTGAGGATAATATGACTCATAAGATATAATATTGCATTGTTTAGTTCCGACTGCGTCCTTGCTGGACTTTATTTCTCCGTTATTAGGAGGATTTGTAGCGAATTGAATTTCCTTCCCCACTCAGGGTCGCGGGGACTTTAGCCACTGCTAGAACGAAGCTCTAGGCCCCTCTTATCGCGGCCTACATCGCCATTAAGAGCTCCGCCCGGGCTTTCAAAGATGTTTCTCTCAAAGACTTCATTATTTTAACTTGCTTACCCTTAGGAACGCGGGCTCTATTATGGGATGAAACTATTCTGAGACTCCCTCTAATGTATTTCTAAGTATAATCACCTTTCTCAAGACCCCCTCACTCCCCATCTTTCAGTTTACTACTTAGGACTTAATAGGTCCTCTAAAACATCGGTACAAAGAACGGTGTTCAACTTAAATTATGAAATCTTGAGGGCAATTCCACTGCTTTACGCGCGTACTTCAGCGAATTAATTTTGTCAAAACTTAGGGTCTCTCTTCATCCTATTTGCGCTCAAGCTGTAACACCCACAATATTAAGTTATTAATTTACACTGTTAGATGAAATAATGGTTTGGTTGACGATTGAAGCCGTAACTAAATTTTATGGACCTGTCAAAAATCATTACCTTTTTACAGCAATAGGTACCAGCTTGATAATTTTATATTATTAACGAATTCGTGAAATAAATGGACTAGACCATATCATCAAGAAGAAGATGATGTGCGCAGGTGGGACCATATCAGTAATGGCAGTGAGTGGCAGACCACCGGCAAACATCTCAACGTTGTTTACTTGCGTCTCATGCTTTCTAAGTGCATTATTTTTATGGTTTTATGACTTTCAACTGCTTTATTTTTATTTATTTCGAATCTTGATTGGTAAATAAACAAAGTATTATCGAGATTAATACGTCATTGCTCTTCTGGGGTAAGTAACAGAGACAGCAGATTACCGTCTCGTTCCCAAGTCTCGGAATCCTCCTATTCTGACATCTGTCTAACTTGAATCTTTTATTATCTAGTTCAGTTTTATTTCCCACTGTTATATTAGACCAGGAGAGAACATACAATGTGATGAAATGACAATATTACTCAAATAAAGATTGTCAATTATGAACTGGAACATTAAAAAATGTATAAACAATAGTATACTGAAATATACACTTAAATTTCATTAGGTAATTAATGCAAAAAAATTCTATAAAATTGCATAAAAGCTGAAAGTATAAAATCTTTTTCGAAATGGTAGATTATAATTTAGGATAACTTTTTTGTCTAAAATAATGGATATTAATTTAAAATTTTAAAACAATTCAACATGAACACAGTGTGATAATTCGCTCATATGATCACGCTAAATGACTCGGATTGAAAAACAAATTTTCGTTAAATATAATATATGGCAACAAGCCTCAATCCTGCTCGTTTAAATGGCCAGGTGGCCCCGGGCGCCATCAAGGAGGATGGGTCCAGACTAGGGTTGCCAGATCTACTTTAATTTAAAGTATCCAACTTTAGATCATTCTCAATTATTGATATTGTGAACATGATTGTTAATTTCTGATGATTTCATTGAGCTGGTGTTTCGATTATGTGATTCATAGCAGGTGATCCGAATATTGCGAGAACGGTTAGATTTGTGAAGCGGTGGTTAAATTATTTTAATAGGTAATTTCTATACTATACACTATAGGAAGCTGTAATTTCGTATGTAGCCTCTTTAGCCTCTTTCTATAATAAAGTGAATGTTTACTCGCGAGTTTCTATTAGGAGATCATCATCTCACAAGAGCTCAATCGTCGTGATCATTTCTATAATAAAGTGAATGTTTACTCGCGAGTTTCTATTAGGAGATCATCATCTCACAAGAGCTCAATGGTCGTGATCATTTCTATAATAAAGTGAGAGCGAGGAGCTAAAACATGATTCCATGTTTTAGGATTGATGGCAGAATGATAAACAGAGTTCAGAGGCCGATGGGGGGTCGGGTTCAGAGAATCGACGAGGAGTGAGTCGCTTTTTGTTCAAAATACTTTATACTTTATAAAAAATTTAAAGTATACCAAAATACTTTATATTTGAAACGAAGAAGAAAAGTTCAGCCCCCGCACCGACTTACTAGTCAAGGACAAGGTTCCCATACCTACCTACACCAGAACTACCTACCTGCATGGACGAAAATTGGTCTAGGGCCGCTCACGTATACTCGAGAAGTTGAGAAGGCTGACCATCTCCCGCCGGGCGCTCAACCCCATACACCACAACAGCCACGAACGGTTCTATGATTCAGTTTACTTTTTGGATGTCACACGTCATGATAATGTGATACCCTGGGTCTGTTATGTATGTGATACCTATATGATGAGGATTCCTTCAGCTATTTTGGTTATTTTTAATGAGTAGGTGCCTATATACGATGTTGTTTGCTTGAACTAGTGGAAAATGACTCCCAAAAGAAGCACTCTATTTTTTTAGAACCTCGTCTTCTTTAGCTGTGTCTTCGGTACTTGTTGGTAGACGTACCTAGGTAGATCCTACACATTGTGTATAGATGCTGAATGAAAAATACCTTAGTTTGTAAGTCAATAACGTTAACTTTGATGTATACTTTAACTTTCATTGAAATACTTTACTTTTCCTTGGTTGCAGCCAGGATATACTTTATATGATCCGAAAAAATCTGGCAACCCTAGTCCAGACCGGTCGTGGCATCCTGGCTCGGGCCGGCCAAGCGTGGAGGCACGCTTCTCTATACCATCCGAGTACCACCCTTTCTGTCCATCAAGGAATTAAACCCATCCCTTCATCTTGATTCAAAACATTTAATAATATGAATTTAAGTATGGAATTGTATTTTGGTTTCATATGGCTTAATGCTAAGAGTAAATTAAATGGATCAATATTATAATTAATATTTTAGTAGTTACTGAATACAGGAATTGATTGATACAGGTCTTACCTGAGATGAGCATCGTGCCAACGTTCTCCCAGCCGGTCTGGTTGAAGTAGAAAGTGTCCGGTGAGAGCGACGTCACTTTGTTGTCACGGAGGTCGAGGGTGAAGTGGGTCACGTGTCCGAGGCCTGACAGGAGTCCGAGGGGCAGCTCCTCGATGGACGTCCCGCGGATGGAGAGGTACGACTCCCGCGCCAGACCCCGCAGGGCTGCTGGCTCCACCTCTCTCAGCATCTCACCTCTGGCAATACATGAAATACAAACAATGAGCAATTACATGTACTAAAGTCTTAGTGTTGGTGAAACTTATGAACATGTAAGCTTTGTTTCTGCAGTGGGACCAAATCAGGTTCAGTTCAGGGTATGGCCACAGCAGGGGCGGTGTATTTTGAAGCGCATGCGAGGGGCAAAAGCTGCCATTGGTCTCACCTGAGCTGTAGCCATTACTGGGGTCAGTAGCAACATCTGGATTCTCGCACCAAACGTGAACCATGAGCCAGTAGAAACGGCCTACTCCTTGCTCATCCTTTACTGTTCAGCCGTGGGATGCTTGACCATTAACTAGGGGTAACAATGCTAGTTTGTCTTTGTCAGTCTGTCCGCCTCCCACTCTGCTTGTCCATCATTTACACAGACTAAGAGGTACAACTCCCACAACAGACCATTCAAAGCCACCTCCCCATCCACCTCCCCCAGTATCTCGCCTGAAAGCCAGAGAAGGAGCAGTTCGGTAGGTGTTCGGAGTGGTGACCAATGCAACCGCTTGAGGATTTGAAAATGGAGGCTTGAAAATCCATTCAGAAGGTTCATTTCCACTTTTTTGGGTTCCACAGTGTCGCCACTAACATCAAAAATCGGGACAAACGAAAAATCTCATTTACATTACAAGTTATCGGCGTTAGAAGGTGGATGAGACTCCAAAGTCTCATTGCCAAGATAATGGTTAATCAGTGTAAGGTATGGAAAAACTGAGTGAGGGGTAGACCGGCTGAAAAACTGAAGCGATGGAGTAACAAGAATCAGGTGATTTCTACTGGCTCATGATTCGTGTATGGTCCAAGTGACCACATGTTTCTACTGACCACAGGACAGATAAACTGGCTTTTCTCACGGGAGACCAAGGGTAGCCCAAAGTTTGCCCCGCTACCTCTTTTATCCTAACTTAGTCTTTTTCAAGAGGCACATCTCCCACTGCAGATATGTTTAACTAACTGATTCAACTAACTAAATTGCAAACTATTGAGGAAAAAAAAAAAAGAAGGATAAATCGCCACACTCCTATTCGATTTGATAGTCACTCCGTCAGATTCATGGGGAAGAATTTGCTCAGGGCTTGCAGCATCTATGGTTCCTCACTCTGTGGACACTTGAGGCACGCAAATACGATTTAGCAGTGCAACATGACCATAGACCTATAATACATGGACCTCTCACTGCCATTTGCTACGTGAAGGGTTTCATGGGACCAGTGGTTTTGAGATTCTCCAGACCCCTTGGCAATAATCGAGCATTTTCGGAAATCCGCTTCGGCTATGGTAGGCAAGAACCACTTGCTACCATTCATTTACTGTTAGTTCAATTGCTTTTGAACTTACATGTAACCGTTTCTATTAAGAATAATTTTGTGATTTTATTTCGAAAAGAGCATTAGTTAGAGCTTCTCACGTTGTTTTTTAATATATACAGTATTATTGTATTGTTTTAAAATGTAAATCCGAGGAGCATAGTATTGCTAATACGAATAATTTTAACATTCAAACTTACGAAAAATGTAAATGAAAATTGGTTAAAAGCAAAAGTCATGAATACATTTTAATTACGTTGATCACCGATTTATCGGCCGAAATTATGTATCATCATCTGGCGCAACAAGAAACAACAAAATCTTTCTGTACACGAGTGTATTATTAAAGTGTTTTATCAATATAATAAACCCGAAAAATTTTGAGGTGAGGGAGTTTTTTTATAACCTAAAACATTCCCTTCCTTCTTCTGTATATGAAATTACCAATTTTCTAAACACCGTATATGTTTCTATTGATATAGGATAGGTATAGGTTTTTGAACGTGACTTCATAACTGAGATAGTTAATCTGTCTGTTTATAAGTCACTTTGTTTATTCATAGGTTTCCTACCTGTCTATCACAGTCTGATTTTCATCCGGCGATGGGGAGAATTGACTCCCATTCCAGACGTAGCAGGACTACGGGCTATTCTTTCCTTCGCATCATGCTTTCACCGACGCATATATGACATAAAATATAGAAAAAACTACTGTTGATACGACCTACTAACCTTAACAGAATAATAAGTCATTCTGTCAGTTGATCATTCTGTCTGTCTCTCACTTTGTCGTCCTTTCAACCACGCAGATATATGACGCTGGTTTCATCTCACTGTTTCATAGGTTTCACTCTCTGCGTGAACATATTTTTAGTGGAGGGGCTACTTGCATCCTGACACCACAGGAAATCTGGCTCTACGTCCTGCGACATCTTGTAACTGATACTGTCGTAGGAACTGTTAACTCAGAACGTTCTCAAAACAACGCCTCGTCGTCAAGTCTCTCTGTCTCTCTTTTTGTTTTGACATTCTGAAACGAATCCTAGAATTTAAAGCTTTTTCATATATATATATATATATATATATATATATATATATATATATATATGTGTGTGTGTGTGTGTGTGTGTGTGTGTGTGTGTGTGTGTGTGTGTGTGTGTGTCATTCCAGGCGATAACTTTCCTTAGGTTTGAGAGATAAAAATTCCGTTCTTCCGCCAAAAAATCAAGCATTCCAAACAAAGGGATGATTTCGTTGGCCAATACTTTTTGATCACATTAAATTGGTCACATTTCAAAGAAATGTGCTAAAAAAATCACTAAAAATTACTAAAAACGTGTAAAAATTGTAAAATTAATTTGTTTTTAGCAGAATTTTCGTCAAAAGAAGTTTATCAACGATGAAATACAACATTTTAACATTTATTCACAAAATTATGGTACAAAATGTACTTAAATCGAGTAAAAAATCTGTAAAATCGTTAAACATCCAAAATCTATTTTGAATTGTTGAATATGATTTAGAACGAGTTTATTTGGCATACAATTGGTGGTTAACAGTTTCATTGCACTCAAAGGGCTCAAATTTCAAAACAATGTGACATAATTTTATACGATGATCACGAAAATTTGGTCATTCGATCATTTCGCTTGACTGGAATTTGTTTTCCTACTCTCACTAGCAACTGTAAGAGGAAAGACTGTTTACCTACGCTCTATCTCTCTCCAGGAAGTGACATTCACATAACCTAAAACGTAAAGTTATTTATTCAAAGAGGCACGTTATCATTATGAGGTAGAGTCTTTAAATATGCATAACTGTCTCTCACCTCGTTCGCCTCTCACTGTCTGCTGTCACTTTCTCTTAGGAGTTGAAGTTGATCGAATCCACTGCCAACAAGTGATCGATATTTCCTAGCGTGTTTGCATTTCACTCGGTCCGCAATCATCAGTGATAGTGAAGTTGCGTTTCCTGAATATTACTGCACTTGACTCAGACAATAATTTTTCCTATACTTCAACATAGTATATATTCCTTCTGGTACATTACTTTCTTTGCGTCCTCAGTGGCCGAGTGGTCTAAGACGCGATCTGAAGCCGCTCGAAAGCAGTGGGTTCCGGACTGGTAGCGAAATTTACCAGGTCTGGGGCCTATACGCTAATACATGCAAGATTTAGTTTACGGTTTAATTGTTAATAATTTAGGTACTATAATGGGTTCACTAGAGTTGAAACCGCCTCGTGTGAAACCGTCTTAAGTCTCCTTAGGACTGAGATAAAAATTTCGTTCTTGCGCCAACAAATGAAGCTGTCCGAACGAAAGGATGAGTTCGTTGGCCAACACGTTTTGAGTACATTAAATTGGTCAAATTTCGAAAAATGTACTAAGAAATCGCTAAAATGACTTAAAAACTTTAAAAATTGTAAAATTTATATTTTTCAGCAAAATTTTAACAAAAAACAAGTTTATTACAAACGAACTAGAACATTATAAAATTTACGCACAAAATTATGCAGAACAATGTACTCAAATTCCATTAATATTTGCTAAAATCTTCAACAACTTTAAAATAGCTGAAATTTCCTGATTTTGAAAGAATTTTGATGCCATACAGGTAGGTAGTTAACTATTTCTTTGCACTCGAAGTACTCAAATTTCAAGACGGTGCTACAAATTTCAAAACAATGTAACATATAATTTGTATAGTATGATAATTTACGAAAATGATCGAATATGATCGAACTGTTTGACTGGAATTTTTTCTTTGAAAATTCTTAAATTGTTGAGTGACGCTGCAAATGTTGCTTTTCACTCCCACCACTGCCAAGTTCCTTCATATAGGGTGTAATCTATTTCTGGCCTTAACCCTCAACCTCCATTCTCGTCATTTTCTTCAATTGTTCCCGACGAGGCGTGAAATAGCCGTTTCCGATTCGTGTGGCTCGAACAAACAACTCGCGCGCTGTTCCTAGGTTAAAATCCCACGGTTGGGTTCCCCGCTCGCCAACGTTATTTTACCCCGTGCCAGCTCGATGATTCCCAAACGATTTTTGTCACCTCAAAAGACACGGTAAAATCAACAGGAATATTTTTTCTTTTCTTGGACTAACCGAGAGCTAACGAAAACCCACCGAGGTGTACAACGTCATCCCCCGCGCAGACGCGGCCTCTCATAAATTCGGACTAAATCTTGACAAAACGGGGAACTTTCATGTGTAGTAATTTCGTAATTTTGACCTCAAATTCAGATTTAGCGCTCTTGAATACTCCAGTGTACCGTTTCTTTAAGCTCAAAAGACCTTTTAGGTTGGCCAATAAACGGATAGGGAGATCACGCGTGATCTATGGCTCTCCCCAGGTGAGTGGGGGAAATGAAGTCATCGTGCAAATGAATTTCAAGTGGCTAATTACCGTTCAGATACAAGTTGGTAAGTATGCTAATGAAGGCACAAATTGTTGCCAACCAATGTTATTTCGTAAGATGAATAAATCATATGTATTGATGATGCAGAACAAAGAAGACGAAGGAACTAGGTGGTAGGTAGCTAACAGAGTTGAAAGTACTTAAGAACTCTTGTACTTATTTCAATTACTATCGTTAGAACTTAAATTTTCCACTTCAGAGGCATTTTACTGAACGGCGCAGAATGGAAATAGTGATTCAATAGCTTCAAGTACTTTGAAAGTAGGTACTTGCCAAGTACAAGTACAATTACTTTACCTGTTTCGACTTCAAGCCGCACAAGTAAAAGTACTTGTAATTACAAGGACAAGCAAAAGTACTTATATCCGTCGGGGCCATATCTCATTGCAGTTACTTGTACTTGCTTATGTACAATTACAAGTACTTGTACTTGTAACTTGAAATTGTAATTCAAGTACAGCAAGTACATTACAGTTTTTCGTTGAAAATCAATAATATTCCGCTTCGGAACGGCTTTTTGTTTCCGATTGAAATCTCTCGGAGCCTTACCTTTTCTTAAAATTAAAGTTCAAGCCACGAGAAAGCTCCCTAAAATCAAATTTTGAAGCATTCAAATAGCTCATCTTTTCCTTCAAAAATGCAATGGTTACCACCGACTAGCTCATCGTCAGAAATTCAGAAATTATCGACATATTTTCAAGATTTGAGAGGGAAAGGGGTGGTACTTGCGTTGCTCAAAGTACAATTACAAGTACAAGTACAATACTTGTATTTGCTGATTTCACGAGTACAAGTACTCGTGTACTTGTACTTGTCTTGGCTATTCAATCACAATGTAATTGTAATTTTATTTGCCACTGCAATTTTGTACAAGTCCTTTTGAGGACTTGTACTTGCAATTACTTGTACTCGTACTATTTACTTGCAAGTACGATTTGGTTAACTCTGGTAGCTGATTCGTCATAATGTACGGTGAATAATATTAATAATGATATTTGTGGCCAAGAAGTAACAATAGTAGGTAGGTGTTATATTTATTACACAACAGTTAGTTTTCAGATTATGATTTTTGTTGATGAACCATTAAGATTGACTGAGAAACCTAGCCCTCAGACATGGTTGGTTTTTGAAAAATGTGAAATTGAAAAAGAAATTAAATAATAATAAAATAGAAATGATAACAATGTTTGTCGCAAAGAAATAAGAGTACTTGGTATATGGTACAGCATTTATTATAGAACAGATTACTCTTTAATGAAAGAACTTATTTTCAATAGAAACCTTAATCTGCGAATACCCACGGAAATGACAGAAAACAATTGAAAATTGGCGACAATACGGCACCCACTGATACTTAATTTCGATACTTAGGTTTAATCCACGAATTATCAGTGATCACCTTAACATAAATATTTTTTTTTTAATTTTCGTAGGAAATGAGGCTATTGCAGTGGCTCCAAGATTTTTGAAATCACAATTATCGAAATATGTCTACATTGAAATCCGTTTTGAGGCATTCTGAAACGAATCGTAGAGTTTGACGCTTTTTCACATTATATACATATATATCATTCCAGACGATAACTCTCCTTAGGATTGAGACAAAAATTCCGTTCAAGCTTCCCAAGCGAAAGGATGGTTTCGTTGGCCAACACCTTTTGAGCACATTAAATTGATCAAATTTATTGCTATAAAGGTACCTAGGTGGTTTACTGTTTCTTGGCACTCAAAGTGCTCAAATTTCAGGACGGTGTAACAAATTTCAAAACGATGTAAGTACTTGATATATAATATAAGATGATAATTTAAAAAAATTCGTTCAAATGATCATGCTGCATGACTAGAACGTTTTAGGATGGTATCTTAGCTGAGACATACCATCATGTATCAGAGAGAACTTTCGCCATTTTGTGTAACATTTTAGGGCGTGTTATATATGTGTGTCGTTGGAATTAGTTGGGATGCGGCCTAGGGAAAAAAAAGAATTTATTTCATGTTGTTTATTAAGTGACGTTTCGTCCTCTTACTGAGGACATCTTCAGGATTCTACACGGACTAACAGGCATTGTTATATTAAACAGAAGAAAACCAAAAATAATAGATAATAACTAATTTAAACCAAAAACTTACTTGTGTGTCCAGGAAAAATATAATCATCCGAATATAACGGACTTGTCAAATAACAATAACAGTGGTTCACCTAAGGAAAAACCAACCAAACAAGCTATAAAAAAAGTGTTGAAACAGCATAAGTAAACAGTAAAAATAAAGATAAAATGTTAGAATATAGGTATAAAACATTTATCAGAAACTAACAAAGTAAAAACAACAACAAAACGTTTGGTATAAAAGGGTGAACCTTCTTGTTATATCAAATAATCACCCAGTCAAATAAGTCAAGGACTCATGTTTTTGAGAATATCAAGAAAGGTTAAAATAAATGTCACCAGAAAATAATATACAGAATGGAAACGAAGAAAAGGAAAAGGAAATATAGAAAAATACAGATTGAAAATCATTTCCATCCATCAATTAGTCAACAAACTGAAAAGTAAACCATAACTGCCGACAACAAAAAACGAAATTGCGATTCATGCAACATCACTGTAAAAAATTATTCCTGTCAAGAAAAAATATAGTAATCGAGTAACTTAAAAAATAGTAGAAATTGAGTGCGGCAAAGAGAGAAATAAACGTCGCTTAATAAACAACTTGAAATAAGTTCTATTTTTTTCCCTGGGCCTCATCCCGACTAATTCCAGAGACACACAAGTATTTACGGCCGACCAAACTACTAACATCACTTCTTGTAATATAGAAAACCCATCACCTGAGTTCCAAATGAGCCAGTTTCGGGGGTAGGCCTTCCAGCTGATTGGTCAGCCGTCGCTCGTTGACTGTGACTGTCAGCTTCGAGAGGAACTGGAGGGGAGCGACGAGGCTGGAGAGTTTAGGCGACGTCTGGGCGACGAGCTTGCGAATCCAACGGCACCCCCACAGCGGCTCGTTCTCAACTCGCTCGAGAAACGTCAGTCCGTCCATGACGAGCGACTCCAGCCTGCTGAGCCCGATCATGCTTTCCCTTGTCATGACCTGAAACGAATGCAATGGATAATGGCAAAAAGAAACTAACTCCTACACGTAGTTTTTTTTTTTTTTTTTTTTAGATTCTTTATTTCTTTATCATAATACAAATACATAAAAATTGAAAATAAAATGCTCTTCAAAAATAATACAGATTTCTTAAAAAAGATGCAGGAACTTATCCCCTATGTGGGCATAGCCCGTGGCAGGGAGATGAGTCGTACCTCAGCCAGAAGAATAACAAATATTCATAAGTGGTTACTTATTTTAAAAAGAAAAAAGAAACTCGCTTCTTAAAAAATAAAAATAAAATAAAATAAAATAATAATAATAATATTGTTCCAGCTGCAGTCAAATCAGGGGGAACATGTACCCATCCAAAATAGAAATATATAATAATGAAGTTGAATAGCAGTAGTATGTATGGTAGATTAGTTACATTACAACATGATGAAGTGTTTTTTGAGTTTCTGACTAGTTTACAGTCTTTATTTAAAAGCGCCGATCTCAGGGTTTCCGGAAGAGCATTAAACCCACGTACACCTCGTGCTAGGTATGAGTTGTAACCAAGAGTAGTGCGAAAATAAGGAATAGTCACAAAGTTGCAAGAAAGTTCTAAGTACATAAATAAAGTTCATGAGGGACTGATCATTAACCCTATATAACTTATCCTACTTTTCAAGGGGAGTGCGCGGTAAGTCCGGCGAGGGCGTTCATAAGATGGGCCAATCCGACTCTCGCCAGTCACCGTTGTAAGTAAAGTGGGCCAACCAGCTACTGATAGCACTGTGAGCCAAGAACAGAACATCGTATATTAAACTGTTTTTTTTTTTGGGGGGGGGGGGGGGGGGATCGTCGTTATTTCGAATATTTGTAAATTAATCAAATAACAAAATCAAGTAGGAACACTAAAAGTAGTATTACTCTTCGTTACTATTGGCATTCATGTTATAAATTTTAACCGATGAGTAATGGTAACTAAACCGTTTCATCGGCTCGTATGCGGTCAGCTGTCTAACTCTATATTTAACAAGTAAGCATCGACAAATAAGCATTATAATGAGCGTGGAAGGACCCAGCGTTGTCAGATTAAGATCTGTAGTTGCTGAAGCCCACATACATAGCTGAATCATAAGCAAGAGTGATAAATTCTGGAAGCAAGTAAGAATCACCAGGTCCCTAGCGGGATCACTGATTAAATGCGCTGTTTCGTAAAGCCGCCGATTTCAATGAAATATTTACTGAAGTTCCAACATAAAAAATTAATCGATACGTATTTCGCTGTTCGGCAGAATGGGCCCTTGGCTTTGAGAAAGATAAAAAAAACGCCGGCTAAATTGAATAGGCAGTATTACTTCCTCACATATTGTGAAATAAACGTGTGGAATTAGTTGAAGAACTAAGTACAAGTCGAAATGATCGAATGCAAATTATGACAGTATTTAATACACGTAATAATACATGCTAGAATTCAAAGTAGGGCTATAATTCACGTTTGCTTAAAGGTTAACCAACACAATAATTGGAAATTTCATCAAACTTGATTCAGTATTCTTGGAGTGTCATCCAATATTGGTTTTTCGTATGCCCACTATTTACCTATTATCAAGCAAATGCGATAAAATACAAAGTGGTCTCAGCAACCTCTCGAGTTTGGACGAAATCGGACCAATAGGTGTTAAGAAATTGACATTATAAGAAATCAACGTTTGCGCACTTGCACAGACTACTATTATTCCAAAAGTAATGAAATTTATGGGGAAACGTCTAGGAGCTTAACCGCACGATACCTAAAAATTTCATAGAAATCGGTCCATTAGTTTCGGAGTTTTGTCTGTGACGATGAATTTTAGTTTTGCGAAAGCGCTATAGTTACTAATCCACCAATCGTGATATGATTCATAAAGAATTTTCCTCGAACATATTATACCCATCTACTCCCCGAGGTTGAATGAAATCGGTCCAATAGATGATAAAAAATCGTCGATAAAAAAATTACTGTTTTGCATCCGCAGAGACTACTATTTATGCGACGGCAATAGTTATAGAGAACCATGTAGAAGCTAACCCGCACAATTCCTGAAAATTTAACCGAAATTCTTCTATTAGAGACGGAGTTTGGTCAGTGTCAATCGATATTAGTTTCGCGCATGAGCAATGGTTACTACTCCATCTATAGCTATATAATTTATAGGGCATTTTTCTAGAAAATATATTCAACTAGCGCGCTTGAACGGAATCAAACCAACAGATGATAGAAAATTGACGTTATCAAAATTCACTTTTGCGCATGCGCACAAATTACTATTTATCCGACGGTAAAGAAAGTTAGTAAGAGCTAACGCGCGCAATCCCTGAAAATGTAATTGAAAACGGACTAAAATTCGGTATAGTCTTGGGCGTGACAAGGATTCACCACAGACAGACGCATCAGATAGACATACACAGAACCAAAATTGGTCAGCAAGCTCTCAAACGCAAAAAACAAATAGAAATTTGGATTTTGGAGGACAAACATTTTTTCGACTTCTAGCACGAACACAAAGCTTCCCTACCTTCGGCAGTGAGGAAGAAAAAGATCAAAAATCGCTAAATTTGGCGTCCACGAAACTAATGCGGCTCTGACGTATTTGAACCAGTTTCAATGAAATTCACATCAGTGTTTCTAAAATACAAAAAACATTAGACTGATGTGTAGAGATTTTCCTTTTAACCCCCAGAAAGGCCAGAATGGCCTTACTGGATAAAGCAGCAACAAGTAAGTCTACAACATAATATTAAAAAAATTAGGAATCGTTGGGACTTCAGAAAAATTGACAAGCGATTAGGTAAGTATATTTACTTTTTTTTAAGGGCAGCAACCCTTTTTTCAGTGTTACCCTTTTACAAATATAAATATATTCACTATTATGTAAGTTTTGATTTTCCGTAAAATTTTCTAGAATGCTAGGGGTCCAAAAAATTGTTGAACATTTTTTCGTGTTCAGCACATAAAAAAACGTAAAACGAAGAAACGTAGATGACTTTAGTCTGTTGGCCAGGTTTTTCGTGATTTCACCCACTGTGGCGGACTGGACTTACCGCGCAGTCTCCATAAACTATTTCCAGTTTCTGATCTTCATCGTTTTTCACTTATCGAGGACATCAACAGTTCTATATTAAATAACCAGTCCGTTCCTATGGAAAACATAAAAACTCCATTAAGCCTCCAGGAAAAGGAATCAACTCCACAACCAATTTCAAACTAAATGAAAAGTTAATGACGCTGCATGAATTTTAAATGGAGTATCGTTTCGTTTTTCAACTTATTTGTTTCCAACATCGTTAAAAACGGCTGACTCTTAGAAAAGTCGTCCCGCTTTTGTCGTTCTTAGCGCTCCCATTTTCGCCGCGGTAAAGTTGAATGTCGGAACCTTCCCCTGCACCTGTTTCAAATTACTGGAGTTGTAAAAACTCGTAGGTACATAACGCTCCTGACCCCGCCCCTGTCTTTTTATATTGCTCTCATTCCGTTAGACTTGCTTCCCGGGAGACGAGGCTCCGCAGACATAAAAGCAATAGTAAAAATACAGATTACGTTTTAGAAAGAGGATAGGCTTTTTTTTTACACGGTGTGGGAGAGAGTGAGAGGAGCTGAGAGAGAAAGGGGTTGTACTGAGACTGGCTACGTTCACCTAGCAACCTCCATGTCTGCAAGGCACGTTTGTAACTCGAGTCAGCAGGGAAAAAAAAGAAAAAAAAAGAGTCAGATCTAGTGGCCTCACTATTAGACTCCAGGATTATTAATTTATTTACAGCATACGCAAATTACATAGATTGTTGTTCAACAATACGTAGGTACTAATAGAAATAAGTTTCAGTCATGATCGTATGAGCGAATTTTTCGTAAATTAATGGTTCATAGTATGTTACATTGGTTCGAAATTTAGGCACTTGGAGAGCAAACTATCCGAGCAGATTACTCGGAAGCGAAGCCTCTTAAGAAAAAAGTCTAGGAGGCACTTTTTGTTGCAAATTAGTTGTAAAATCGATCCCTGGCCTGTGGCAGGTACCAAAGGTTAAGCCCTGTACATTCATGTTACGGATACGTGGAAGCTATGTGCCACACAACCTGTCAGACGTTTTTGTAATTTTATACGACCTCACCGACGTTCTTTCGTCTACCTCGCGTTCTCAAGGCACGTTTGTTACACGTCACAAAAGAAAAACCCAGATCTAGTTACCCCGCCATTAGCCTTCCGGATTATGAACTTTTCCATTCCTCCTCACTCTCTAATTCCCTTTTTCTCCCCCCACATCCCGTTTTTTGTTGCATCCTGCCAGACATCCTCATACGCGAAAGAATTATTTCCATGTTTCATACCGCGTAACGAAGGGAAATTTGTGATGAAGCAAAAAACTTGCTTTTTTTGAGTAATTTTCTTCCATTACGCTAGCAGACTTCACTTTGATCTCCTCAACGAAGACTGCACAAGCGTAATACCTCTCTTCCGTTTTTTTCCCCCAAGGACTCTTCAATATTAAATCAATTTGCGTATACACTAGTGAACGTGTTTGGGAGAGCTAGTTACTATAAAGTTGGAGGAAATAACATTTAATGTTTCGTTATACTTCACATTGCCGCTTCTATAGGATAATGTACGTGCCTTTTAGCTGATATACCTACCCATATCCCGTGCAACTCCGTATAACGTCCATGTTCGTATAAAGCTAGGATGGATCAAAGGAGGTCGTTATTGAGTTAAGCACGAGCGCTACGGGTTGACGCTGTTGTGTTCGTTAGGATGGTGCATTTTAGTAAAAGTCTGCTACCGGAAGATTGAATGCATACATTTTCGTTCGATGCGCGATAGTTAATGCATTAGGGGAGCCTATGAAATATTCATGATGGAAAGTGAGTGATATCGGAGCATCCTATTTCGAACCTACTGCGCAATTTTCGACAATCAAGATTGACAACAAGCCGCCACTTCTATTTATAGATGCCAATAACTAATGAACGAAAAAACTGCAAAAAAAAAAAAATCAAAGTTGTGCCCTTACGAAACTGGTGCTGGTCCAGGGGGTTTTCGAGGGTGCTGAGTCCGAATCTGAAGCCCGTTTTTCACGTATACGTCTAACATTTGATATACGGCGCCTGCATTTTCGAAAAAAAATCTCTTAAATTCCAGGACAATTTATGTACAATTAAAAGGCAATATTCTTGTTCTCGTTGAAAACGTCTATGCCTCATAATTATGACGTGTCTGCAATTCCTCCTTAACGTGTCTTTCACATAAAAACTGTCAACAAAAACGTGGCTTTTCACCGATTTTTGACGATTTTTCTTCAATTTTTTTGAAAATGTTTGCACAAATTACACCACTTGGCGACCTGAAAAACATTGTACTATTACTTGGACTAGTTCCGCGTTGAATGAAACCAACAGCAGCTCTGGAGGTGTAATAATTTATTTTTTACGATGTTTCAACTACCGAAAAACATGTTTTTGAGAATATACCGAGAATATATAGGTTGTCAAAAAACTGACAGGAAACACGTTTTTCGGTAGTTGAAAAATCGCAAAAAAATCCATTACCACACGTACAGATCTGCTGTTGGTCTCATTCAACGCAAAAACAGTCGAGATAACAGCTCAATTTTTTACAGGTTGCCAAGTGTTGTGATTTGTACAAAAAATTTCAAAAACTGTAGAAAATCGTCCAAAATCGGCGAAAACAACGTTTTTTTTTTTTGGTAGTTTTTAGGCAAAAGACACGTTAAGGTGGCATTTCAGACCCATCATATGTGGTAAAGGCGGGTTCAACGTTAACTTTACGACAACAATATCACCTTTTAATTGAACATGAGGTATTCTGGAATTTAAGATATTCTTTCAAAAATGCCAGCGCTGTACCTCAAAAATTAAGCTTCGTGAAAAAACGGGCTTCGGATTCGGACTCAGCAACTCGAAAACCACGAATTTGAGTTTGTTGGGATGGGGGGGGGGGGGGGGGGTTGTAATAGTGCGATTTGACAGTTATTTTGGTACCTTATATTATTCAATAATATACAAAGGGGAAAAACATTTTCCAAGATTTGACGTTGCATATGGCTTCTTCGTTACATGGACCGTTTTTTCGAGTGACATCTCAACAACTCATTTTAAAGATTTTTTGTAGCACTGAACAAGACTATGAAGTCAAACTATGATTGTATATTCCCTTCACGAATCAGTATGCTTTTAGAAAAAAAAACGCGCTTCTTTATGATTTGTCAGCTTTAGTCCGAAAACGGAATGAGGTATCACCATCTTGTTCAGCGCTAAAAAAAATCTTCAAAACGGGAAATCATCTGGCAAAACACTTCCAAGTGCCTCCGCTCACTTAAGGTAGTCCAACATTTTTTGGATTTTCTCTCTGATTTTGTGTGCTTTTAAAACATAGTATCCCATATCAGCTCCAAAACACCCTCCAAGTTTCACTTCGATACCTCAAAAGTTGTGGAAAAAAGGTGGGGGAAAGGTGTTAGTTTTGTATACAGGGTGATTCCCTCGCAGATGCAAAAAAAAAAAAAAAAAAAAAAAAATTTGGGTGAAACTACATCAAAAATGGAGTAAAATGCCGCCAACCGCATATTTTTATCTCAATCTGTACTCGAGACGAGATTTTTTAAAGGCTTTTTCAGGAATACCGTGTTTTTTCATTTTAAACTCAGATTTCTCCACTTTGCCTCATTTAATTTTAACTTTAAACCTCATTTTCGGTATCAGCATTAAATTTCCTATAAGAATAGTGTACTTTGGTTCTTAAAAAGTACCATCCAAAGACCCTCACATCAGCTCAAACGTTGACGATTTTGGAAAAACAATATTTCTGAAAATCTTTAAAACTTTACTACTCTTTTAAAAATAATCCTGGAAATTGGCAAATCTCATGAAAACTGCTTCATCTAATATGCTTTCCAACGGTATTATCAATTTTACTTTTGTTCGGTTATTTAGGGGAGAAAATAATGTTTTAATGTTAAAAAATGTGGGTTTTTCAATGAAATTGTTGGTTTTCTCGAAAGATGACCCTCCATGAACCAACGAGTATGGGGTCGGTTTCTATGTATTTTTTCTCGCTGGATCGAATGGAAACTCTTGCAGATCTCTCAACTACGTTATAATCGAGTTTTACACTTTAATTAACTAGTTTTACCCCATAACACACATACATTTAATCGTAACAAACAAACTAAACATTTGCGATTTTAAGTGTAAAACTCGGTTATAACGGAGTTGGAGAGATCTAAAAATGTTACCATTCGATACAGCGTGAAAAAATACATAGAAACCGACCCCATACTCGTAGGTTCATGGAGGGTCATCTTTCGAGAAAACCAACAATTTCATTGAAAACCCCACATTTTTTAACATTAAAACATAATTTTCTCCACTAAATAACAAAATAAAAGTAAACTTGATTATGCCGTTGAAAAGAGTATTAGACGAAGCAGTTTTCATGAGATTTGCCAGTTTCCAGGATTCGTTTTGGAAGAGTAGTAAAGTTTTAAAGATTTTCAGAAATATTCTTTTTTCAAAATCGTCAATGTTTGAGCTGATGTGAGGGCCTTTGGATGGTATTTTTTAGGAATTCAGGTACACTATTCTTATAGTAAATTTAATGTTGATTCCGAAAATGTGGTCAAAAAATAAAATTGAATGAAGTAAAGAGGAGAAATTTGCGTTTAAAAGGGAAAAAACTCGGTTTTCCTGAAAAAACCTTTGAAAAATCATATCTCGAGAACGGATTGAGATAAAAATATGCAGTTGGCGGCATTTTACTCCATTTTTGATGAAGTTTCACCCAAATTTTTTTGCATCTGCGAGGGAATCACCCTGTATAATTCCCAGCGCTTAAATTTGTTATGAATCTCTAAATCCGTTCAATATAACTTTTTTGAGCCAAAGACTTTTTATTGGGGGATGGGAAGTTACTTGTGAGCATAGTTTCATAAGGATTATATGAAACGCAAATTCCATGAGAAAAGTGCGGGGGCCCTTTGCACATTGTGAAGCATTACCGTGCCCTGTTATTGAATTATGTCCGGTTACTGACCTCACGTCGGGATTTCAAAAAGCGTAGGTCTCGGTGGGAAGACAAAAGCCAATTATGCGAAATCTTCCCAAGTTTTGTGAGCCGATACCCGCAAAGCAAGAACTGTTTAACAACGGGAAAATCCCAGACGATCGAGTTATACACTTAAAAGAAAACTTTTTTTCTCTTTCCAAGACGGAAGTTCTGCCACTGGAAGAAATCCTCTTCCAAGCGGGAGTCGCCGGCGGTCCCTCGAGGGGTTGAAGCAGAGAAAAGTTGGGGATGATTCTCACGAACTTGGTAGCAAAAGCATCATCCTCAGGGAGCCTTATTTATTAAAAGGAAGAGACGACCGAGATTCCCCCATGATATTCAAGCCTTCCTGACTAATGAAACATGTTTGGTAATGAAACTGTAATTTAATACGAGAGTGAAATTGTATTTGAAATATTTAGAAAGGAGAGAGATTCTTCCGGTGAAACATCTTACCTACAGAACCAACATTACCAACCGATTCATTATTTCTTACAGTTACACAGCCAATTACGAAGAGTCATGTTGAATTTAAAAGGTTTCCTCTCTGGGATTTTCATGCATTAGCATATTGGTCAATAATGCATGCATTACAGCGACTTCCCTATGGGTGGATTGTAAGTAATTTTGTTGAGATTAAAAAAAGAGAAAACCTGCCAAGTTGGGTGGGCAGTATAGCTTCCTCATAATTGTAACATGGACACGTATAGAATTAATTGAAATTAGTTCAAGAACAAAGTACGAGCCGAAATGAATGCCAAATGGAACAGTATCTAATACATGTGAACTAATAGATCGTGAGAAATTGACATTATAGGAAATTCAAGTTTGCGCAGTCCAACGGAAATGCAATTTATAGGGGACCGTCAAGGAGCTAACTACCACAATCCCTGATAACTACATCAAAATCGGTCTATTTGGAGTTTTGTCTGTGTCAATCAATTTTAGTTTGGCGCATACGCAATAGTTATTACTCCGCCAATCAAGACATAATTCACAGGGAATTTTCTGGAATATATGCCCATCTACTCCACGAGATTGAACGAAATCGGACCAATACATTCTAGGAAATCGACGTTATAGGAAATTCATGTTCACGAATGCGCATTGACCCGACGCCAATAATAGTTATTTGGTTTAGTTGGTCCATTAGACTCCGGGTTTTGTTTGCGCTTTCGCAATAGTTAAATCGTCACCAACCACGATATAATTCATAGGGAATTTTCCTGAAACATGTATCCAACCCCCCCCCCCCCCCCCCCCTCAAGTTTGAACGAAATCGGACCAATGGATTCTGAGAAATAATGTTCTAGGAAATTCACGTTCGCGAATGCGCAAAGGCTACTACTAATCTGACGGCAATAAAAGCTTTGAGACGCCAAAATCGAGCAGATTTGATTTTTAAATAGAAAGATTTATAACACTTTGACCGTAACGGAAATATCAATACCTATAAATGTTCTGAAATTTCGAAGTGTAAATTTACAGAAAATATTTTAGCTATTTAAGTATGTGGGAATAAAGAAAATGTTAGTAAACTAAAGGCAAGACCAACATTCTTACATTGGAAGCAAATGTAAACGAATTTCTCTTATGAAATCCATTAAACTTCCCTTCAATGTGAGGTTTCTTTCCTGAATGTGAGGGTCAAGATTCCTTTCAGCTTGCCTCCTTCAACTTTCTCAACCTCTTCTTTTTTAAATGGAATCTAGTTATTCTGAGTGCTATAAATTGTACTGCTCTGGATGTTATTGTGAGCCCAATTACAAAAAGATTCCATGTGTTGGTTTATCATTTCAACTCTTTCAAATTAGTTGAAGAATCGATCACTAAAATTCGTCTCCTCATAACACCCTGCTTACTATAGATATAAAAGCTAATTGTAAATGTTTTCCAATAGGCAGTCAAAAATATGATAAACCTAAACTACACTGTTCATTAGCGAAAATTTTTGCCCATTATTGAAAGCATAATCGGCAGATCGATTAGAAAAAATTCACGCTTACAGACTTTTCATATACTGTTTTAACCACTAGATTATCGCAAGTATAGTATACATTTCTACGTCAATATTCTGATATGAATCTTCGAACGTAGGTACTTTCAATTTGGTTTCAAAATTTCACATGCCAGCTGTAATAGTATTCGCTTACAGCGATCTACCCCTTGTTTACTAGTTCTTCACTTCACCATTATTGACCTTGGTGTTTTAGCGGATTTATATTTAATACATTTATCTAAATAATATATTACCTTTATAGGGTTGTGGGATATGTCCAAGTGCTTCAACGCCACAAGCTTGACCCAGGCATTGGAAGGAACGCTAGTGAAGCTGCAATGACTGATGTCCAGTTCTCGAAGACTCGGAAGAAACGAGATGATCTGTACTGGAAGTTCGTTTATAGCGTTGTGTGATAAGTTCAACGACACCAAATTCGGCAGCGGGAGTCTTGGAAGGCTCAAAATCCCCGCATTGGCCAAATTGAGGTGCCTCAAATCTTGCAGGTAGTGAAAAACCTCTTTGAAATTAGCTCTGAGTTTGTTTCCGCAAAGCTCGAGCTTCAAAAGACCTCCAAGACTGGTGAACAGGTTGTCTGGGATTGAAGTGAGGCGATTGTGGCAAAGATTCAGGTTCGTCAAATGCGGAGTTTCTGGGAAAACCGTACTGTCCAGGTGCTCGATTTGATTGTGAGATATATCTAGCAGCCTCAACGTGAATCCGACTTCTCCCAAAGACGCACTAGGCATCACTAGGAACTGATTGTTGGATAGGTCAATCCTTTCTATCTTGGTATTTTGAAATGCATCCCTCGGAATGGATCTCAGAACGTTAAAGGACAGATCAATCACTCGTAGATTAATCAAATGCTTGAATTGCTCCATATGCAGCTGTTCTATGTGATTGTGGGAGAGGTCTAAAATTTGTAATCGTGACAAGCCAGCGAATGCCCTCTTTCGCAGCTTTTCTATGCGGTTGTGAGTTAGGATGAGAACTTCGAGATTGTCTAAAGTACCGAATGCCGATTCGTCTAACCTGTTGATGCTGTTGTACCCGAGATTCACTCGCTTTAGATGATTACCGATCAACTCCAGAAATTGTTTTGGAGCTTCGTTCAACAAATTAAAACTCAAGTCAATGATGTGAACGAATAATGAATTGACAACTTCATTGCTAATCGGGACAATTAATGTATTGAGAACATTTCTTGATAAATTAAGTGCCATCGGAAACTCACTATTTGATACATTATGGAAAGATGCCAAAGACAGTTCTTGTAGTTCATTGCCGTATAAGTCTAGCTTCACAAGAAATGGAATGTCACTAAACGCTCGGTTGTCTATCCTTGAAATCTTATTTTCAGACAGCAATATTGAAACTTTGTTGGTGAGATTTTTGAATGCATTTGGTTCAATATGTCTGATCTGGTTTCCAACGAGAGACAAGGCTCTAAGTTCCTCCAGTCCGTTGAACATGTACGAACTTACATCTTGGAGATGGTTGTAAGATATTCTGATGTCACTGAGGTATTTGTGGATTTCTGGGTTGAAGATGCCTACAGGAAGTTTTGGGATTCTGTTCCCGTCTAAATTTAGGTATCTTAAATACCTGAATGGTCTGAGTGAGTATTCAGAAATCATTCGAAAGTTGTTATTGTCCAAGGCCAACCACATTAGTGAGCCGAGGGGTCTCAGTGATTCGTCTGGGAAGTCCTCCTGGTAGAGACCAAAGCTGATTTCCAGGTTCTCCAGACTTGTCGCAACGTCAGTGAAGGCACTTGGATGCAATTCTGCTATTTTGTTGAAGGACAATGAGAGCTCTCTAAGGTTCGGCGTGTGCCTGAACGTATGTGCGTGAATTTGACCGAGACGGTTGTTCATAAGAAGCAAAGTGTCCAACTTACCACCCCAAGCTATGAAGTCCGCATCGGTGACTTCCCTGATGAAATTATATCCCAAGTTCAAATGTGCAATATTCACGCACTTTTTCAACGCCAACGACGGAAGTTCTTCCAACTTGTTCCTTGCAAACGAAACTGCGCTCAGGTTTTCGGCGAAAGAAGTAAACGCATCGCCTTGCACATCACTTAAATTGTTGGACGGTATATATAAATATTTGAGCTTGGTCAAACTACCTAAAGCTCTTGGCATTTTCTGCAATTTGTTCCCTCCAAGATCTAAATATTCCAGAGTATTTTCTATACCTTCAAATGCTCTTTCATTTACGGTTTCTAGTCTGTTCATGGATATTGAAATCCTGCCCAGGTTCAAACCTTTGAAAGCTATGGCTGGCAGCGTTTTGAAGTAGTTATAGTCTAAATTCAAATCCCTAATAGTAACTGTGTTATTGAACACATCTAGTGGTACGGCTGTCAGTAGGTTGTCGCCTAGATCAACTTTATCTAGATTTTTGTGCTGCCGAAATGAGTACGGACTGATAGTCTCTATGAAATTGTCTCTAAGGTAAAGCCACGACAGTGACCTCAATGTATCCAAAAGCTCAACTGGAAACCGTTTGATTATATTATGGGAAGCACTCAGAGTGTGGACGTTTGGTGGAAGCGTTCCTGCGTCCAGTATCATAAACTTGTTACTATCTAATGATACGGACTGAAGACGTTTGCAGTGAACTAAAGGAGAGTCGGGGCCTAAATCTCTCAGGTCATTCTCTCCAAGGAAGATGCTGGAAAGTGTGTGTCTGAGGCCACCCCAGTCAAGCTCAAAACCCAGAGTGTAGATGTTATTCCTGAAACACAAGAAACAAAAATCGTTCAAACAGTTCATCTCTAAAAATCATGAATATTAGAAGTACCTACGAGTATTAGACAACATGGTACAAAAAATGATAGAAGTGAGAGGGTTATTGATGAAGTTTTAGGTGCGTACCCGTGGATATTCAGCCAATCCAATGCTCTAAGGTGGCGTAAGGCTTCAAGAGGAACGTTCTCCAGTTTGTTGTAGCTCAAGTCCAAGAACCTTAAGACTTTAGACGAAGTCCTGAAACACAAAACAACGACTTATTTTATTCTGATGGCACTGATAAAACGCTACAAGTTTTTCTTTTGATATTTTCATGTCTTTGCTTCGGAACATTTTTGAACTTGAAAATCGTCGAGAAAAAAGGAGCATTACCAGATCCCGTTACGCAACCGATAAACAAGGCCAGCTTGGTCGCGAGGTATGATGTTCATATTTTCAGCTTCATATTTGTAGTTAGTTGCTACGGTTTCGTCAACTATCCTTAATCCTCCGATGGGCGCGTGTATATGTGCGTAGGATAGGTATAGTAAGAAGCTTTTTACAGAGGAAAAAGGGGTGTAGGTGGTTCCCAAACTGGCCCCTCCCCCTCTTCGCTACCTTCCTTACACCACGTACGTAAGTCGTACCTGTGTTGCAATTTACTGATGATTTCCGCTTAAAACCGAGTCGTTGCTAGGGAAATAGTGCTTCGTCAGTTTTCATCCCACGCAATTCGTTGACCATTCGTTCGAAAGCTCTTGATTTATCCAACCATATTATGTTAACAACTGCGAAGTGCGTGGACAACAAGCCGAGTTATGAGCATAGTTATATGAATAATTGTTTACACACAGGTGATCTTTCTCAGAAATTGATATGGTGAACATGATTGCAACCGCTTGTTAATTTCTGATCATTCAGGTTATATGAATAAACGAAAGCTTATAACGAGGAGGTTTCAAATATGGCGCTTTTAGACTCCAAACCCTTCAAGGGGGGGGTGTAAAATATGCATTTTTCCTGTGAGGGCTCAAATGAAAGCTTATGACGAGAAGGTTTTAAATGTGGCGCTGGTGATAAATAAATACAACTGATTGACATAGTAGTGATAAGATACACTGCAAAATCTGAGTCATGCGGTTTTCACCGGTTTATGTGAAACGCGTGAGCTAAAACACATTCCGTATTTCAATAATTTCATTCAATGTATGTAAATAGAGATAACCAGGGGTCCAGGGGGCTTGCATGCCCTGCACTCCATGTCACAGTTACTAAATGTAGGAGCGTCTGCCCTTGGAGTGCTGCTAGACGGTGGCGCTCTTCTAACCAAGGCCGTGAATCGTACTTCTCCCGTTCTCTTACCACAACTCAAGCGATAAAATGCTCAACCTATTGTGACAGTTCCCCCGAGATCCAAGGGAATGCGCTGCCGTCACTCCGTTGTTTCCCAACGGGCATCGCACGCCTGTTCTCGTGTTCTTGAAAGGCCGCGTTTGGCGATGGATGGGTGATCCTAGAACTGGAAAACTTATCTTCTCCGAACGTAGCATATATGCTATTAGTACGAGTTGTATCTCTTATGGTACTGTCACACCCCTCTTTATCTATGAGTGTGGATTGAGGCCCCCATCGCACCTCTGGGGCGGATTAAGTCCTTTACACTATGCAACGGATTTCTATGGAAAACAATTTGGAAAATTATATCCATTTATTTTCAATTTTAGACCTATTGCAATAGCTTCATTTCCTGCGAAAATTCCCTAAAACCTGCAACAACTATCTAATAAATGAAGCTGTGATTTATTATTATTTATCGACAAACTATGGAATTGGCAATCGAAGATGGAAGTTCCAGTCATGCAGCATGATCGTATTTCACAATAAATTTTTTTTCTAAACTTCTTACATTGTAAATCATATTATAATTAGTTAAATTGTAGAAAAAAATTGAACACTTTGAATGCAAATAAATTGTTGAAACCCAATTTTATTGCAAAAATACTCATACATACTAAAAAAAATTCTACGATTCAAAGAAGATTTGGGACTTTTAGATTTTTTCTACAGTTTTACAGATTTTTCAGCAAATATTGAGGAAATTTAAAAATATTTAAAATGTTATATTACGCTAAAATGTTTAAAGCCCTAGTTAATCTTTAATAATTTTGTTTTGATTAAAGTGCTGCAAAAATTATAAATATAACAATACAGAGTTCAATGAAGAAAATTTCAAAAATTTAGATTTTAACATTTCTGTTTACCATTGCAATAAGTACGTGCATTATCAATAGTTAGTAAACGCGATATCGTGTTTTTAGCTGCGTACATACATTTCTTAGGACTCTAGTCTTTTACGAATTGTTCCACGCTGATTCGAATGTGGAGACTTGCAGAACAATAGAATAGTGACCTATTTTCTACAGTTGACCAACATTAAGTCAGCCCTCGGTGTTAGAAATAAGAAGTTTAGCAAAACAGGTACAACAACTGAGTACGCCCTATTTACAGATCTACGTACCTAAGTGGTTATTTCTGTATCAGGTTTAGGGGTATATTAACAGATGGTGATTATTAGTTTTATCTACTTTAGATCTATTGTACTCATTCCTTTTCCTCTTTCCTTCACGTGAGTTAGTAGGAGTATAGTGAATATCCTCCCTTAAAATACGGCGTAAAAATTCGTTCCAACGCAAAAAAAAAAAAAAAAAAAAAAAAAATGTCCAATCGCTCCAGAATTTCAGGTTAAAATTTGCAATTTAGTGACCCAAAAAAGGTTAAAAAGTCTTTTTTTTAACAATAGGGCATGTGGGGTGTCGCAGTCAAAGTATTTTTCAGTGCTGAGTCGATTGCCATCACTCCCAGATCTCTAAGATTCGTACATAAGTGAGAAAAATGGATTGTTAGGTGAAAATGCCCAAAATTGACTAAATATTGACAATAGGGCGTACGAAGTGTCACAGTCAAAGTATTTTTTAGCGCTAAATTGCGATCACTCCCAGATCTCAAAGACTCATAAATAAGTGAGAAAATCGATTTTCATGCGAAAAATGTCCATAATTGACCAAATTTTTGAGTTCGGCTGCGTGTCCCAAATTTTCTTTGAGATCTCGTCAAACGACTCTCCCCTCAGTTTTTTTCACCAATTTTCTTTAAATGTTCGCAGTATTAGCCATGTTGCATGTCTGTTTGGATACCCTGCATCTAGAAATGTGAGCCAAAACATTTTGAGGAGTTATTTAAGATTATTATTTTCTTGGTTAATCACCTACAAAGGTTTATTACTGAAAAATAATATTATTAAAACAGATCAGAAAGACTAATACGTGCCCTTAATAAAGGTAGGTAGGAATTTCATTTCGAATACGAGCGGTTGTATTTATAATATTGTCATTATTCGATACATTTAACCCACATGCTCTTTGCTTTAATTATTTAACCGTAGAAACCGACCAGCCAATTGAGAATACTAATAATACCTACCCCTAAGTTCAGCCGGGTTTCACGCTCTATGAAACTCGGAAGCCGGAGGAGGGTCCCGGGCATCCCCTATTACAAAAGGATCCGCACAAAACCCGCCCGTTTCCCCAAGAAGAGGATGAAAAGCGAAGAGGGAATTACCCGGGTTTTAATTATTTCCTGCCGTAATAATGGTGTGAAAGGGGGGGGGGGGGGGGGGTATAGGGATGTAGTTATCACAAAGACAGCCTTTCAAAAAATTGTGCGGGTCCAGGGGTACCACATCAGCCACCCGCGGCTGGGGGTTGACCTCCTAAATAATGCAAGGGTCAACTGGGTTAATATGGGATGAGGGCTCCACCAAAGGTATGTTTCGACTGAGTCTTTAATAATTCACGCTCGTCAGGTTTACTGAATGTATCTTTCTCTTTTGTTTGCACTGGTGAAATTAAGAGATTCCGCGAAAAGTGTGTTGGATATATACAGCTGGCCTGAAAATGACCAGACCTATGGGATAATAGACTCTATAGGTACCAGGGAGCAGGTTCATATTCACCTATGTGCGATTTGTTTCTAACTGTAGGGATACAGATGATAATAGGTTATTGGGATACAATCGACAAAGAAAACATGATTGCATATTTGGAATCGTTGCCTAATGTCCATCCGAAAAATGGTATGTAATCCATTTAGTATCGAAGCAATCCAAGAACCTACCAACCTGATGATGTGAGCAACTGATATAGTCACGAAATACTGGTACTGCAAACATAATTTTTCTGTTTAAAAAGCCGGAGAGTTATGGTGCAACCGTGCTTTGTCGCAACAGAAAGAGGCTATTCAAGGTTGGTATTTGTAAGGTTGTATTAGTTGGAAGCCACAACCTTGAAGCCACAAATACAAATGTTTACAAACAATGAAGTGTTAGTAGTGTATTGTTACACACATGAGCCACAAAGATGTTGTGGATTATCTAGTTTTCAGAACTGTTCATTGAAGCAATTAAAATCGTCTATCAAGTTGGGTGTGGCATATAGCTTCCTCGTTTACCTATCATCTTCTTCCAACAATCATCCAAATTTAAGCGAACTCGAACGACTAGAGAGTGAAAAGATAGAACATGATGGATTTTACGTTTGCGCATGCGCAGAATGAAGTATTGATTTGGCAACAATGAAACTGATAGGGGACCGTCTACAACCTAACCTGTGCATTCTCTCACAATTTCATCGAAATCGGATGAAAACCGTGGACATTAAGGTCATTACAAGGATTTCACATAGGCGCAGGAGCAGTAGATATTAATGATACAATCATGTTGAAATAGATATGGGATGATCAAATCGTCATTCCCCAGCTATCATCCACCTTTGAGCGAGATCGTATGACAAAGGCGTGAAAAATAGAACACAATGGAAATTAAGTTTGCGCATGCGCAGAGTGGAATATTGTTTTTGCAACAATGAAACTAATAGGGGACCATCTACACCCTAGCCCCCGCATTCCCTGAAAATTATTGGATCCAGATCGGATGAAAACTGTGGAAAATAAGCTTGTTACAAGGATTTCATATTGGCGCACGCGCAGTAGTTATTAATGATACAATCATGTAGAAATTGATAGAGGATGATCAATTTGTTATTCCCCAACTATCATTCATATTTGAGCGAGATCGAACGACTAGGGCGTGAGAAAATGATGCGTGAGGTATTGAGAGAAGAACGACGAAACTGATAGGGGACCATGAACCCTCCAACCTGCACATTCCCTGAAAATTTCATCCAAGTTGGATGAAAACTGTGGAAAATAAGCTTGTTACAAGGATTTGCAGCACACGACACACACACAAACAGATTAGATTATTCTAATATTTATAGTTAGGCATCTTCTACAGTTCCTACCTTAACAAATACGAAAACTATGAAATAAAATCGTATGCTGTTGCTTCTCCAGAAGAAATTACTTAACTGCGCCACTGATTGGAGCTATTCTAACTACACGAATTTCGAATGCTTCTACGAGTATCAATCAATGCGTAATAACTCCTGCTTCGATTCATAGGAAATATTTTTATAATTGGAGAATGGAACGCAGCTACTAACGAAAAGTAAACCGAAACGTGGCCGTGATAAACATGGCTTAGCAGCGTGCGAGTTACACGGTTGTAATTTCGTTGAAAAGCAATTTCGTAAAGTGCGTGGAAAAAGGGAACCCCGGCGTTGTTCCGGTTTCTCACGCGTTAAACGCAATTTTCCGAGGTTCTCGCCCTTTGTACTTTTTAGATGTCAGCGCTACAACGCGGACCAGAAGTAGAAAATTGGGTGGAAGGAGAGGTAGAGAGAGAAAGAGGGAGAGGAAGGAAAAACTGCGGAAGAGAGAAGGGAAATGCAGTGATAGAAAGGGGAAATTGTTGAATGAGAGGGCGAGGGGCGAGACGAGGCAAGAGAAGAGACCATTTCTAGAAGGCTGGGAGATGATTAAAACAAGGGGAGGCAATTAGTTGTCGTAGAGCCTTTTGGGGTAATCCTAGGGCGGCCTCTTCCGTCTCCAATCTCGGCCTTTCTCCGAGGAGGATGCCGGCTTTCATTTCGGGAAAACGTGCGAGCTGGAAGCTGGGAAGGGTTGAATAGAAGGAAGCTCAGGGGGTTTACGAAGCTGGAAAAATGTCTCTTGGCAGTAATAAAGTAGGAAGTAACAATGATTTGGGGAAGAACTAATTTCTGTAATTTAAGTGGATCACAGAAATCACGAGTTTTGTCCCCATCCAATGTTCTAATGATGAAGGATTACAGTACACGAGTTTATAACGGTGCTCATGAGACTTATAATTATATCGTTATAAGCTGACATCAATATACCAGGAACTGGGAAAGATAAAGGGTGGGAATCTAAATTAAGCCTGCATATATGCAAACACTTGTTAAGATATAGCCGCTCACTAACCAAGTGAAGACAGGAATAAGACTTAGAAACGTAGAGCTAGAGGTAAGCTACAGCTACTGACACCCTTTCGTACTCTTCATCGTCTATGTGACAGAAGTCGACAATACCATGAGTGTGGGTACAGAACTCAATAAGCAACTTACAGTAAGACATAGGGTGATACAAACTTCCAAGGCTTGTGCTCTTTGTATAAACAACAAGCAATAGCTACCTCCAATTAAAGGAACAGACGTAGTAGCACGGGGTTGGAAGCAGTGGCAGAGATCAGCAATAGCGACTGACTCCCCACCAGCCAGTGATTTCCCACCTCATCGCTTTCCCATTTAGTGGCGGAGAAGAATAGACAAACCCAAGAGTTCGAGGGCAATATACCCAGTCACCAATACAGAAAAGGGTGGAGAAGATACAAACAGAAATGTTCAGAAGGAAAACCGTTTCACGTTCAAATGTGCATATATCGCATATCTCTTCTTAATCACATATCTATTACTGAAGCCGAATAATGTTTAAAAAAATATTTGTGTCATTAGGTAGTTTGACTACATTACTGATGTGGGCGTCCCATGTTAATCGTATGTGTAACGTTGATTACCTGACTGAGTTTTCTCTCTCAATAGGAGTTCTGCAATGGGTAACATAGGGGATGGTGGACTTCCTATGGTACGTGAAGGGGACAAGAACTGGTTAGGTGGGATTCAGCTTGATTTTCAAGATATCTACCCAGCGCGTTATTGCACCAGCTGCCGATTGGATTTTTTCTTGAAGCTTCCTCAACAGATTCCCTATCAGATAATGTGGCTGTGTCATCAGCAAACTGTGCCTTACAACTGTGGTTACAATTCGATATATACAAAAAGTTATAAAGAAAAATTCAAACAAAAAAAGTCAGTAAAGAATGAATGAGTGTGGTAAAGTGATTGGCTACATGACTGTCGATGCGACCAGATTTCTGAGGATGGTGGTGCAATTGAAAAAGTCGATTCCGGATTCATTTCGATGAGCAGATTCGCCATACAGGGGAATCTATGTAATAGGCGGTTCATCGAATAATTAGTTGAGGAGAACGGGACGAAGAAAATATTTGTCAACCGAGCCGAAATTCGAGGAACCAGGATGCCAACTCTTGAGAGCAGGGCCGGACCTGAGATCTGGTTGTTCATCAACTTGTGGAAAAGGGTGACATCCGCTACACATTGCCGTCTCTCCAGGAGAATCAGGCTGCACATCTTAATTTATAGATTCATAATTCACTTCGAGCGAATTCATGCCGAGTTTATAGACAACGTAACGAAGGATTTTGTTCTGAACCCTTTCTAGTGTATTTTTGTATACATTGTACGTCGGAGACCAAATAAAGGAGGCATATTCTAGAATTGGGAGAGCGAGCGTCATGAACAGCAGTGTAATAGCGCGAATGTTGGAGAACTCCTTCGTGTTTCTTTTTATAAAACCCAAACCCCGCATGACTCGACCCGCAATCTCCCCGATGTGCCCAGAGAGAGATAGCTGCCCATCACAGATCACCCCAGGTTAATCAACTTCTCGCGTCTTCCCAAGTGAACCCCACACAAATTATAGGCATTATTGATAGGCTGAGTGGAGCGCTGTAAAGAGACAATGCAGCATTTTTACGGGTTAAGGAAGAGTTCATTGGCAGTGCACCTGGACTCCAATTTGTCGAGGGCAACCTGAAGGGCCTCACAATCCTCACTCGAGCTCACATGAATGAAAATCTTCAAGTCGCCAATTGACAACAACTTGACGAGACTGTTAATCATTAGCAAAAAGCACAATGGTCCCATGTGGCTACCCTGAGGATTACCGGAGGTGGCAAAGAAAGAAGATAGAACGCCTCTGACTCGCACCACAAGACTCCGCCCAGTGAGATAACTAGCCACCCAGTCAAGAAATGAGCCATGGATTCCAAAGAAACTAACACAGATAACAGGTGGCGATGAGATTGTTTATCAAATGCTTTTGCGAAATCGGTTGAAACTACGTCAGTTTGATAGCCCCTCTGGAAACCCTCAATCACAAAATCCTGGAACTCAAGAAGGTTCGTCGTGGTTGATCGACCCCTCAGGAAACTATGTTGCTCGGTCGCTATGTATGACAGAAAGCAGCAGAAAGTTGAAAGAAAAAATTTCTCAAGCACCTTTGGTATGCCAGATAGGGAGCAGACAGGTCGGTTTTAATGTATGTTTTGAAACCTAAAAAGTCATTCCATAAAAATCAACATTGAGAGATAAATCTGATTAGATAGATCATGGTACTGCGACTAAGGGTTGGATGATGCTGAAATGATAAACCGTTGTGTAATAATTTGCTGCATTCTCCATACTCAAATCCCAACTGTTGATTGTAGAATAATGAACAAAAATCTCTAGAGTGACTGAGTCGTCTGTCGACATAATATCTCCGAGTGGATACGAGAAAAGCTTTCGCTGCGAAGGATTTCAATAGAACGGAGGCGGCATCACCTGGTTGAAATTCAACTTGCTCGCTCGCTTGGACGGGCATCCGCTCCCAACGCCGCGTTTGTGAATCATTTACCCCACTGCGCGCATGAACGGGCTTTTTTTCTCTCTTTCTATTTTTTATTCTTTTTTTTTTCTTTTTTCAAATAGACAGGTCGGTAGAGAGGGAATTCATATTGGCGGAACAGTGCAACCGAGGCTTCAAGCCAGATAATGCAATTGATGAAGTGCAAAGTGCCTGTCGGAGAATGATTTATGGACTGATTTCAACTCAACACTCTCCAGATTCGACCGTCTACACACAGTGTACCTTTTAGGTAGTTTTTTTTTTTTTTGACATGGATAGGTATGTCTTTTGGCTGGGGGTCAAGGAATTCGCGACACCTTTTTTTTCTCTCCACACAAAATGCAACGCCCCGGCACTTTACATTATTATTAACTCGAAAAGTGAAGGCTAGGTAGAAATCAATGAGGTACTACCGCAATGCACTTCTACAAAATATGCATGGACAAAACTGATGATTTAACTCCTGCGTTAAACAGCTGATGTGGTAGAACATGTGGTGAATGAAGGAACCATACAACTACTTCAAAGTTGTCCGATTTTGGAAAAATGTCGCGCAAAACGAAAAGGTGTAGGGGGAGACGGACCATCTCTTGAACCAAATGAGGGAATACTGGCCGATCCACACCACATTTACTTTCCCAACATCCCAACAGAATGGAAAGTAATGTCCATTTTTACGTTCCCAACGTCCCAACAGAGTGGAAAGTAATGTCCATTTTTACTTCCCAACATCCCAACAGAGTGGAAAGTAATGTCCATTTTTACGTTCCCAACATCCCAACAGAGTGGAAAGTAATGTCCACTTTTAGTTTCCCAACATCCCAACAGAGTGGAAAGTACCTAATGTCCATTTTTACTTTCCCAATATTCCAACAGAGTGTAAAGTAATGTCTACAAATTTGAAATATCCATGATCTATTGTTTTTCCCCTCAAGGGAGAAATTTATATATGGGTCATTCTCACAGAAAAGGGTAGTAGTGTTTGCATAAGTCCGTCCATTTTAAACTCCAATCAACTTGATTTGAATACGTACTGGCAGTTCACATAATGACTTAAATGGATTTATAGGATTGGCTTTGCTAAAAATCCTCTTGCATTGTGCATTTGAGTGAGGGAAAGCAAATCGTTCAATACAAATTTTGGCTAGAGTCATTTCTATTCTAACCTAGAAAGTAATTATCGAGCTACGAAAGGGTTGAAGTTCTCCTAAACCTGAAGTAATCTCATGAACTCACGCTAAAATGATAAGTAAATAGATTTATAATAGTGTTTTTTTTTTTGAGTTTCAAATAGTGTATTAACTTCAATCTTACATAAAAGAAATTTATGGATGTTCAGAAGTTGATTTGCTTGTTGATGTTCGTAAGTTCGTAGTTTGATTTCAACGCTTTGATGGCTGCGTCATCTTCAGGGTCCTTCAGTTTTGAGTAACTCAGAGTGTCCATCAGCTTCTATGGTAGCAATTGGATTTTGACTCACAAACTCGCTACAATCTGTAAATAAGAATTGCTTTTCTTGTCAGCAAGTATCTGGCTGACTGTTTGAGGAACTAATGAAATTCTCAGAGGAGGATCAACTAGACCCAAATGTTATTATACATATGGCCTAAGTTTCATGAACGTGGGTTTATCATTATTCATGGTTTTTATTTTGTATTTTTAATTTATTTATTTTATTTGTTTTCATTTTACGCAATTTGAAACGTAAACCTACAAATTTGGAAGGAGGGGGTCTTTTTTTCTTGGTTGATTACGATTACAGAGGTTCATTATTGAAAATAATAAACCATAATGTGGATGTGACGCTAATATCCGCTCAAAAAGGGAGCAATTCTTAAGGAAATGTTACTCCATCAGTTTTATTGACATTTTATGTCTTTACTATGGCACATAAATGAAAGAGCGTCACGCGGGGGAGCGTCACGCGGGGAGCGTCACGCGGGGAGCGTCACGCGGAGAGCGTTACGCGGAGATTCCCTAATGATCCCACGATTCTGAGATTTGGTATGTAGCCCCTTGAGGGACTTCTGAACACAACTGACCGATCCCAGATCAGCTGAGTGGCTCTAGAATCCAGTTTTTTCCCTAATGATCCCACGATTCGGAGATTTGGTATGTGGGCCCTTGAGGGACTTCTGAACACAACTGACCGATCCCAGATCAGCTGAGTGGCTCTAGAATCCAGTTTTTTCTTTAACGATCCCACGATTCTGAGATTTGGTATGTGGGCCCTTGAGGAACTTCTGAACACAACTGACCGATCCCAGATCAGCTGAGTGGATCTAGAATCCAGTTTTTTTCCCTAATGATCCCACGATTCTGAGATTTGGTATGTTGGCCCTTGAGGGACTTCTGAACACAACTGACCGATCCCAGATCAGCTGAGTGGCTCTAGAATCCAGTTTTTTCCCTAATGATCCCACGATTCTGAGATTTGGTATGTGGGCCCTTGAGGGACTTCTGAACACAACTGACCGATCCCAGATCAGCTGAGTGGCTCTAGAATACAATACGGGGTTTTATAGGAAGGGGAAAGGGGGCGCAAAGACATAAAATGTCTCTCGTGGTTGCGTACTTGTACGAAAGCTGTATCCACCGTATGAGTTTTATGAGGTTCTAATACCAAGTTCAGAGTACATACGTTTCAAAGTTCAACATTTTGTACTAATTTTGAATTAGATTTTTTTAAAGTAAAAGTTAAATGATGCTCAACATTACAAAGTAAATATTAGATGATTTTAAAACATAATTTTATTATAGCTTGAATCCCCCCCCCCACAATATACCTTATCGGTTTTCGAACAACGAAATCTGAAGAATAACATAAAAAACAATGATGTTTGCAAACCAATCGTACGTTTTTACAGATAAAGGCTTACCACTCGTCCAAAAGATCTTAATTATGCTATATCCCGTGTTGTCTAAACACCTACAGATTTAAAATCAGCTGGGTTACACGCAAAGTGGTGAGTTAACTATAAATAATCTCCTCGAGATATAATGGGTAACTAGATTTGGTAGTAATCAGGCTTCCTACTTGGCTCATTTCCAAAGGAAAAATTCCAGTCATGCAGCATGATCTTGTGAGCGAATTTTCTTTAAATTACCTTTCGTATTACAATGTGTTGAATTCAAATTTGAGCAATTTCAGTGGAAAAAATTGCTAAAAACAGTATTGTGGAGAAGATAAACTTATACGGTGATTCGGTGATTCAAAAAAAATTTTGGATTTTCAGGTTTTTTTCTTCAGTTCTTATGGATTTTTGAGCAAATATCATTGCAATTGAAGTACATTTTTCAACATAATTTTTGTGCAAAAATGTTTTTATGTCCTACCAAGTGAATATTATTGATAATTTTATTTTGACAGAGTCTCAGCTAAAAATCATGAATTTCACGACTTTCAACCTTTGTTATTCATTTTTTTTTTTTTAACTACATTTTTTAAATTTTGATCAAAAATTGATCTAAAAAAAAAGGGGGCCCCGGGTTCTGCTTTAATACTTAAATGTGACGAATGGGCTAATATCTCTCCTGTTAACCGTAGAATGTTGAAATTTAATGAGTAGCCTTCATGGAACTTCTAGAGAAAGCAGAAATGACGGGCTCCATCCTGATCAGCTGAATAAGCTAAATTTTACGCTGCTCACCCTGGAAAGTTTAAATCTGCTAGGGAGCCTCTCTGGGATATGTAGAGTCGAATGAAATGACGGACCCCGTTGTGATCAGCTGAATGAGCTAATTTCAATCCTGTTCAAAATAGAAAGTGTGCTATAAGACATATCTATGTCACAATGTATCAGCGTGTGGTACTGATACTTCACTTTAATTTCTGTAACTTTGTCTTTAGATAGGACTCACCGGTGTCGAACATTGAAAAACCATCAAACCATGGTATGATGCCAAAGGTGCATGCCAAGGGTCTCACGCATTTGCAGGCAGGCCATGGGTGATTTTCCCGTTCTTTACAACAATCTTGTAATTATCAGAGGCGTCCATAAGCTCATTTTCCGATATCTAATTCGCCGCGACTCTCGAATTCAAGGGGAAAGTAAGCAAACTCTTCAAGTAAAATGACTGAAACGGAAATGAACACTTGAGTAAAAGTGTAATATAAATGGCTCGACTCAATGCGGCTCTCAGGCCGAAGTATTCCGCCATAAATCCCGTTCCATTCAAACTTTTCTCATTTTTTCGTCCGGCTCCATAAAGGATCCATCAAGTAACTTTCGTGGCTGTCTTGGCCGGGAGTAACAGGAGCGTAGTGAACTGTTCTTTTGTAACTCTCTTACTGTGGAGGTAGCGTGGGGTACGTCTTCCCTCTTCCCGACCGCAATCGTCGTATTCATTCGGTAAGGGCGAAGCCTTTTGTAGGGGCTAGTGTGGGAGTAAAAAAGAGCGGAATTCCTTTTCACTTGCCTTTAGAAAATGCTGTGAGAAGAAAAACGCGCTTTATTGGTAACTCTTTGGGCGCACCTCCAATTCCGGGAAGGTTCCGTGCATTAACGAAATCTTAGTACTCAATACTCGCTGTAGATTCAAGAGTCTGTGGCGCATTATCGAAATATATCTGGATTATCTCTCCTACCCAAAGAAAATAAATGAATTAACTAAAAATAAACTTAGAAACAAAAATGAATAAATGCGAAAAAAACCCACCTTGAAAGTGACTAAGGAGAAGAAAGAATCTTAAAAAAAAAAAAACTCTATCCCAGTGGCGGCCGGTGGTCTGCAAAAGGAGTGGGGCACAAAAATATTTACCTATTTGACTGTCAAGAAGAGCATTGAGGTTTTTCTTCCAAAAAAAAACCCACCTTGAAAGTGACTAAGGAGAAGAAAGAATCTTAAAAATGTTTTGTCTCTACTGGGATTGGATCTGCAGCACAATGGTAGTAGTGTCGCGGGCCCGGGACCGCCTACAGTCGGACACTCTATCCACTTGAGCTACAAATGCCTGGTTAATAAAGTTGGCTATCATAATCCGACGTACATCTGGGCTCGTATATTCTCTTTATTGGCCTTTATTACCCGATATTACCCCTTAGGGTTGATCACAAGGGATACAAATTTCATAAATAATGTAATTTCACAAAGTTTGGTCCGGTAGTTTCAGAGAAAAGCTGCGGATGGCACACAGTGGTTCCAAATAGCAAGAAAGTCGGGACATTTCGTGCCAAATTTCTTGGAAGCGGCTGGGTTGGTAATTTCCCCCACCAACACTCCCTCACCGTTTCACAACTGCTCCACCCGCCTTTATTACCCGATATTACCCCTTAGGGTTGATCACAAGGGATACAAATTTCATAAATAATGTAATTTCACAAAGTTTGGTCCGGTAGTTTCAGAGAAAAGCTGCGGATGGCACACAGTGGTTCCTTTGTAATTCCCCCACCAACACTCCCTCACCGTTTCACAACTGACGGTCCTTTGACCGTCATTTTCCTCGCTCTCCTTTCTCAACCCAGTGAATCGAAGCTTAAGACACTGAGCAGCGCTGGGGTTCAAATCCCAATCAGGCAACATATTTTTTTAAAAATATCACAAAATAATTTCATTTCAATTTGAATTATTTTTTCAATTCTAAATTTATCAAAACAATGTCAATACACATTGTTGCGTCTATGAGATTTTCCGAAATTTCCGAGAGATCTTGAGTTTTCAATATTTCAGCCCTTGAATCAACCCTTAAGGCTGATCGAAATTGATGAGTCTTTGTTACTGGCATATCGCCGGCCGATGAATGATTTTTGAGCCAAATTTCATAAACTTTGGTCCTGTAATTAAAAAAAAAAAAAAAAAAAGCTGTGGTCTGCGTACGGTGGACAGAAGAATTTTCTTATTTTATTTTATTTTATTGGATTTTTGAATTCTATGAATCTTGAAACGTAGCCAACAAATTTTGACGGGGGGGGGGGGGGGGGGGGATAACATTTTTTTCTTGTTCGATTACAAAGGTTCTTTGTAGTTATTTTATTGAAAAACGTCACTTTTTATACTTTCTAATGGAAAATAAACTATTTTATTTGATCTTTCGTGTCATCCAACGCAAATGTCACCTGTCATATAATTCGTTAATGAAACGTAATTATCGGCCGGTTGAATGGGTTTGGGAACGAACCGGCGCTAAAGCTATCACGCTTTCATTGCCTCTGAGTTCATCGGGCCGAAGCTCCTTTCGCTTCAAACAGCGGGCGAAAGTGAATATTAGCAATGCAAATCGTCCACTCAAATCTCAAAAGACGGCAGAGAGCGAGGGAGGTTCTCAGGCACCTCGGAGTCAAAGGTCTCACCCCAGGAAGCGGGAACCCCTTTGGTAAACTTGTTATTGAGAAGTTTACAGTTTCCTCTCGCATTCAAGCTCGAGGAGTCGACAGAATTTCCTACATTTGATGGTACATTCGTTCCCGAATGCTGTGAAAGTTCTACAACCTGCGCACGGTTAAATTCACTGGAATGTACATCGAATGAACATCCATTGACCAATTAAACGCAAGAGAGTTTGATGGAAAACCAAGTTTCTGAGCATACAATAGCAGATCTGCACTTCTGTTGACAAAGAAATACAACTGACAGGGAAAGTCGAAAAGCTTTTTGAGCGCATTAAATTGGTAAAGTTCAGTAATTCTTCCTTGAAGCGAAGAAATTCAGACCGAATCACCTGTACTACTTGCAACGCCTCGTCGATTAAACATAAAACATAACGTCACGGTTGGTTCGACCGATTCAAACCGAAAATTTACCGTTTCAACTTCAATTTGCTCATCCGAAGCTAACACGCTCTTTATAGTCCCGCTTTAGAGTTACTATAATGTAAGTACTTTAGCCGAGGCCGTTTGTCGGAGAGAATTTCTCCACGAAAATTCTCGTCCCCCTCACCTTTGCGACTCTCATCTTGAGAGGTCATGAGTTTTTTTCCGAGAGGGCGAGTCGACCCGAAAAACCTCGAAGGTCTCCGGCGGTCTTTTAACTCGCGGTATAACTAGAGGTTCAGAGCGATAACTCTTGGGTGCGACGAGTGACTTTCTCTCTCTCTCTCTCTCTCTCTCTCTCTCTCTCTCTCTCTCTCTCTCCCTCTCTCTCTCTCTCTCTCTCTCTCTCTCTCTCTCTCTCTCTCTCTCTCTCTCTCTCTCTCTCTCTCTCTTCCCCCCCTCCCCTCACTCTCTCGCCCTGTCAAGCTAACCGCTCGAAGACAAAGCTGTGTGGTATCTCTTTCTAGAAGAGGACAGGGGCGGTTTTTAAACCGTGGGTTTCTTTGTCGGGACAATTCTCCCCGTTCTGCTCGGTTAGCGATTCTTCTTCAACTTTAACTAACGGCAAGAATACTTTGACTGCTCACCTGTGAACCTTGAGCCCTTTATACAAATTCTGCCTTGAAATAAAAAATGATCTTGTTACGGAAGACCAATTTACCGAACAAATCATGACTCTAAGAAGTCCATTAGACCCGTGTATCGGTTTACCAAGCCTTCAAAGAACTGACTAACCGCTACTGCAATGAACGAGACCAGCCGAGATTAGTAACAAAGTAGAACTTAGGTCCAACAGTGGACCCCTCCTTGTAATGGTAATTTAAGTAGAAATTATTATTAGCAAATACAAAAACTACTTTTTGGAAATTCTGCAACTAAACGGTTTATTAACAATACGTGGCAACTAAACATTTCATATGTAAATAATTTTGAAATTAACAAAATAATTAATGGGGTTCCCTACAACCTCACCCTGCCGGCTCAAATCTATGTAGTTTTCTTTGCACATCCTAGGATGGGCACGCCAGATGCCAAATATGTGACGGATCGATTCTGCCAATTTTAATGAAATTTGAAATAAAGGCTACATTTGGCCGAAGTGCCTTTTGCGGTGTTGGAGTGACTACAATCTAGTGGTGGGGGGGGTAAGGGAATAGATAAATGTGGAATTAGACCTTGTCCGTTAATTAACTACCACTCCTTTTATTGGTTTCCGTTCATTCACTACCGCTTGATATATGTTGTATTGTTCTAAAAACTGTTCTCAATCATTTGTACGTCCACTGTGGTAAAATTGATCAGAATGCTGCATATAGTTAGGTGGTCTGTATGCTCGCAAGCTCGCTTCTCAAAAATAAATAGCATCAAGTGGTCGATCCCTTAGTAAAAATACCGATTAGTTGGATATACAGGTCTGAATGAATGAATGGAAGTGAACTAACGGAAAAGGTCCGTGGAATTCTTTCCCATTTACCCTCTGGAGTTGAAATTTGATAGAGTGACTCTCTGAAACATTCAGAGACGAATGAAATTACGGGTTCTATCGGAGTCAGCCATGTGAGCTCACTTCTCTCCTGTTAACCCTATCAGTTCGAAATTTGCTAGGGAACCGCTCTGGAACATCAAGAGCACACCGCTCTGAAACACACCAAGGAGATCTATCCTCATCAGCCCGGACAACAGTCGAATGAACTAACTGACTCGTTGCTGAGCAGACTTTACATTTCAAACTTTTCCTCCTTGACCACTAAAAATGTGTGATATTACCCAAAAAGATCCCGCGCATAAGATGCCAAGCCACTAGATGCACGATATCATCCAATTCGGGTCAAGCCAACTGTCGAATCGCCATCTCCTATTACAGTTATTTTCCACTACTTTTCGCTGCGTTTGAGAGTGAAACGTTTGTTTAACGACTTGGCCGATTTTCGCCAATAACACAATAAACATCATTGCTGTTTCCCAAATGTATAGGCGGAATATCTCCTTCAAACAGACTTGACTGATTCACTTTTCATTTCTACGTAAGGACCAGAACCCACGACCTCTGCATTGTTTAATATTGCAGAGCTCTACAACTTTAGCATGGGACCATTACGAAGTAGGTACTGTTCAATACCTTTCGAATCCCATTTAGTGAAACTTCTTCTATTCTATTGTGACAGTAATTCTGTTGAAATTATATCATACAACGACATTTGCGTTAATTATGCTACTTACTAATGCAAAGCTAAAATGGGAGAGTGCTGTACTAATCCACAGTAATTTTGACATAACAGTAACACACAGCGCTGTTAGTGCTGTTGACATTGAGCGACATTGTTTCTTGAAACCAACGTGAAATGGGAGGAGCAAATTGAGTTGTTGGTAAGAATAACTCGTAAATTGATTTAATTATATTCAATTATTTATTTAATTCAATAATTATATTTAATTATATTCAAATAGGTTTAATTATATTTGAATCCCTCTGATCGAATGAAAAAAGTGCATTTCTCCCTCGTTTAGTCAGCTCTGCTGTTTGCCCGCCTGGTGTGGCACATACCCTTCTGCTGTGCTGACTAGTGTTTACAGCACAGAAAGCTTTAGTTAGATTAGTAAATAAAAGAAAATTGCGCATACTGACCCTATTTCCAAAAAGTTAAATATCTTGAAACTGGAACAGCTGGCTGATTTTAATTGTATCAAACAAATTATTAAAGAATAATACTATTCATCACCTACACAAGAGATAGGCACCCAATTTAAATCTAATAATAATTTATCAGCATCACTACTTCGAACTACCGCAGCAAAAATATCATTAGGCCCTATAGGCATCCACACTTTTAATAAACTCCCAAATGAAATTAAAAAACAAATAACTGAACATTTTAATCTAATAGGAAAAACATTGAAGTTTTAATTTTAATTTTACTCAATCCCTTTTGCATCTTTTTTTGTAGATGATGATGGAAGACGGAAGGGCTGTTTTCGAAGCCCGTAAGAGCAAACATTCCCAACAATTTACACCCAATCTTAACACGTTCTTCATAAGGATATTGTCCCGAGAGTCTTACCTAAGTACCCTCAAGTTAAAAGGAAATCGATAAAATGTCAGAAATAGCTGTTTCGGGAAATATTCCGTTTACGCATATGTACGAGTACATATGCTGCTATTCCTCCGGTGGCGATGGAATTGATACCAGTTTGTCTGAAATTTAACTCCCACGCTACAAGAACTAATGGAGAATGATTTGAACCGATTTTCAAGTCAAGAAATAATGTGAGGTGGGGGAGGGTAATTTAATGAAGTCAGTATGTTATCGTCACAATTTCGGGCATAACTTTTCTAATGTTTTAGTTTTCAGTTGATACGATTTTTTCAAGTAATATTCCGCTTGAAAATATTAATTTAATGATTTTTAGCCGATTAGGTCATTTCGCTTCCAAGTCTACCTAAAGGTACCCGAAGCACTGTTTTCAGTTTCGGGAGGAAAACATTTTTGGTCTCCAAAATCAAAATTTCTACATTTTACGTTTTAGACCATAATGAACAACTTTGGTTCCGTGTCTGTCTGTCTGTGTGTGTGTGTGTGTGTGTCTGTCGTGTGTCCGCAAATCCGTGTAATAAGCTTATTTTCCACAATTTTCATCCGATTTGGATGACATTTCCAGGAAATGTGCGGGCTAGGGGGTTCACGGTCCCCTATCAGTTTCATCGTTCTTGACTCAATACCTCACTCTGCGCATGCGCAAACGTAAATTCCAATATTATGCTCTATTTGTTAACGCCGTCCGATCTCTCCCAAATTTAGATAATAGATGGAAGATGAAGATTTGATCATCCCGTTTCAATTTCAACATGATTGTATCATTAATAGCTACTGCGTATGCGCATAAGTGAAATAATTTCCACTGTTTTCATCCGATTTCGGTGAAATTGTCAGAGAGTGTGTGCGTGTTAGGTTGCAGATGGTCCCCTATCAGTTTCATTGTTGCCAAATCAATTAAGAAATTCATCGTAAATTCCATCATGTTCCATCTTTTCACTCTCTAGTCGTTCGAGTTCGCTTAAATTTGGATGATAGTTGGAAGAAGATGATAGGTAAACGAGGAAGCTATGTGTCACACCCAACTTGGCAGACTTTTTTTTCTAAGTTGGTATTTTGAATAATAAAGTTGTGCTGCCGACCAACGAATTCATCCTCTCCTTTAGACAGCTTGATCTTTCGGCGTAAGAACGGGGTTTTATGAATCTAAATCCCAAGGAGAGAATCTATACATATATCATGATAAAGCATTAAAATCCAGGAATCATTTCAGAATGCCTCAAAACGGATTTCAGGAGCGAAATTCAGGAACATTTGCATTTTAAAATTTGAAGAGCTTCATTTTTTACGAATATTCGCTAACGATGCATTAGATATGTAGCAATAAAATTATATTAGGCTGTGGTAGGTATTTTTGGAAAATGAAAAATCCAATCAGATATAGTAACGAGGAGCGTGGCTCCTAAAGGTAAAACGTTTCAACGAACTGAAGATTCCTAACCAGTTCGTGATGAAAAATACATGAATGAATGAATGAATTAAAAATAAGAAAATGACGGATATGATACAATCTGTTCTTTGCAACCCTCTTCCCTTCTCAGGAAGAAAATATCAATTCTAAAGAGGGATTCTCGTCCTTTTTGCGAAAGTAGAAGACGTTAGATTGCGTCGAGCTTGTTAAGGTTTTTCGAGACCGGGGGACGAGATCTGTGAGGGAAATGAGATACGGCTGAAAACCATAAACAAACCGTTCTTCCTCGGGCTTCTTCATATCCCCGCTTCCAGGAAAAATAAAGAAGATTTTTTTTTTTTTTTTGTGTATTTTCTTCATAATTTGCTTACAACGCGGGAAGTGCGCGAAAGAAGAGGCAAAAAAAGATACGCTAATGGAGAAACCGTTGAAGTGACTGAGTCGGAAGAGCTTGGCCGCGAAGAGATAGAAGCGAGGAAATATCGGGTTTCTCTCTGAGTAGCCTCTGCGAGGAAACGAAACGTAAAACGTTGCAAATTATTACGCAAAAGTTTATTTATATATATTTTTCCGGTATACAACCCACATGACCCTTGAGCTACAAATGACCCTTCTGGTTATTTGTTGCATTGCACAAGGAGACAAGATTGACACTGTATGGGCTCGATTCTGAAAGGGGGCCATGTTGACTCCCCGTCACTAAATGGACTCCACAACCAGATCGAGGGAGGAGAAATGATAATAATATCCCTCAGAACAAGCCCCTCAACAAGGTACTAAGCCCGGGAAACAGGGTGACGTCATAGGTCTAGATTTTACCCAAATATTACATGTTTATGGGTATCGAACCCATAACTTGGAGCAATCGGATATCTCCAGCTTGGTTAATGTACATTATAATTATAACAGATATGAAGGATTCTGTAGATAATGAAGATTGACCGGATCTATAGTACAGTGGAAATTATTTACAACGGACTTCAAGGGACCGGGAAATTAGTCTGTTATAAACGGTCTCCGGTACAACCAATGTATCGCATATAGCAGACAGTCTTCTATGTGCGAAACTCCTCCGCTTATAACAGGCAATCTGTTACTGATGATGTCACCCAAAATACTTAGTTTTTCGAAGGGGGAAAAAAAACTCTGTGCTATGCGCTTCGCCCCATGGACCCCCGGTTACCTCTATTTACATGCTTTGAATGAAATGATTGTAACACAGAATGTGTTTTAGCTCACGCACTTCATATAAACCCGTTAAATCCGCATATAAGAATGACACAGATTTTGCGGTGTATCTTATCACGACTATGTCAAGATGTTTTATTTATTTATCGCCGGCGCAACGACCCACCACCAGCTCAATGAAGTCATCAGGAATTAACAAGCGGTTGCAATCATGTTCACAATATCAATTATTGAGAATGATCAACTGTGTGTAAACAATTATCCAAATAACCATGCTCATAACTCAGCTTGTTGGCCACGCACTTCGCAGTAGTGGACATCATATGGTTGGATAAATCGAGAGATTTCGAGAGAATGGTCAACAAATTTTTTGGAATGAAAAATGACGAAGCACCATTTCCCTAGCAACGACTCGGTAATAAGCGGAAATCAATAGAAATTGTAGCAACACATTTTCGTTACACACAAACATTTTGTTTTCGGTTGGAGATGCCAAAGCTAAAACACATTCTGTTAAAAAAAAAAAAAAAAATAAAATAAAAAAAATAATAATAATAATAAATCATAATAAAAATAAATAGGTGGATGGTGGATAGTTGGAGGCGTTGAATATTAGGAACTACACCGTTTCGGATCTAACAACATTCTTTTTATATATTCCTCCAAGCAGCTCCAACAAATCCCAACTCTCCGAATGGTAAAATAAAATAATATTTAAGTATTAATGAGTAATTAAGTAATAATAATATTTTGACCTGAGGCCAAGATCAGCTAAACCGGGTCAACTTCACCTTTGAGCCAGTTTCCACTGTGGGGCAACGCACTTCGCATTACTCTCGGAATTACCGGGAAACGCTTGGGGATTCACCTCATGCTAGCCTGATGCGGACGTGCTTGGTCGGCGCGTAATTTCATCAAACATGACGATCAAAGCTTCGCAAGTGGTCAGCGGCAGACGTACAGTGGGACAAATGGCCGATGCAAATGGTAAAAATAATTAAAACAGACTTTTTGGGGAGTATATACTACAAGATGAAGGTCTAAATAGCCTGGAATGACGGTATGTATTGACAGGAATTAAGGTTGAAGGTGATAAAAGCTCTATAAAAAACTTGAATTGTAAACCCCACATCGGCGATTGTTAACATATACGTATTCAGTTAATTCAGTGCTTTTGTTACCACCAGGTTGGAGATATTTCCAGGATTTTGTGTTTGTTTTGTGTTAACTTGAGATTATTTAACCTTCTGGATCAAGTAAGGGGCTTTCATATATAAGTCTGAAAAACGGCTCCCTATTCAATAAGTAAATAAAGTTTACGATGTTTTGTTTTGGTTTTGATGCATAACGTAGTTGAGATTATCTAAAAAGTATATACGTCAAATTTCTACAGAACGTTGTTTGGAATTTCTACGAAATATGAAGAAAAAAAATTAAGCTACTTCCCGTTGTCACATTGGCTGTACGATACAACTTAGTACGAGTATCATGTTTTGAGTCCTCAAGATCCTATGTTTTGGTTGTATTCTAGATGAAACAAAAATTCATGTTGAGAATACAGATATTTGATCTGTGGCAGCGAAATCGACATTTAAATGAAATATATGAAATCATTGAAATATATGAATCATTGAGAATCATTGAGGACGATTCAGCGGTTAAATAGAAAAATCTCGCAAAGCTTATTGTTGTTCTAATTCGAAGAAAAAATCGTAAGACACCAAATCAAATGCTGTACTAAAAAATGTTGAAAGGTATTAAATCAATTCATAGAATCAAACCGTGTAAGGCTGAACCAGGAATTGAAAATTTTGTCGAACCTCTGTAAGGAGTTTTTTAAGAGTAGTATTTTTTGCGTGAATTATATTAATTTACATATTCATAACATTATAATATAAATTGAACAATAAAACGTTGTTGTTTACAAGAATATGTTTTAACCATTAGCTACACGCGTCTTAGAAAGTACGAGTATGTAATATCAGTACACACGCGCGGTACTCAGTACCACGTTTATTATTGGTCATTTCTCGTTGCTCATGGTCTGTTAAAACAGTTTACATAAAATATAATGATTAGGAAAGATAAATTACAAGTTTCAGTCATACAGCATGAATGTATGAGCAAATTTTTGTAAATTATCGTACTATAATTATGTTATATTGTTTCGAAAATTCAGCACTTTAAATAAAAAGGAATTTTTAACTATCGATTTTATGGGAAAAAACTCATTCTAAATAACAGTCGGCAATTCAAAAAAAAAAAAAAACAATTCGGACTTTTAGCTTTTTATTAGTTTTAATATATTTATTGACAAATTTTAATGGAATATAGAGAAAATTTTTCGTCATAAATTTCTGCATAGATTTTTTAATGTTCTATTTCATCGTTAATAAACTTCTTTTGACTAACATTCGCCTAAAAATATAAATTTAACGATTTTTATCCTGTTTTAGACATTTTTAGTGATTTTTTTCAGCATATTTTTAAAAAATTATGTTGTGATAAGGTTCAGCTGGGTTTCTCAAGTCTATTAAGATCTCATGGGAAGGAAAACACAAGTGCGGTTTTTGCTATTTTTCTATGCATTTCGAGACAGTTGAGCACTGATCTTCATCAGGCAAATATATGTAGTTGATGGTATCTTGATATAACAGTTTGATGTCAAGAGGTTCATAATTTTCATAGGCATACAAATAATACCCTCCTCTCCAGTCTTGACTTGAGTTTAGCTTGTAAAATATTTTACATAAGATGTGTTTGTAGTGTGGATGGTGCAGATCTTGGATGTTTATTAGGTGGTATAGCACTATTAGTATTAATGGATGGAGCAATCATTGGTGATAAACTCGTATTTATATAAAATTGCAAAGGAATAGTGGAGTGAAAAGGATGTTATATTTTTTGAAAATTCAGCACCTTAAATATAAAGGAATTTTTAAGTACCTATTTTACGGCAAAAAACTCGTTCTGAATAATATTCGGCAATTCAAAAAAGACTTCGGATTTTTAGCTTTTTATTAGTTTTAATATATTTATTGGCAAATATTATTGGAATATCTATAGAATTAATTTCCGTTCCGCCGCTACATTCCTCCATTGATGCATTATACCTCCCCCTAGAGCACCCATATACCAAGTCGTACCAACGCTGGACCGAGCTCCAAGGGCATAAATTCAGCTGGGAATCGATTAGCAGACAACATGGCTGGATACTGCCGACCCAATATAAAATCGGCAAAATTATGCGACTACATCTATGCACAATGAGTATCATGGGCGACCGGGAGAAATGTGTCCGACAGTTATTATTATTGTATCATAAATATGATTGTTTGTATACGTTTGCTTTGGTGAGGTAACTTGTTAAACATCATTACTGGATTTAGTTAGGAATTTTCGGTTGCAACGATTAGATGATAATTTTATCTCGGTTTTCTCCTCTTCAATACTGTACTAGTTATTTCCTTCAGTGTAGTTCTTTCAGTGACAGCATTTGAATAATTGCGGAAAGAAATGAACTTGAAATAAGATTCTCTTAATATAAAATCAGATACTGGGAGAGATATACTGTATTCAAAGGAACTAAACTGAATAATAATGGCGGAGAGAGAGAACATGGCTGTTCGCCCCTCTGGGGGCAGCCGTGAAAGCTAATATCTGAAGCCTTCTAGAGGCGGAAAGTCTTTGATTAGTTTCACTTCTTCTTGAGACTATCAACGAGATTGAGGGCTCAAGTATGATATTTAAATCCAGAAATTAATTTGGTGACTATCCATAATTGTTCTATTCGCAGGAAAGGGAAATACATTACAAGTTTCAATGAACTGATTACGAGAGTGAGAACTCGAGCAGAGAGTTCGGTAACTACCTGTAGGCGCGGATAGGATGGCGGTAATTAATTTGAACTGGGGGGTCAAACAGCATTATTATTGTTCTATTATAGATGGAATAACATGAAAAAGTATGGTTTTCGGGTCTTCCAATCAAATACATTTCATAGAATATTCACTAGAACAGAATCTCTTTCATTGTTGGAATCGTGTAGAAACAGTACCTTCATCACAATAATCATCAATACTGATACTACGGTTTGATGGTGTTAAGACTGATTTGATGGTGTTAAGGCTTAAATCATAATAAAAGAAAAATAAGTGGAAATAGACTCATCTTAAGATGCATTATCATTAGTTGATTTACTCTTTATTTGGAAATCTTAAGAACTGAGGAAACCTTGGAAGAGAATCAGATCCACGTGTTGTGTTTGGTTGTATTGTTGTTACGCACAGGTGCCTTCTGTTCCCCAAGGCTACATTCGAACAGATGGGATGGTAGAGATTGCCTTCGGACTTGGCCTGTTTGCTCAAACGGTCCAGATGCCTCGTCTCTCCGTGTTTATGCAGTTAGAAACCATTCAAGGAGCCCTACACATGCGGCCTCCAGCTTCTAGCGACTTGATCATTTGTGATTCCACATTCCTCGGGTCACAGTCCTAATCAATGCAGCACCCACCCACAACAACATACATTTGACTGATTCCACGAGTAACGCTTTGACGCTTGGTCATCGTGCACAAATTCCAACTGAAACAGGTTAACTTGAAATTTCTTGGAGTTTCTGGAACGCTTACATATTTTAGATAAATGGTTTTGCTCAAAGATTTCCTCGCATGTGCACGCTGAAGAACATGGGTAGAGTTGATTCATTCGACGAAACTGTGTCTTGTCTCAGAACTTCATGGAAAAATACATGGATAAATTTGATTTATTCGACGAGAATGTGGTTTCCTTCAAAATGTCATTGAAGAATACAAGGATAGAGTCAATCGATTCGGCAAAAATGTTGCTTCTCTCAACATTTCATAGAAAAATCGAATGAAGGTCCTGGCTCCTAACTTCTTGGTAGTTTCGGGACTTAGTTCTACAGAACTACCCAAAAGACTTCCGGCACCATTCACACAAATGATAATCTTTGTGAATTTACTCTGATAAGAGCCTCTCAAGCCGGAAAACTCGTCCAGCGTGAATCGTCCCTTTGAGTAAACATCGAATAGTTGGATCAAGTGATCGAAATCTAAAACGAAAATAATCAAAAAACGTTATTTCGATTTTTGACTAAGTCCAAGAAGTATAATGGTGAAGCAAATAATTATGGAATACCACTTATTCCAGAAAATAATCATCAGACAAAGATATTGAAAGAAAACTTTCGTAAAAATCATCCAGCTTGTCGTCGGTTTTGTAGGTAATTTAACGCAATTGTTACGAACGATTCCAAGTCTCTGAAAGTAATAAATCAATCAATCAATACATTTATCTGCAAAAAGCCAGTACATGGCTGTTAGAAAGAGTTCCGTACTAACATATAATAAGCAGGTACAATAAATTGAGAAATTTACGAAACGAGAAAAACAGGGGTAATGACAATTTCTACTTCTGCTAATTCTAAGTAAGTTAAGTTACTTCTTGAGTTGATAATCTCAAGTTTATTAGTAAATCATAATAGTCTCTCTTGGTGCTTGGGGCACTACAGTAGAGCAGCATTACTCCGCTGGCTTCAGGCTTCTTATAAAATCAGCACACCATTCATTCCTTAATTTGATGCGTTTGTGGTAAAAGTATAGATCGTGTCGTTGAGGGAACAACAATACGGTGCCATCCGAAGTTGAGCGACAACTCGTTCCATGTAGATACTGCCACTCTGCCCCAGGTCCCAGCTGACGCCTTCCAAAGTCAATAATAGAACGGTAAATGCGGCTATTACTAGAATTCCCTATTCTTTCTGCATCCAGAGATATAAGAGTGGTTGTTTTATTCAGCGATTAGGTCGTTTTGCATGGGCTTTAACTGATTCAAGCTCAATTTTCCCTAATAAAGTACAACACCGAGCTCTATCAATACCGAATCGGACCTAGAAACCCAGTAGAACTCCATGCCGAGCCATGTGATGCGTAGCCAACTCTTTCAGGCGTACCTTTGGCCAACGATTGTCACTCATATTGAGGATTCGCACCAGAAATTATACTGCCGGGTCAAAAATTTTCACATCTAGAGGCAAACGACCGGTCTCTCCCCGAAGAGAGTGCCCGGGGGTTCTATTTTTTAGACACAGTATATTTTTCATGAACATCTGCTGCACTTCCTTCACGTCCTCCAAGTGTGGAAAGTAATACAGTTAGAACCATTTTATGCGTGACCATGTTTTTGTACGAAGACAACAATCAATCAATGAATTGGTTGTTCATGTTGTGTGTTTGATGTTGATGGTGTATGACGTTGATTGTTCACAACTGAGTACAATAATTTGTAAATTGTAAATGAGTACAATAGAGGTTCTAGTAAAACAGAACTATAAGTAACTCCTGCTATCATAATTATTGAGAAAGAGGAGCATCATTTGGCTATTTCTAATTTTTATTATTTTATTGGTTTTATTAGGAGTGGGATGATTGTGTCAGGTGATGATAAGGCGCCGCGCAGACAGGTCTCGTGACCGTGGAGTTTAGCGTCCAGGTTAGCATTCATTTGGTGTTGTCCCTAGGTTTACGTTCACGGGCGGGGCCGCGGAGGACACCGTAGAAAGCAAAAACTCTCTGAGTAACTAACTACTTATTAATTTAAGGGATAGGTATCCCATTCAGAAATAATAAACATTTGTGTAAAATTGCGGCAACTTTTCCGTAGGGTAGGTATAGTGAATATCCGCCTGAAGATATTTTTTCGACTAAATTATCCACTTATTGAGCTAATTAAAGTATCATTAACGCTAATTTAATCTTTTAGATTACATTCATTCAATCAATAAGCTACGATAAATTCCATACCGCAAAACTGTAATAAAAACTTTTACGAAGCTGTAAAACCTGTTTCACGATATCAGAGAAATGGAACTGCCGCCAATGAACCTCATTACGACTACCTGCCCTCTTCAAACATTCCCGAAGAAAATCGTAAAAGATTTCATAAAAATGTTCATGGCGCAATCGTTTCAACTCCTGTAATTCCCTTTCCTTCAAATACAAAGTAAGAGCGCTAACTAAAGATGTTAAACGTTGAGTGGGCACTTTTGCGAATATCATCTTAAACTTTTGGTAACCTTTCTCCGGGAAATATAGGTTTTTGTGGAACGTCCCAGCTCCCACTCCACGGGGGCAGAGGGGGGTTTCGCAGTTTTAGTGCTCGAAAAAGTTTTGCTGGAGCACTTGCGAAAACATAAAAGCAGATGACCTCTTTCAAGTTTTCAACTCACGTACTAAAGCACCGTTTTTATTGAGTAGGGAAAACTGTAGACGTTTTCCACAGAGATTCCACATTTTCTTGATTCATTTGAATACATTTTCAAGAGACTCCCAGCCTCTTCAAAAAACTGGTTTTGCGGTACATCTATAAAATATTCAAACATATCAATCCTGAGACAGATAGTGTCCATAGAATTGAAATAAGAAATCCGTTCTTTCCTGAAAAAAATCAAGCATTTTAATAAAATAACAAATCGTTTAAAGACCCAAAGCAAATACCAATAATAATAGTACGTGGAAGAGGAAGACCGAAAATTTTGCGAACGGGATCAAAAGTACGGCCAAAAAATTGTATAACATTCTCAGTTTCTAGATCAAATCAAACACATGGAAACGATAGTGCACTGAACGATGAAAACAGTAACTACACAATGTCTTGTGAAATTGTTTGTGCAACCGAAGTGTCGATTCGTGTAACATTAGAAAGTGATGACGTTATGGACTGGCGAACCGCTATTCGAAAAGGAACATTCATTACTCCTGCTGAATGAGACGAAGAGAATGGAGAAACCCGCGAAAAAATAGAACCTTTAAACATAGCAAGAGCTGAAATCCAAGTATAACTTTATCAAAATATTTTACAAATATTTCATTCAAAGCCATTCGAAATAGAATACGCTTGCATAAGAGTCTGCAACACATTGGTGTAGTCTGTCTGTACTTTGATTAGAATCATGATATTTTGCGTTTCTTTCCCGTTTCATGCTATTTGCAGACGATTGGTACCATTTTCTTAATTTTTCTCTGTCTGACTGTCTGTCCGTATGCTTGCCCGCTTTTCACGGTTAGAGGGGTCATTGGACAACTGATATGAGAAAGGAGAAATGTCTGTATCAGTCAAACTTAAATTATAGGCTATTTGAAGTTTTTAAAATTTGAGTCAGAGGGGGTGAAATGGGGTACTTTGGCCACCATTGAACGAACTGGGGATCTGATTGGTCGATTATGTTTGGAGTATTCTAACTTAAATCACAGGCTACTTGCGATTTTTCAAATCTAACCCATAGGGGGGTGTTTTAGGGGAGGGGGAAGGTATATTTGTCATCACTGAACAACCTGGGGATTTGTCGAATATGTTTGGATTACTCTAATTCAAGTCATAGACTATCTTTTTCAAAAATTTTAAATCTGACCCACAATGGTGGGGGAGTTGAACCGTTTCGAACGTCACTGAACCAACGGGGGATCTAAGTTGTCGAATATGTTAAGAGTATTCTAACTTACATCAAAGGCTACTTGAAAATTTTCAAATCGAACCCCTTGGTGAAGGGGGAAGGGAGGGGATGGGGTATCTTGGACATCACTGAATAATCTGAGGACCTGATTGATTAAATATGTTTGGAATACTCTAACTTGAATCACAAACTACTTGAAATTTTCAAATCTGAACCGTAACGGGTATTTAGAGGGACGGGTGGGGGTAGAATGGGGCTATCTTGAACATCACTGAATAAACTGAGGAACTGATTTATAAAATATGCTTGGATAACAGTATAAAACCACAGCCTACTTAGGAATTTTCAATTCCGACCCATAGGGGTGTTTTTGGGGGGAGGGGGTTTGGAAAGGGGTATCTAGGACATCACTGAAAAAACTGGGGTGCGCAAATATGTTTAGATTACAACAATCTCAATTACGGGCTGTCAAAATTCTAGCCTCTACCATAGGGAGGTGCTTCTGGTAAGGAAAAAAAGAGGTGGGGGAGGGGGGGGGGGGTAATTTGGTCATCACCCATCACCGAACGAACTGGTGATCTGATGTTTGAACGAATGAAATTGGATTAGTCTGAACCTTCTTTTGGGTTACCTAACAAGAATATTTTTAATCTGAAATATGGGGGGTGTTTTTGGAGAGGGAGTGGGAATTGATCACAGCAGTTTGGTTCTAATAGGTATAAATAAGTAAGTAAGAAAGTATAATAGGTATAAGTAAGTACTTTAAGTAAGTACTTTTAAGTATAGACCTTTTTGAATCAGATCCATAAGGGTGTTCCAAAATGTGATGGGTGGCTTGCAGGGTGAGGGGGGGGGGTGGCTTGCGTATATTCAAGTCAACCTGTACAACGCACCGGTGAACCAGCTAGTCAAATATAAACTACCTAAGGTGAACAGGAGAGGGTACAGCTCAGTCAGCTGATCGGAATGGAGCTCGTTCACTCATTCCTCTCTCGATTTCTTAGAGATGAAGTCTCCTAAATTTCAACTAACATAGTTAAACAGGAGACAGTTGAGTTCAGTCAACTGATCAGGACAGAGTCCGTAATTTCATTCGTCGGCAGATGCAGAGGTCTCCCAGCCAAATGCTACTTTCCTAGGGTAAACTGGAGGACACTACCTTAGTCAAATGATCTGGAAAGAGATCAGACGATTTCATTCGTCTTTTAATATTGCAAAAAGGCTCCCTACGAAATTTCGATTTTTTGGAAGAATAGGTGACAATTCATCTGACTAGACTGATCAGAATGGAGCCCGCCGTTTAATTCGACGCTTGTGTTCAGAGTGGCTTCCTATTAACAATAATCCGAGAAGGCCATCTTCTCATTCGTCTCTTGATATCTCAGAGAAGTTTTCTATCTCACAACACCAGCCAAGCCTAGCGTCAAGGAGCACTATTCTTTCAGGAGTTAGAATTAAGAATGTATTTTATTATGTTTTATATCGTAATATTTATGTAAAAAAAGAATGCAAATAAACTATTCTATCTACTTCTATCTATATATCTGCTATCTGCTTCTATCATATTTCAACTCCAACAGCCCAGCGTTTCGTTCGTCTCTTGCTATTCATAATGGTTCGGTGTCAAATTTTTACTTCCTGGGGTGAATTTAGCCCACTCATGATTGTTTCCGCAACTTTTTGTTTCGAATTCCGTTCCATTTTCATGTGACATTTTCAGACATTTAGGTTTTGGCTGAAGCTGGATTCATTTTCAACAAATCGAAGGAATTCACAATTAGTCCTTGCGGGAAAATCAACTATGACTAACCCGTACATTGGTCTGCTAAGTCATTTGATGTATCGAACCGTTTTCAATAGACGGAGCTATTTTGAACCTAGACCTCATCAGTAATGGCTCATTGAATAGCCCGTCGCCGCACGTTTTTTGAATGCCTCTTTTATGCCGGGGCGACCTTTTTTTCACTCCATCGCCTTATTTGTATCGACTCGTTGAATACGAACAAACCCGAATGGAAGCGATCATGAGGCGCAGTTCCCTCACACAGAACAGGCCCCCGCCGTACGCATATGTTCCCTTACAGCTATTTCCGACTCCTTTCACCGTCGCGTTTCCTTCGATTTCCAAACAATTTGCCTTCCTCTTTTTTTTCTTTTTTTTTTCGAGAGCAAAACGGTTGAAATCTCGCGCTTTGTAGTAGTTACCTTCCCCGCTCTGTGCCATACACGACACATTGTGAGCGGACTACGTAATGGGGCTATCCGACCCCCCCTTCACACAATTTCTATTCCACCTTATTGAATTCAATCCTGAAAAGAATCCGAATGGGGAAGAGAAAGAATGGAAATGAAGACCGGTGAAGGGGGGATGTTTACAAGACGAATAGGGGGAGCAGTTTTTCATGGCCCACGGCTCAATTTCGCTGATATTCTCGGCATTGTGCGAACTGTGAGCGAACCTGAAAAGCCACAGTTTTATTTTGTGTGTAGAACTCAGATTAATCCCTATTAAGGAAAAGTATAGAGACTAACAATATTTCCGAAGTTTTGACTCTTTCCTCAAATTCAAAAGTGAATTTCTCAAGAAGGTAGAAAAAGAATGGCACGAAATTTTATTTTTACTTTTTGCGACCCGTTCTTGGCCTAATATCATTGAAATTTCTTGCGACTATCGGCGACTTGTTTTCTAACGATAAAAAAAGAAAAATATATATCATCATATCAAATGGGTCATTTTGTGCATCAGTCATGGAACATGTGTCCATATTGGACAGAAAAGTGACTCCCCAGAGCTTAGAATCATAACCTAAACAACTTCAACAGCGAATTCTTTCTTATCAACTAATTTACCCTATCGACTAACTTATTATTTCTTATCGACTTACTTTCTTATCAAATTCTTATCGCGATAAGGAGTTATTTATTATATTTCTAAGTTGTGACTCTGAAATTTGAAAGAATTACATTAATTTTGAATATACCTTTAAATGAGAGAGAAAACTGTTCGTCATCACGTAAATCAATTTCAAATCATAATATTACCAAGCTCCTTTAATAGTCTACATATTATATACATAGTGACGCCGTTGTTACTGGCACTTTCCCGGCTGACGTATGATTTTTGAGCGAAAGTTCATAAAATTTGGTCCATTTGTTTCGGAGAAAAGCTTTGGACGGCGGACGGACGGACTTTTTGACATTTTATATATCTACTCTGGCACATGGTATCAAAATAATATAGATCAAACCCGAAACTAAATCAAATTTATAGTTGAACGAGAAAATAATCTGGAAAGTTGGCTAAGAATTTGCGCTTAGCAGCGCTGAAACATATCAGTAATTTAATTTTACCAACACCATTCCCTTCTTGAAGGAAAATCCAAAATTTCAGAGTTTTGTTGCACAGGGCTGATATTAATATTTAAAAAAAAAAATCCCGAAAATCAGTTGGAAATTGTCGCTAAGGTAGCGTCGACAAAATTTGTGAAAATGATTAATGTACTCTGAACTTGGTATTAGAACCTCTTGAAACTCGTACGATGGATACAGCTTTCGTACAAGTACGCAACCACGAGAGACATTTTATGTCTTTGCACCCCCTTTCCCCTTCCTATAAAACCCCGTATTGTATTCTAGAGCCACTCAGCTGATCTGGGATCGGTCAGTTGTGTTCAGAAGTCCCTCAAGGGCCCACATACCAAATCTCAGAATCGTGGGATCATTAGGGAAAAAACTAGATTCTAGAGCCACTCAGCTGATCTGGGATCGGTCAATTGTGTTCAGAAGTCCCTCAAGGGCCCACATACTAAATCTCAGAATCGTTGGATCATTAGGGAAAAAACTGGATTCTAGAGCCACTCAGCTGATCTGGGATCGGTCAGTTGTGTTCAGAAGTCCCTCAAGGGCCCACATACCAAATCTCAGAATCGTGGTATCATTAGGGAAAAAACTGGATTCTAGAGCCACTCAGCTGATCTGGGATCGGTCAGTTGTGTTCAGAAGTCCCTCAAGGGCCCACATACCAAATCTCAGAATCGTGGGATCATTAGGGAAAAAACGGGATTCTAGAGCCACTCAGCTGATCTGGGATCGGTCAGTTGTGTTCAGAAGTCCCTCAAGGGCCCACATACCAAATCTCAGAATCGTGGGATCATTAGGGAAAAAACTGGATTCTAGAGCCACTCAGCTGATCTGGGATCGGTCAGTTGTGTTCAGAAGTCCCTCAAGGGGCTACATACCAAATCTCAGAATCGTGGGATCATTAGGGAATCTCCGCGTAACGCTCTCCGCGTGACGCTCCCCGCGTGACGCTCCCCGCGTGACGCTCCCCGCGTGACGCTCCCCGCGTGACGCTCCCCGCGTGACGCTCCCCGCGTGACGCTCCCCGCGTGACGCTTTTTCATTTATGTGCCATAGTAAAGACATAAAATGTCAAAAGAGTAAAAACCACTACGTACCTAGGCTTGAAAATATTTTTTAATGAAGAACCTGTGAAGTGAAATGAAGTGATACAGAAATATCTTTCTACTCCTTTGGGGACTTAAGCAGTAGATCTTCTGGTACTGGATGGTATCATGCCCACATTCCAAAAAAATCATATGTAGGAGGATACTAGTTGATGGAAGGATTGGTCATGAAACTATGGAAATCTCTTAAGAAATACATATAAAATGTCTACTTCTAAAAAGGAAACGTATAAATTGGGTAACCAAACTTGGTAAGGTATCAACCAAGGTAGTAAATTACTAATCTTTGCCGGATGAATCAAACAACTTCGGCAACATCGGTTTTCATCTCTCGAGAATAATTCTTTTCTTTATGTCTCAAGGTTGTTGTCACTTGAAGAACGTTCAAAATGAGCAAACAAAACAAGTTGTAGAGCCGCCCATAAGAGCTTAGTGATATCTGATTTCTTGTCTACTTTTTCAACTAACGTACTGCAGACGTTTCATACTTCTTTGATATTAATGCGAATCGAGCTTGTGTGATGGAAAATTGAAATGTTGCGCCTTAATGAAAACGATCTCATCACCTACAAACTAGTCATTGGGAGAGGAGATTACGTGAGTGAATGAAATTATTTTTCTCTAGTGACTTGTGGCCGTTCTTGAAACAATATTGAACGTAAATGTTTAAAATCATTAGATAATGTATTATATATTTGGTAATTGAAATTTGGAAATTGAAGGCTGGGTAAGCGAACAACTCAATGATAATCATCCGTTAACCTCTTAATAACTAGAGGGTCGGGCACTTAGTTAATCAGCTTCGGTTATCAGATCGTCAAGATCAACGACGTGTGTTGGTGAAAGAAAAATCGCTCTGCAACGTGTAAGGTACTTCATGTTAAAGTTAGTCGTTACTAAATTTGTTTCTCATGTCTCCACCCTCATTATCATGTATTTAAACTGTCAATAGAAGCTTTCAATGGTAGGCTCATTCCAAATATAAACCGATTGGTTGATTTCAAATGAAATCATTTGCTTCCTTCACTTACCAAGTAAGTACTTGAGTGACTACGTAAGTTAGGTAGTTTAGAGCCAATTCACCTTCTTGTAAGCAGATGAAGTTCCGCACCTCGGGCAAAAACGGAAAAATTTCCGTTATACGGGATTTTCTCTGCTAACAAGATGGTGAATTGACACTAAACTACCTTACTTACCTAGTACTTGATGAGTGAGTGAATTTAATCAAATGTTTTCATTTGGAATCACCCAGTCGGCTTAAATTTGGAATGAATCTACCATTGGAAGTGGATGATAATGAGGATGGAAACATAAGAAACAAATCTAGGCACGACTAACTTTAAAATAAAGTAAAACGTTGAGGAGCGACAAAAAGCTAATCGTTTCCCTTGGGCAAGAAAATGCAAGATGTAATTGCTCAAATCATTCTGAAAGCCAAAACAAATGCCGGTTTGAATAGGTTTTGGAATAATGTTTCACCAGCACTGGCGCATTTGTCAATGTCCAGCCGTAAAACTATCTTCTGTCGAGTGCAGGAACGAATGTCTGAGTGATCCTAATGAACTTAATAAACGGATTCTTTTAATAAAAATAGCTTGCTAAAGTGAGTATTGGTTGACTCCACGGGGAAACACAAGTTCCTTATGAACTTAAATCTTCGTGGCACGACGTATTTTTTCATATATGTACCCAATTTGAAAAGAATATAATTCTAACAGTTATTTTTTTATTTTTGAAGTACACTATTTTTGTAATGTATTGTATGAAGTACAAATATATACATATTACATACATAAAAACGTACACACAAGCATTTGGAGGCTCTGAGAACAAGTTAGTGTGGCGCGTCCTTCATCATTGCCTTGAATCAACTGAGGAACTTGTGGCCTGACAGTTTCTGATATGTACTGAGGGCAAATTCGGCAGTCAAAAGAGAAACATACTAGTCTGAGGGACAGGTGTTCTTTATGCAATGTTAAAGTAACGTAGCGATGCCTCATGCCAACGTGACAACTTACTCTCTCCTGTTTCAGCACTAATCTATAAATTGCGCTTCCCTAGTACAGAAGGGTACACACGGCAACCAGTATTTATGAAGCTCCCGCTGAAATTAGAAAAAACTCAGCTAACCGAGCGCCCAGTCCTATTTAGCCCTGTTTGTTTCCCTTAGACGTGCAAATAAGAGAGAAAAGGCAGAAGTGCCGAGTTCATTCTGAATGGAAATTGCAGCTTCGTCACTAACGCTTGAGAGAGGACCTCGTCGCGTTGCTCCGTATCATAGGTTAGCAAGCTACCCCTCAGCTTCGCTCCAAATCATAGGTTTGCTACACCCTTTCATTAAAATTTTGTTTCATTTATATGTAATTAGTTTTCCCTTTGCCTTTTCCCAGAGAAGGGCGAGAAACCTGTTTGCATGAATATTTCTTGGTGGTTCTAAACCCTATAATGGAGGGCGAAATTTTCATCACTGAAGGCCGTAACGGCATGTGGGGCGCACCAAATTTTTTATTCATACGCGTTGAGCGCTTCGCCTCTTTAAAGGTTCACATATGAAATTTCCGTTGCGTCGGCTGTTAGCTTGGATCTTTGCAATCCGAGATCATTTGCGATATTATTTCAGTATCGCTTCAACTAAGTATAGTAGGAACATTTCGTTGGCGATTTCGGAATGCTGAATAAAAAGAAGTGGTTGGGCACTTATCAGCAATCCATTTTCACGAAACGCAGCGAGACTATACGAGTATGTTTAGTTTCTTGTAGGTATTTTTATTTTCACGTGTATATGTTTGAAATTGAGATAACTACAACAAACACGTTACCTCCAATGATTTTTGTGTGTGTGTGTGTGTGTGTTAATTTTGTTCTAAAGTACTTTCCTAATGGTTAATGAAAATGGGGTCCATTTGGGAGAAAATGCTCCATAAAAGATTAGATAGACAGATAAAAATCGGGTGGTCGAAAAAAGGCGGGCTGAGGTGACTTCGACAGTAGTTGAGGATCGGGGCAGCTCGATGCAGGGTACCAACCGAATAACGCTGATATGCCATTGTACCTGTTACATTGTACCTGTTTTATTGTTTATTGGTTGTTCCTTTTTACTGGGGTCCGGCTAGGTGGGGGCATAGACCTCCGAATTTTTAGACGGGTCCGAATCGCTAGAGGGAACGGAAGCGAGACCCGCCCGCTTCACGCGCGAGTCCTCACAACTCCTCTGCTTGCATAAATTGAGCATGTTTTCTTTCCGAGTGTTGCGCCCTCTGATTCTTTCATTGCTTTTGTCTTCAAACCTTAACCGAATTCTATGAAAATTTGGCAGGATGGTCATTATATCCTCTAGTAATTAACTATCAACTTCTAATTATTTACTGATTTTTATTTCGCAAATTATAAAGAGGTTCAGAGAAATTATTCGCTATTCCACCCTTTTGTTTTGAGAGAGAGAAATGACAAAACCTGCATCTAAGTTTGAAAGGTCCATAGTATGAATCGAATGTTCAGTCTGACAAAAAAGTTGTATAGGTACTTGATCTATCCTAAGGCGAAAATCGCAACTGTGCAGAACTCACAACACCCCCCCCCCCCCCCCCCCCAGTACTCCAATAGTCCAATACTCCAATCCAATAGTTAATAATCTCGATTTCGCAAAGTTAGAATAAATATCATTGCAACTATATCACCTGATAATTCCATTATTGGCATTATATCAGCCGATATTCCCTAGGCAATACGAACTAAATCACTCGCGACGAAGTTGTGGAAACCCATTACAAAACGGAAGTTAGTGAAAAACGTAGTCTATTTCCACGAAAAATAAAGAGTTACAATGTTAAATCGATTTCGACGGTTAGGCCATCATCAGTAACAAACAATAAATTATTGTTATTGTTAATTGTTAACTTAGTTATTGTTTGTTACTGATGATGGCCTAACCGTCGAAATCGATTTAACATTGTAACTCTTTATTTTTCGTGGAAATAGACAACGTTTTTCACTAACTTCCGTTTTCCCTAGGCAATTTATAAGTCTACCGGTACCACTATCTAGCGATGATTAATGGAATTTAGAGCTTGATCGGCTAATTAATACATCTGCCAGCAGCGCAGGATGAAATGATGTAGAAATCTGAAGGCATTTTTTCGAACTTCTAGCCCTTAGGGAGAGCGTTGTGGATGGTTTTAATCGATCCCTTGGGATTACATTTATTATCGACAAGCATAAAATCATTACTGTTACCTTAAAAGTTTTCGAGATCTCGATTTTTGAATGTTTAGCCCTTTAATAATACCCTTTAGGGTTGTTAAAAATTGATGCCGATGTTACTGGCACATTCCCGGACGATGTATGATTTTTGAGCCAAGTTTCATAAAGGTTGGTCCTGTAGTTTCGGAGAAAAGCTCTGGACGGCGTACGGCGTATGGCGGACGGACGGATTTTTTTAAATTCGATTTTTGGATTCTACGCATCTTGAAACGTAAACCAAAAAATTTGGGGGGGGGGGGGGGGGGGGGGGTTAACTTTTTTTTCTTGTTCGATTAGGTACCTACAAAGGTTCATTATTGAAAATAATAAACCAAAAACGTCATATAAATTATATTGCGATTTGTAGAGTAATAACTATTGCGCAGGCGCGAAACTAATATCGATTAACACAGGCAACAATCCGAGTCTAATGGAACGATTTTGAAATTTTCAGGGATTGTGCGGCATAGTTTTTAGACGGCTCCCTATAACTCTCAATCATCAAATAAGTAGCACCCTGTGGTCATGAGCAAATGTTAATTTATTACAACGCCAAATTTTTACCGAATGTCCGATTTCGTCCGAACTCGGTTATTAAATAGATATATGTTCCAGTCAAATTTCCTATGAATTATATCGCGTTTAGTGGAGTAACAACTATACCGCATGCGCAAAAAACTGTAATTGATCGGTACAGAAAAGACACCGAGATGATAGACCGATTTGTATGACATTTTCAAGAATCGTGCGGTTTAGCTCTTAGATGTTCTCCTGTAAATCTCAATACCGTAGGAATAATAGTCTGTGCGCACGCGCTAGCGTAAATTTCTTATAAAGTCGACTTATCAATTATTTCGACTAGAACTTAATTCTTCAACTAATTCTACACGCCCGTGTTACATAATGTGAGGAAGCTTATACTACCTACCAAGCCTACCCTCTACCCAACTTGACAGACGTTTTGTAGTCCCCTGACCAGGACCCATTGGGCGAAAGCGCTCGGAATGAAGGAATAAATAAGGAAAATGAGGAACAGCAAATATATGCATCCCCCTCTTCTAAATCCCCATACTAGAGTTACCGGAAGGCACACCATAGACATAACTGTATTATGAAAGTTGGAAATAGTGAATCTGAAGGATTCCTCAATAGTACAACAGTATCGTTAGGCTATTGTGGAAGAAAATAACGGAAAACGTTGATCACTGCCGAGAAGTACACTAAGAAACCAGAGCGATAGCCGCTTGAGAGTTCGGGATTTGAATACGAGTTCTCCAGCTTGTAAGAGGAGTCGGTTATGACGTGATAAAGACCGCCCATCAAGCCATGGGGTGCGCAAAACCTTCCAACAGTTTGCACTCTAACAAGAGATCCCCCTCCCCCTTACCGTCTCAATGTACTCAATTAGTTGCCGAGACTCGTTATTAGAAGGCGGAAACTTGTTACCTTATTACTCCCATCGGCCAACTCCCAACTCGGGACTTAATGCCTGAAACATAACCCAATAAGCTTTCCCTCCCAGGTTTTCCCGACCTCGACTCGTTCTGTGGGGAAACAATGTATCGAAGTTTCGATGACGGAACAATCTTGGTGGCGTTAACGAAGTTTTAGGGGAGAGGATTACGTTGTTTTAAATGAATTTGTAAAGACGAGACCCTTCTAAGACTTTTGCCTTCAGCGCTCCGCTGCCCCTAAACAATAATCAGCTTATCGAACTTGTTAACAATCAGGCGTAGGCTTTAGTTGTGAACGTTCTCTTTCGACTTTTTGGTATAAGTTTGATGAAACGATTAATTGAAAATAATTCGTGGGTAGATGTTAAGTAAAGAACACCTTTGAATAATGAACGGAGTAGTTCACATTATTTCTCCCGAGTCGAAAGTCCCACTCGCATTTCACACATTTTAACAGTGGCCTCCTGAGCGCTCTGGGCATGTACTTATAGGTAACCGTTCAAAAAGTTCCCGCAGCTGAAATGATGAGGTGTAGGAAAAGGATCATCGATGGGTTTGAATTGATAATCTGCTGACCAATATAGTTCACAGATCTAAGTAACATGCCTTATCGCTCTCTTGATGACGAGTCGCAAGGTGCGAATAGACGAGGTTTCTGTGCGGTTCTCAGTTCTCTTCCCTGTCTTCCCCCTCCGGCAGAGAAAAAAATACGTGCGCCCACCAGAGCAACTCCGCGAACTCGCAAAGTGGTAATATAACCCACCTTCCTCAATTACAGCTAGGTGCCTCCAATAGGATTTAGACAAGGTAGCACTTACATCCAACCCTTTTTTAGGCTTGCTGAACACACATACCTCTCTGACGATAACATCCTGACGTTTCTCCGCGGAATCGCCTGGATGAGACACTAGGAAATCAACTGAACTTATTACTGATTACTGATATTGACTTGTGTGGCTACTGGGTGATCAAATTATACATAAAACTCTCCCATTTACTACCTTCGGGGACTTTCTGTCCTACCTTTGGGAACTTTATGACCGGGAACTCCACAATCCTTCAGAACGTAAAACCCCAGTTTTGGTTTGGAGGCTGCGAAAGTGAAAGGACAGAAATTTGGATTGAGAATTTATTATGCTTGTTCCAGTTTGGGTTCGACTTTTAAACTCCGTAGCCCACGGAGGGAGAACTGAAGGTTACGAGTGGAAGAGAACAGTCTATGGTCACCAGATCCCGTACCTAAGAAACCGTTCTCTCGGGATCACATGTTCCCGAGCTGAGCTGACTTGCTACTTTATTTGGCCAATCTATTTGTGTAAACACACATTTAAATTGGAGCACAACATGACACAACTGAAAATTATTCCATTTTCAAATAAACTAAATGTAGCCGTTGTTGTTTGTGGTAAAACGTGAGGAGCTAGTGGTTGTAGAACGCTTCCACCATAGATGGAATACAAAAGAAGCACCCCTGACAGCGAACCCCATAGATGATTCCACTATGCATTCAATAATTTCAAGTAAGTCATTAAAAATACAGTCACCCGTAAACTCGCCACACCCTGAAAAGGAATCAACGCGATTTAATGTGAAGTTTGCAGAAAAAAATATCCCTTTAAATACCAGGAACGTAATTTTTTTATCTAACATCCTCGAAAAGAGTCTGAATGTGGTTCTTGAAAGAATTCCAGCTAACGCAAGCTTTTCTTCTCTTCTAGCTCATGTTCATCAAGAGCCATTTGTTGGTTCAATATTTGCTCCAAACGGTTGGATAGCGTCGAGGAAAAAAACACTTAGCCGTCTTATGGGATACATTTTTCAACTCCGGCAACCCAGCCTCGGATCTCCCGTCTTTTCCCATTACTGTGGTAATGTTTTCCAAACATAGGAGAAGCCTTTCCCGAACCGTTTTTTGTCTCTATAACGTAGATACAAGGAGAGTTTTCTCTTTTTTGTTCCCTCTCTATGTGGTTGTAGGCCAACGAGATACTTTCGTAACAACGCGATTTCGACAAAAACGATATGGGAGGCGGGAAAGCTTCCGTTTCATCAACAAAAGGATGATCCGCCTTCGGAATAATGGGAATACCTGGCAATATAGGGGGACATGAAAGGATGTCGCCGAAACGGTGAGATGTGCTGATCAAAGGGTCTCTTTTACTTTTACTTTTACCTGCTGGAACAGAAAAGGGAGAGGAAATTTGTTACGGTACTTTGACCTTTGGCTCAGCTTACTGTTTAGTTATCTCTAGTTGTCATTGGCTTTGAGGACACGATATTATGTTATCATATTTCTACATTTTCTGACTTTTCGAAGAAAATAAAGCAACATATATATGTATATTATACCGTTAAAGCATGAAATTAAGTTTTTTCATGAAATAACTAGTTACTAATAGTTTTTATTAACACTTCAACTAGTTATTATATGAAATGCCTAGGTATTCTACATAATAACGATGGGCTGTTAGTTAATGTGTAAAATTCGAATTTTTCTCATCACATCAACTAGTTATTATATGAAATGCCTAGTTATTTTACATAATAAAGAAGTGCTCCTAGTTAACATATAAAATTTAGGATGGTCTACACTTTAACTAGTTATTATGTGAAATGCCTAGAGGGAGGTGGAATAAACTATGTGTTTCCTTTGCAAGCATTAATCTCTTTGTTACTGCATGGTTTGTCTTGACGGCATTTCGAGCTGCTTTCACTTTGTTCTTCATACACTTGCACCTCTTGGACTTGCATTTCTGATTGCAGCTGCAGCGGAAAAAACCTTCAGAGTACCTACCATTCGTTGTTCCCAGTTCGTGACGGTTCTCTTTGGAGATGTCCATGATACACGCAAAAATGTTTCCGGCATCTGCCTTCCCACTTTCGAACTCAGGCACTTGAACTCTGATTGTGTTCCCTAAAAGTGGCCTTGAAAACTTGTGATCATGTTTCACCCCCCCCCCCCCCCCCCCCCCGCCCTTGCTGGGTAAGGCTAGATAGGGAGGCCTCTATTTTTCTGCTGATAGAGGCTGTTCTCTCAAAAAGACTATAAACACGTGTGTCCACGTGTCCAGCACCATGTGTTTTATAAACACGATGGATGCAGAAACTGTGCCGCAGCTTGAGCATTCATGTTGCTGTTCTGAATTAGAAGGTAGAGCATCTTTGAAGGGAGAGCATCAGGAGATCAATAAAGCGTGGACTCTAGTGTGGACTTAGGTCAGGAATATAGTCAAAGAGTCATCACAAACCTACCTCCAAAACAGAGCTAACACGATGATCTTAGGTATTTCATGTAATAAGTAGTTGAAATGTATATAATAATGATTTTTATACATTAACGGTCGGCCATTCGGAATTTCATATAATTTAACTAGTTTAAGTGTCTAAATCGCTCCATTAATCCAGAATTTTACACGTTACAGGTCGGTCACTCGTTATTTCATATATTAACTTACATATATATCTTTTTACCACTGTTCCATCATTGCTCTTTTTTTACATTTCAATTTAAATAGACAGTACGTATCGTACATCACCACTAGATTTGCATCCGGATACGTTACACCATGATTTATTTCGCTTTTTAGTTGTTATCAAAGGAAAATTGATAAACAAATGCAGGTAACCTGTCAAGCTGCTATTCTGGATTATCCCGTATACGAGGGTTCATTTTTCTGCCGCTAGATTTCGAATCCTGATTTTAAATCGCCAATAACGAGTCCATAAGAAAACAGGCAATCATGGGAATCTGATCTTGGCGAAATTCCAAACTTTAATGCTTCAAACTCAGATATTTATGTAATATATACCTACCAATTGGCGAAGTGCAAGATCAGCATCGTTTTGGAAATCGCAAGTTTGATTAAAAGGAAGAATTGAAAGGTGCGAAAATAACTTTATTTTCCCTAAATGTGAATCAAACAGCGGACGATACTCTCGATAATTACGAAATAGGCAGACATATTTGCAGAGCTAGGGTTCTCTGGTTAACTCGCAAATCAGATATTGACAGTCTTATGAACCAGCCGGAGTTAGTCGAAATGGAGATGAAGGGAGTTTATGAAGAACGTTGTTTATTCCTACAAAATAGAGAGTTTCTTCGTTAGATCGATTTCGACGGTTAGGTCATCATCAGTAACAAAAAAATAGTAAGGAAACAAGAAGCATACCATAAACGTCCTTCAGCAACTTCCATCATCTTCTGAAATGGGTTCCCATGACCTCACGCAAGTGATTTACTTCATGACTGTTACTTAATAACGGTTACTAGATTTTCAAACCATTTTTCTTAAAAAAGGTGATTTTTTCTTGCACATTGCTACTAAATATTATTCTTCTTCTAATATTGCTACTAACTGTGATTTCCAAACAAGTAACGAAGATTCTAAGCTGCATTAGGGGTCTTGTTAATGTTTTTTGGGACCAGAAGGTTTGGAGCACTTAGTGCTCAGTATCTGACCTGAAAGGGTTAATAATGATAACATAGAACTAACATTAGTCCGGGGTCACACGAGAAAGAGAAAACTGTGTCGTTGGATGGTAGGGAAGGGCGTACGTGGGTAAAAACAGTTGATTACTCACAAGAAGGCTTTGGAAGAGACGAGTTGAATCTGGTTGCTGATGAGGCGGAGGGAAGTGAGATGAGGGAGCGCCAAGCTGTCGCCTTCAACCACTTCCAGGCCCCCTTCAACCACGTCTATGTTCTCGATCCAGCTCCCCGACAGCTCTGTAATGAAAACACATAATGAAGGCCGCCTCATTCCGACACATCTCTCACGCGATGGTGAGCAGACGCCTGTAATTGCTATTTCTGATGTACATAAAACGGTGTGAACTAGAACAGTGACAATCTGACGGCGGTACCATAGAGTAGTACAATGAAAATTGTTTTGATTCCAACTGATTCAATTTCGCGTCATTCGGTTGCGCTAATTTAAAACAGTTGGAATCAAATCCATTTTCATTATTTCAGGTCCCATACGTTTAATATACATGGTACAATGTATCATGTATATCATACGGATAATACCAGAAACGATGAGAATTGGCTGATAATAATATCATTACTATTAATTAGCCTTCTCACTTCAGTGCATTCATTCTCTCACTCTTCCAAGGCGTCAAGCGTCTCGCTCCCACACGGAGTTGAAAATAGTGGAAGAATGTATGCACTAGCATATGGAGATCCTACTGTTTCCTTGGCCCAAATTTGGTGAGACCATGCATTTTGTGGCTTGGCATCTGTTGTACGCAAGAGAGTCTTTTTGGGGGATATATATGGTACATCATAAATGAATAAGACATGCAACAATGAAAATTGATTTGATTCCAACTGATTCAATTTCACGTTATTCGGTTGCGCTGAATTAAACCAGTTGGAATCGAATCAATTTTCATTGTTTCAGGTCTTATAAGAATAATATACAAGATACGTCATGATATTATGTCCTTCCGGACGATAACTCTTCTTAGGACTGATTCCGTTCTTGGACCGAAAACTCAAACTTTCCAAACAAAAGGATGAGTTTGTAGGCCAACACTTTGAAAGTACAGAGTGTAGGTCAAATTAAAAAAAAAAAAAAAAAAAAAAAAAAAAAAAAAAAAAATCACTAAAAATTGCAAAAACGGCTAAAATTTGTTAAATACATACTGTATAGCAAATTTTTAGTCGAAAAAGTTTATCAACAACGAACTAGTACAATTTACAATTCAGACAAAAAATATGCAGACAAATGTACTTCAATTTCATTGATATTTGGTGACAAATCAATAAAAATTGCCTAAAAAAGCTAAAGTCGTACAATATTTTTTGAGTCGAAGACATTTTAACATAATATATGTAACAAAGAGAGGTGAGTTACTGCTTCAAAGGAGAGAGGCGATTAACCTGCCACACCCAGAGGATATCCTGAAGGTTGAATAAACCTCAGGGATACCTCCAGTGTAGCGTTTTAAAGAATCGAGAAGGAGGGACTACTCCTATCCATCACATATAATAAGATAAGTTACGATAACTCGCACGTACGATCATGCTACATGACTGGAACTTTTTGTCTTAGTATAATGAACGAAATAATGAAAAAATAATACAATTTTGGCCTCAGCTCCTGGAACATGAAGGTTGTATAGTAATGAAAATTTATAATGTATAACTCTATAACTCTAGGCGATGACCACGAACAATCGGTGACACGCCGCCTGGGGCGGTCTGACCCAATTACACTGTGGTGGCCCCGATCTGGAATCCACGAGGCGACTGAAAGAGCGGCGCGGATCCTGCGGTTTCCGCAGATGGATCCAATAAACCGCTGAGTGAGCGGGTAAATGAGGTGGAGTGCGGGAGACCACATGATCGTTTTGTGGTTATAGGCGTAGCACATAGAAAAAAGTCAACGACCTAGGTGGAAAAAAATTTTTTTTGTGCCTTCCTTACAGGAAATTCGATGCTGATTAGAAATAAACCCCGTGTTACTATACCTACATGACGTTTTAACCCTTTTAAGTCAGCCAAAAACCCCTCAAAAATACGTTTTTTGGTATATTTTCCCGAATTTTACCGTCTAAAACCGTTCAAGAAATATTTTTATGTAAGTATGGTTGTAGAAATTTAAATGTTGCATCGATTGATTGCCACAAATAGCATAATACATTGTGAACAAAGGATTGTATTGATTTCGAAAGTTTATCAGCAACGAAATATACCGTTTTTCGAATATTAGAAGTTAGAGTTGCGATTTAATCATGTTTCTCAGACAAATTTGTCAATTATCAAGTACTGTGTCGATCATAAACAACGGATATTGTCACAATGTTTAAATGTGGAAGCAGCACGGAAAAACTTGGGGAAACAAAATAGAAATTTTTATTGTTGTATGGTAAAAAACAAAGAATTTGGCATAAATTAGAAAAACGATGAATTGGGCACAATTAGGTACAAATAATGTTAAAATCAACTGCTTACGATCGTTAAATATATTTTTTAGCAGAATCAGTTAGCAGAAACGTTTCCTTACAGATCTGAACTTTTAGAAATTCGTGCTTCAGAAACTCGAAGCTAAAAAATAATCGTATTCACTGAGCAGGTGCAAACGTAAAAGCCATCAAGCAAAATGCTTCCACGTGTATGTAACTCCCGATACCTATCTAATCTTAAAAACTTCGTAAGTCTGCTTATGTTTCTTCGTAAGTCGATATCTACTCCAGCATCACGTGTATACCTGATGGGAACGTAGATCAGATGGATAGATCTCAGATATAAGATGAAATCTCCTCAAGCTCGAAGTAAATCGTGCGATGTGAACGGCCTTCGTAAATTTCGGCACGCGCACTCATATCTCCAACACACTCCTGGTTGACCCCCTCTTTTAACCACAATCAACGTGAATAGCTTTATTGCCGTAGATTAACCGCACCCCTGACCCCCTCTCTCTCCCTTTGGCGGACGTAATATCGGCACGGAGGTTTGAAATTCCTCAGAAGATAAGAGTATAACATTGCCTTTGTTTTCAAATTTTCTTTCGAAATATGATTTGGGAATATGTTAGGATTATAAACAATTGCTGACGCAAAACTGACACTTGAAAAACAACTAAAATCAAACATTGAGCCGTTTTTTTTTAAAATTCAATTTTTAAATTGTTAATTGCTACTTTAATCATGAAAATACGCCATAATCACCAAAATTAAGAAAAAATATTATTTATGTGTCATTATACTATAGAATCTTTATCTAGTTCCATAGTTCTGACCTATTTTGTGATCAAATATAATTAGAAAAACAAAAATAACAACATTTTATTGAACAAAATAATGATTATATTTGCATGAAGCTCTTAATAAATGCCTGTGAGTATGCGTGTAGTATGTGCGTGTGTGTCTATGTGTACGCTTGCGTGCGAGTTTATAATGATTCATTATTTAAATTTTAACATAAAATATATATCTAAATTGAATAGAAAATAAAAATAATGGCATTTTAACATTTTACATATGCAGAGAATTATATTCGCATACAGCTCTTAATAAACGTTGTCCATACTCAGAATTGATTCGCGATACTTTATATTTGGCCCACGTCGCATCAATCATGATGCACGGCCTCCATAGCCTGTTCACTGTAGAAGCCGAGGCCATTTCCGTGTTTGGTACAAAATCTTCCACATGAAAGGAAACCGTGTGAACTTTTGGAGTGACTGGAATATCCAAAGATAAATATGTTTTACAGTTTTTGTAGAATTATAATCCTGACATATTCCCAAATCATATTTCGAAAGAAAATTTGAAGGATCAAGCACTATGAGGTCAAATCCGAGCGAGGACCACCGTGAATGGCATAGAATCTTTATTGGCGGACGCAATATCGGCAGGTGAGGTTTGAAATTCGTTTTAATTTTTAATTAGATAAGATAAGAGTAGCCCCACATTTTCTTTGTTTTCTATATAGTTTCTTCAATCCCAAAATTCCTGAAACAAGCTTAATTTCCACAGTTTTCATCAGATATTGATGAAATTCTCAGAGAATGTTATATTTGGTCCAATATTAGTTGCATCACGTTTATAACAATACTTCACTCACAAACTCAAAATTCATCAAGCACCATTGCTCGCTACCTTGTCGACATATCTGGCACCAATGCGGAGGTAAACAGATTCCCATATCAATTTCATCGCATCATTAGTCGTGGAATGCTCAAGTGCGTATGTGAAATCCCAGTAACCAACATTAAGTACTGCAACAGTCTCCAGTCGATTTCAATGAAATTTTCGATATACATGCAAAACAGGCTGTGTACGTTTCCTCATCAATTTCAACGCTACCGCGCAGATGCAAATGTAAAAGCCATAAAGCGTATTTCTTCTACGCGTATTTAACTCCCGATACCTAACTAATCCTAGAGAATTCTTAAGTCTGCGTATTTCTTACGATCCAGACTTAATGGAATCAGTTATTATGGGTAACTACTCCAGTAACACGAATATACCTGATGAGAACGTAGTGTGTAGCCATGCAACAGATATGTGAAGAAATATCCGCAAGCTCGAAGTAAATCGTGCGATGTGAACGGCCTTCGTAATTCCGGCACGTGCACTCATATCTCCAACACACTCCTGGTTGACCCCCTCATTTAACCACAATCAACGTAAATAGCATTATTGCCGTAGATTAGCCGCACTCCTGACCCCTTCTCTCCCCTTCGTAATGGCATAGAATCTTTATTGGTAGACGTAATATCGGCAGGTGTAGTTTGAAATTCGTTTTCCCTTCAAGAGAAAATTACCCCGTTGGGCCGCCGATGTGCCCGCGAAACTCGAGCCCACGCGAGCCCACCACAGATACCGATCTCTGAAAATTACCCTCACCGGACATTCCTCCGCCTTCTACCGATTTATCGAGTGGAAGCCCGTAATTAAACGGGTTTTTTTTTCTACCTTTACGTAGTTCTACCGTTTTCATTTCTTCCAGGTTAAAGGCGAAACCCTTGTAAAAACCTGATATTATAAGAAACGTTCGAAAATTCTGTTTGTGAAACGTAGTGAATCGATTTATCGAGCTCAACCTCTACAGAAAAAATTAATGATACAGATATTGGTACGTGTGATAATTTACTGAAGGTTGAGTCGAGACAGCGCCAGTTCAATAGGTATAAAATTAGTAACAGAGCTTACTCAGCTCATTATGGAGTGTGAATTTATCTAACTTTATTTAACTCAAAGGGACTTTATTTTCTACCACACCTTACCGCTCTGTTAGAAAGGTCAGCATTTTAATTTTGCTTTAATTTAGTTAACTTTTAGCTTTGATTTATCGATCTCTATAACGCGAAAATCAAGGAGAATTCTGGTTGTGCTCAAATGATACTCAAATTCCTTAAATACGTGTAATGCAAAGAAAAAGAAAACGCTGCAAATTATTACACAGAGGTTTATTGTTTCTGTATTGTATAGTCCTTCTCCGCAGAACACCTGTCTATTATATTATTAAAATATTCATTAGGTAGGTATCTGATGTGTCTACATAGGTGTGAACGCCTACTGAAGAGAAAATATCTTGCATTACTGAAAATAATATCTTACATTGTTAACAAAATAATAATTACGTTAGGTATATGTAAATGATAACAAAAAACATTGCTGTTACCTTGAAAGTTTCTGAGATCTAGATTTTTCAATATTTCAGCCCTTAATTACTCCTTTTTAGGGTTGATCAAAACTGATGCCGATATAACTGGTACATCCCTGGCCGATGTATGATTTTTCAGCCAAGTTTCATAAAATTTGGAGAAGCGCTCTGGACGGCGCGGCACACGGCAGGCGGACGGATTTATTTTATTGGATTTTAGATTCTATGCATCTTGAAACGTAAACCAATAAATTTTGAAGGGAGGGGGGAGGGTGAACATTTTTTTTCCTTGGTCGATTACAAAGGTTCATTATTAAAATTGATAAACCAAAAAAGTTTCAGCCGTGCTGCATGACCGCATGAGCAAATTTTCGTAATTTTTCTCATTACCTTTGCTTGTTGATTGTTTTCAAATTCGAGCACATTGAGTCCACTGTAAACTGGTTCTAGTGGAACAAAGAGGGCAAGGGGGAGGGAAGTTACTGTTGTGGCTCTAATAAAGTTACCGTGACCATACAACACCATCTCATCGCTGCCACGATTTTGTTAGAAAGGAGGATATGACTAAAGGGCGAGATAGGTCAAAACCTTTTGAACCCAAAAGGGGTGTCTTACCAAGTAGTCACTATGCCATATAAAGATGTTACAATTGAAGATGGCAACACTCTGGCCACGAGATGGCTGCTTGAGGGGCGGATAGGTACTTCCCTAGAGGGCCTACGTGGGACTTATATGTGGTGCAGGGTGTGGATGAGATGAATAACCGGGAGTAATGGGATTTCATCAACTCAACGTTATTGCTGTGTCGATAGGGAGGAACACTTGTAAGTAAAAGGGTGTTGCTATCCCTATCAAACTAGAAATGTTAGTGTCAAAGGGGAATTTATGAGAAAAAAAGAAAATTTTATTTTAGTTTTAGACGGGTATTTAAGCTGTATCAAAACGCTTGCATACGAGTCTGCAACACATTGGGACATTTTATGTCTTTAGTTGAAGACAAGTATGTGTTGCAGACTCGTATGCAAGCTCTGAGCCACTCCGGCTCTAAGAGCTGATCCGGACCCTGAGCATCGTCACGTAAATGTGCTAAAGAGACTACATACGAAATTACAGCTTTCTAGAGTGTAAAACATAGAAATTAGCTTTAAGAGCCACTCATCTGATCCGAACCCTGGGCATCGTCAAGTAAATGTCCTAAAGAGGCTACATACGAAAATACAGCTTCCTAGAGTGTAAAGTATAGAAATTACCTATTAAAATGATTTAGCCACCGCTTCACAAATCAAACCGTTCTCACAATATTTGGATCACCTGCTATGAATCAAATCATCGAAACACCAGCTCAATGAAATCATCAGAAATTAACAAGCGGTGGCAATCATGTTCACAATATCAATTATTGAGAATGATCACCTGAGTGTACACAATTATTCAAATAACCTTGCTCATAACTCAGCTTGTTGGCCACGCACTTCGCAGTAGTTAACATAATATGGTTGGATAAATCGAGAGCTTTCGAACGAATGGTCAACGAATTTCGTGGGATGAAAAACGACGAAGTACCATTTCCCTAGCAACGACTCGGTTGTAAGCGGAAATCATCAAAATATTTTCGTGAGCAATTTTCCGTGACGTTTTTTCAGTTTATGTGCCATAGCAAAGACATAAAATGTCAATAATGACTGTTACGGGAACACGTTACTTCGGGGCATTACCCGGGTAGTGTTGGGGCTTCTGTTGGAGAACTTGCGAGGCTGAGCTGATAAAATATGAATTAGTTGAACAAATAGAGCATACTGATGTGCAGGCTCTGATTTACGATTCCTCCGTCCATGGGGATAAGACAAGCTGTCACCCCTCCCGCAGCACTATAATATCAAAATCCAATTAACAATAAAATTCAGAATTGTGTCCAGTTTGTTTCAATGTATTTTGACTTCACTTATCTGAACTGTTTCTAATACGGGTGAGTAAATAAAGTTTGTCCAACCAATAATCTTTGATTGCAGTCCTACTTTCGACTCATTCAACTCATGTAAAATTGAAAAATAATGCAATGTAAGAAATGTTAGTTGACATTTCTGAGTCCAATGATTCTGTTGGGGTTCAGTTGGGTGTGTTTTCAATGGTAATTAAGATCGTTCAGTGCGTGCATGTCAGTTGTTCGAGTTAGACTCACGTGTGAACTTCAATGGGCTGTAAGATTTCCAACGGCACCACCCTGCAACCATTGATATTTGAACCCAAAATATCCCATGAAGGTGTGTGTTGATTTTGGAGGCACACAAATCTCACATGTGTTTCAGGTGTTCCTCTTTTCTCCAAGAGGAAACGGAAAATCATATGTTCTGATACACTTGGATTCATTAATTTGAACATTCGGGCACTTACCATTTCAGTAGGTGCGATGTTTATAACGAAAATTTGTTGATGTTGAGACGGATACCAGAAACAATGTTATTAATCAACTGGAGCAAACCTCCTGTTACAGTTGTTGTCGTCGCTCAGCTGACAATCTGTACAGTGACAACAGCGCGTCGTAAATAATGGAAACACGGACCAGAAACGGCTGGTCAGGCGGGGAAGCGGAGTTCATTACGTACGTCGAAACCGAGTGGTATATTGAGGCGGAACCCGAGTCAATTCCGAGCCACCTGTTACAAATAATATCCCACCCCTTCCCAACAATCCCACAGTCAATTGACCTGAGGTCTAATCATAATCGGAGGCCGCAGGTGGCCCGAGACTGCGTGGCCGACGTATTAACCGTGACATTAGCATAAGCGATGAGGGAGGAGGTCGGGGAAATTGATCGGTAAACGCCAGGAATCATCTGTTACGCTAACTGTTACCTATCGCCGTTGAAGTGTCATCAATAAGGGAGGAAAGGGGCCGTGAAGGCGGAATTGTCCTGTGTGAACAGAGCTGTGATTATATCAGCAGCCTCTAAAGGGACGCAATGATGGCGCATAATGGCACAAATGTTTGAGTAGAGGTTGGACAATATTTGATGAGATTCTACTCTAACATAAACCATATCAAATGCGTTTATTAAGGAATGTATTCGTTGAATAATATGTAATTTCCGTTCATTAAATTCTTAAATTCATTAAATTATCGTTACGATACAATGGATACGATTTTGAAGATATCAAAAATGGTCCTGGAAATTAAGGAAATGTGGAAATTTTCTATTTTTGAAGATCTCAAAACACTTTAAACATAACTTCCTTTATTTTTTGAATGCCATTCATCCGTGACATTTGGTTTTGATTATCACGCGCCCCAGTGGCGCTACGACTCCTAACTCGCGTTTTCGAATGGAAACCCCCATTTTTTTTTTATTCAAATTCGAAATCTACACAAAATTAACCCATCACTCGAATTTTTGAGTGTGCAAAAACTGGTGCGATTATGCGCAGAAAGTGCGCCACTTGTGAAATATCGACTAATAGCCACGCATGTACGATTTCGGGGTATTATTTCAAGCTGAATTACGTGGTGTTCTCTTATTGATATTCAAAATACCAAGTTGGGGGGAAAAACGAGAAAAACGAAATTTTAGTATTCTTTGCGCTGTGTGATAAAAAATGGGAAAATGTGCGATTTTTTGATGGTATATCAAAGAAAAAACATCATCACGAGATTCAGCGTGACAAAATACCCCAAAATCATTTATCATATATGTGGCAATTGAATATTTCCAAAACCTCGATATTTCACAGTTGGCGCACTTTCTGAGCATAATTGCACCCGTTTTTGCGCACTCAAAAATTCGAGTAATGGATAATTTTTCGATGAAATTTTACGTACATTTCGGAACACTGTTAGAGTGAAACTTTTTCAAGAATGTCGCTATAGTTATTCAGCAGTATAAGGTTAACCACTATAATTTTTAAAGTTAACCTGCAACGCTTATACTGTGTAGTAAGGAGGCGGTACATGCACATTAGGGTGGTTAAAAAAAAAAAAGTTTTGGAATTTCTGGTCCCCATTGTATTTTTGCTTCCTCGGTATGTCAGGATGATCAGTTATCGACCGCTGTCGTAAACCAACCTCTAAATTGGTGCCGAGGTGATGATTTGAAGGACGGATTTCAATTTTTTTGGGTCAATTTATGGGTTTTTGCAAACGCTGAAAACTATGGAATTATTTATTTTACGCTCCGTCCACTAGCTATCCGGTAAACTGACAGAGTGCGCTGCTAGAAGATATGTAAAAATCGAAAATTTCACCGAAAATGCTGTCGCCTGGTTAAGAATTGTACTAGAAACATTCTATTATGGTCGGATAATATGCTTTGGCATGTTCTGAACATGATTCCGTTTTTTACTATACTTTTCCGCCGATGATTGCTTCGTTTATCGGCCATAAACCTCAAATTAATTGTAGGGTAATAGACAAATTCACCCCAATTTCACCGAAAATTATGTCGCGTTGATAATTTAAGGTCCCGAAATACCTTGTGTCGATAAAATTTGGTATTTTCTAGGATACTCGGTACAAAGCCGTTGGTAATTTGATAAGGACTTGAACCGGCATTTTACTTATTTGCCAAATATAGCGGCAAAATGGAGAAAATAGCTAAATTTTCCCATTTTTCTGTAAAATTCCTTAGTTTCTATCGGTTTTCCGGGGTCAAATTCGTAGTTCTAAATTGTCTGAACTGTGATTGGATCGTTTGAGCGTAGGGTTAGCTATTGTCAGCGGTATCGGTCACGTGTAAAAGCTTGTACAATGGTATCGGGTCGTTAAGCGAATAAATTGACCCAAAAAAATTGAAATCCGTCCTTCAAATCATCACCTCGGCACCAATTTAGAGGTTGTTTTACGAAAGCGGTCGATAGCTGGCCAAAATCGACCCAGGTAAAGTGGTTAGGATTAATATGTTTTGCTAAAAATTTAGGAGGGTCATCCTGACACACCGAGGAAGCAAAAAAACAATGGGGACCAGAAATCCCAGAACTTTTTTTTTTTTTTTTTTTTTTTTTTTTTTTTTTTTTGAACCACCCTAATGCAAATACGTATTAAGTAGGTATATATTATATATCATTTTGTATATAATAAATACATTTTTCTGATTTACATAATAATTAGTTATCGAATTAATGTTTTGCCTTAACCGAGAGAAGCTCGTTCTCCCGGTACTTTATATAGAATTTTCAAATTGAATTCTGTTAGGCACCTACTTATCTACTGCATCATTCTGCTAGTATGATGAACATTCATAACCCCACGGTTGCTAGGTATTGGGTACGCGGTGAAGCATATCGAAGTCGCGTTCCACGATGTTCCTTGATATACTTAAATGCTTAGTCATAAATGAATAGTTTATTATTGAATCAGTAGAATTCGTCCTTTTACATCAGAATGAATTCGTACTTTTAGAGGATAAATTTGTCCTTTTACAAAATGAATTCGTACTTCATAAAGAGGGATCGAATCTTGAAGGTATCTTAATAACGGCGGTGTCTGGGGCTCGAGAAAACAGTGGCGGTCGGAATGTTGTCTTTATGCAAGTGCGTGAAAATCTTCTCCCCTGCCATCTACGCACATCAGACATAAATTACTGTAGGCACCAACTTTTTAATGCATATACTTTCCCTCATGTCTAGAGCAGCATCAGAGCAATCTTCGCATTGAGGAAAAAAAAATGCTGCAAATTACGTATTATACAGTGGTTTTTTATTTCTGTATTTTATAGCTCTTCTACTCAAAACACCTGTCTATATTATTAAATGAATCATTAAGTAGGTATCTAATGTGTCTGCATAGGTGTAGACACCTACTGAAGAGAAATGAATAAAATTAAATAACATACCTAAACTTTCTTTACAAGATTTGAGATGATGCATTGAATTAGCGAAACAGCGGCTTTACCTTAAAAACTTTTAAGGTATCGATTTTTCAATATTCCAGCCCTTGATCACTACCCTTTATGATTGATCAAAATTGATGCCGATAGTACTGGCACAATTCCTGCAAATGTATGATTTTTCTGTTACCTCTCATAACCTTTGGTCCAGCAGTTTTGGAGAAAAGCTCTGGACAGCGTTCGGTGGACTTTATTGTTTTTTGTCCTATGCATCTTTATGCATCTTGATGGAAGTTAATTTTATTCCCTTGGTTTATTACAAAGGTTCATTATAGAAACTAATAAACCAAAACTCTGACATTCGGGGCTTTGTATGAATTTCTTGTGTCGATTCCTTGTAAGCCTTGTAAATTTCTTCAATTGCATCTTTATTAAATATGAAAACCAATGCAATAAATTTTTATTCTTCGGAAAAAGAAAAGGTATCCGTATATCATTTTCTAGTTGTCTTCAAGATTTGGTTTTCTTATTGAAGGACGAATTAATTTTGTAAAAGGACGAATTCATTCTGAAAAAGGACGAACTCATTTTGTAAAAGGACGAATTCCTTTTGAAATAGGACGAATTAAAATTGAAAAAGCTATGATTAATCAACGTTGTGCTTATAATTGTCTATAAGGCACATTCTATTTACCTGGAAGCCTTGAAAAAGGGACCCCAACGCATGATATGTCTCTGGAAGAATTGGTTGGATGCTGCGGCGGACTTTTGCAAGTGCACATGGAGTTGAAGTGACAGGAAGACGAGCCGACTGCCCCACTCCAGATAACCACGAGGAAGACCATCTGTAACAAAGAACGCAATACTATAACAATACTGTAACAAAGAACGCAATACTATAACAATAGTGTAACAAAGAATGCGATAAGGTCTATAATATAATGAAAAATGAAAAAAAGTTGTATTTTGCAAGTAAGTAAAAATGTATACACAATGAACGAATTCAAAACCTACAACAGAAACTATTCCCCAATGTGGGAGAAGAGTCAGTCGCGCTAGCGAGCTATTTATACGCGAATCAAGTTATAAATAAATACAACTTACGTTACCTATAATTCAAGAACTAAATAAGTACAATCAATAAATACACTCAAGAAATAAGTACATACAAATTACGTTACCTATTGGTTTATTATTTTCAATATAAGCCTATGTGATCGTAGAGCAAAAAATTTTTATAACCCCCCTCAAACTTTGTAATTTTACGTTTCAAAGTGCGTAGAATTCAAATTTGCAATGTCCGTCCGCCGTTCGCCGTTCGCCGTCCGGGCCGTAAAAGGCCTTAGAATTGACTTAAAAAATCCGTTCTTTCGCACATAGACTCCACTTGGGGTCTAGTTGGTCCTAACTTCTCGCCAGCTCGATCGCTCCACACCCATGGGTGCTATGAGCCAAAAATAGGCAAAAGTGTCTTTTTCGAGGTTTGAGTGTTAGACTGACGTACGCGCGCACGCCTGGTTGCGAGGTAACAAGACCTAGGGAGTACCTCCAGCAAATTAATACAATATCATTATTATAGGTCATGATTGTTAATGAAGAAGGATTTGAACAACTAATTAATTTGAAGAGGGTGAACAAATAATTTATTTTTTAAAATCCACGGAAGCAAATTATACTCTTGTACGCCCTTGTACATATAGATACTTTGCGCTGCAGTTCTGCGGTATTGAGGAAGTACCATGTGCCCCGACAGTTGAAATCGAGTAGGAGTCTGGTGTTGCGGGAAATTAAAAGAGCCCTCCTTCAAGATCTGTTTAATTGAACCAAGTTTAATTAAGTTGGGTAGGATTAAAATGCTCATTTGTTTGAATAAAGGCAAGGTATGAGCTAAATAGCTACTAGATTTATGGAGCATGAAGTAACACAATCCAGTCATGCAGCATGATGAGCGAATATTCGTACTTTATTGTATTGTGTTACATTACATTGTTTTGAAATGTGTGCACTTTGAGTGCAAAGAAATTGTTAAAACCAATTTTATGGGGAAAAAAACTCGTTCTGATTAATACGAGGTTCAAAAACATTTCGTATTTTTAGCTTTTTTTGCAGAATTTATCGAGTTTTTTCAGCAAATATTATTGAAATTTGAGTTAATTTTTCAGAATGTACTCATAAATTTTGTAATGTTCTCGTTCATTGTTTATTAACTTTGTTGACTAAAATTATGATGAAACAATATATAGATTCAACTTTTTTCAGCAGTATTTTGCTATTTTTGGTCATTTTTTATCACATTTTTTGAAATTTAACTAATTTTATGGGCTCGAAAAAGTGCTGGCCAATAAACTCTCCTTCCATTTGGTTTGGGTGTTTCAGAATGTCTCAGAACGGATTTCAATGAAGAAAATTTTGATTTTAATATTTTTGGAGCCATTGCAAATAGCTTCATTTTCTACAAGAACCCGCTCAAATCCAAATTTTTTTTCGAATCACCGAATTTTATTTAGTAGAAGTTTTTTGGCCATAAAATTGGTTTCTAACAATTGCATTCTAGTGATATTTATCAAATTTCAACACAATTCCACATTAAAAAAATAAAATAAAAATAAATAAATAAAAAGAAATCGTGCCCTCACGAAACTGATGCTGGTCCTGAGAGTTTTCAAGGGCGTTGAGTCCGAATTCGAAGCCCGTTTTTCACGTAGGCGTCAAATTTTGAGGTACGGCACCTGCACTTTTGAAAAAACCTCCTAAATTCCAGGATAATAGCTCCAAGGATAATTCCAGTCCAAGTAATAGCTCGACTTTTCCAGGTCGCCAAGTGGTGTGATTTGTACAAAAATTACATATCAAAAAACTTTGGAAAAATTGTCAAAAATTGGTGAAAAACCAAGTTTTTTGGCAGTTTTTAGGCAAAAGACACATTAAGGAGACATTTTAGACCCATTAAAAGTAGTATAGGCGTGTTCAGCGTTGAATGTCCAACAAGAATATCACCTTCAAATTAAACATAAATTGTCTTGGAATTTAGGAGATTTTTTCAGAAATGCAGGTGCCGCACCTCAACATTTAGACGTCTAGGTATGTGAAAAACGGGCTTCGGATTCAGCAACCTTTCATTTTGCTTCCGAGACTGCAAGGCAGCGGAAGCTTTGTTTTCACTTTCGAAATAAAAAAATTTTTTTGCTCCAAAATCAAAATTTCCACTCGCATTTTGCGTTTCAGAGCTTCCTGAACAAATTTGGTTCCGTGTCTGTCTGTCTGTCTGTCCGCCCACATTTCCTTGTAACAGCCATAACTTCCACAATTTTGATCCGATTTTAACCAAATTTTCAGGGATCGTGCGGGTTAAGCTCTAGATGGTCCCTATCAACTTCATCATGATCGAATCAACGGTAGCTTCTGCGCAGGCGCTAACGTGAATTCCTTGTGACGGTTATAACTCGGTCAATGTTGAACGGATTTCGGTCAGATTTTCAGGGATGATGTGGGTAAGATCCCTTGAGGTCCCATAAGACAATCATCATAATTGCATTAGCGGTCGTATCTAGTTTTCTGGAATCTAATGGTGACGTACTGTGAAGGTCACGAGGAAGCTCATGTGCCATTTCCTTGGCAGTGTATTTTTTTTGGGTTGCGTAATTTAAGAAAATTCAATCATAGGATCATCTTGCATGACTGGAACTTTTTGTTATTGGCTGTTGAATTCTTGCTGCCAAGTTATTTCAATTTGGTGGGTAGAGGGAGAGGGGTGAGATGGGTGGGAGGGGAGGGGGGGGGGTTACCTTAACCGCACATTAATATTCAGACGCCGCAGTTGGTTGCTTAGAAGCGGGTTAGCAACTCGGCTCAAATAAGCGATGGCCTTGGATACATAAACCGAGCCGGGGGCGGCTGAATTATTCAGAGTTGTAAGTGTGATGGGATGGAGGGGGGAGGGGGTGGTTATGCGGGTCATAACGGCGGTATGCGGTAGGAGGGGGGGACCTTCCTCCGTGACGGCTCCGAGTGTGTTCGTGAAAAGGACATCCCGGGAGTGTGTTCTCGAGACGGAGCTTCCCCGTGTGTGTTCGTGAGGTGTTTTCGCGGGTGTTCGTGGGAGCGTCTCCGTCGTTTCCCACCTTCGCCCGAAAGGTGAGGTGGACGTTAAAACTTCATCCGGGGGCTCGGGAGACGCGCTTCCGTCCTGCCGCTTCCGTCCCGCTTCCTTTATGACCTCCAAAGTTGTCCCGCCTGCGGTGTCCCACTTCGATCCGTTTTATTCGGACCTACTCGTGTCGTTTGAGTCTCACAGAATTATCAAACGTGAAGCAAACAACTACGAAGTTATTAGAAGCTCTAAATTATACGAATTTTACTTGGGTTATATTTAAGGAGGAGCCATGCAAAACCCCACAAGTCCGTCAAATCAAAATTTTCAGAATTAGGAAAATCCTTAGCAACGGCTCGGTTGTAAGCGGAAATCATCAGAAAATAAAAGTCTTTATCGAATGTCATTTTGGCTGGATCCGTTTGAGATGTCGGTCTCATATTTTCGCTTCGGCAAAGTTGCTGCTTATTTAGTGTATAAAGAAACGCTTGCAACACATCTGCAACACATTGGGACATTTTATGTCTTTAGTTGCAGACTCGTATGCAAGCTCTAAGAGCGACTCAGCTGATCCGGACCCCGGGCATCGTCAAGTAAATTTCCTAAAGAGGCTACATACGAAATTACAGATCTCTAGAGTGTAAAGCATAGAAATTAGCTTTAAGAGCCACTCATCTGATCCCGACCCTGGGAATCGTTAAGTTAATGTCCTAAAGAGGCTACATACGAAATTACAGCTTCCTAGAGTGTAAAGCATAGAAATTAGCTCTAAGAGCCACTCAGCTGATCCGGACCCGGGGCATCGTCAAGTAAATGTCCTAAAGAGGCTACATACGAAATTACAGCTTCCTAGAGTGTAAAGCATAGAAATTAGCTTTAAGAGCCACTCATCTGATCCGGACCCTGGGTATCGTCAAGTAAATGTCCTAAAGAGGCTACATACGAAATTACAGCTTCCTAGAGTGTGAAGCATAGAAATTAGCTTTAAGAGCCACTCATCTGATCCGGACCCTGGGCATCCCACCGCTTCACAAATCAAACCGTTCTCGCAATATTCGGATCACTTGCTATGAATCACATCATCGAAACACCAGCTCAATGAAATCATCAGAAATTAACAAGCGGTTGCAATCAGTTCACAATATCAATTATTGAAAATTATCACCTGTGTGTAAACAATTATTCATATAACCATGCTCATAACTCAGCTTGTTGGCCACGCACTTCGCAGTAGTTAACATAATATGGTTGGATAAATCGAGAGCTTTCGAACGAATGGTCAACGAATTTTGTGGGATGAAAAACGACGAAGTACCATTTCCCTAGCAACGACTCGGTTGTAAGCGGAAATCATCAGAATATTTGGTAACAAATTTGGTAACGGTTTTCGAGTTATGTGCCAGAGCAGAGACATAAAATTAATGTCAAAACTGTTTCCTATCGTTCTACAGATAAAATAGACCTACGGTTCTACAGTCAGATCATTTAATAATGATTAATTTTACACACTATTAGTTCATTATGGTTACTTAGCAATATTCGTTTATAACTGAGCGTAATAAATCAGCTTTCCTTGACACTACAGAGGCTTAGGGATTATGAGATGCTGTGATAAAATGAGAGCATTCCAAAAATTGGCTAACGATTTTCCTGCTATGAAAACTAAGGGAGTTACACTTCCCTAGTAACGCATTGGTTGTACGTGAAAATCAAAAGAAAACCCCTGCTAATCATCCTGAAAACGTCCTGTTAATCATTATTAAATGATAAAAATGTGCGTACTTTTACTTCATTGTCTTGTAGGAGACTTTAGAAACTAAGTAGTATACTCGATTCAAGTCATACTGCCACTAAAGTTGAAAATATCCTAATTTTAGTTTGGATATGTGGTTTTTGATTGATTTTTTCTTACTTGTGGGGTTTTGGTTAAAACATATGGAGGACGTAAGGGGTTTTGGTCTTCCTCATTCAGAGAAAAAATGGAAACTACGGTAAAGATAATATGCCATGTTGAACTTATCATGCTGAACCAAATTTTTTAATTGTTGAGTAGGGAATGAAATTCAATTTGAGTTAACACCTGAACATAAAACTTGAGTAAATCAGACGTGGAAGGAAAATTTAAAACAAATAACTATGAATAGGCGATGATACCTAGAGAAAAAAATTACACATTGTATGTATTTGCAGACCATTTGATCCTGGAGTATCTTATGACACGATCCATAGATATTCTGGCGGAAATTCAAAGCATCCCCCGGCCGAATTTTGAAGCACTGGTAAGCTTCACTGTTGTACTTACATGGTATGAATACGTGTGAACCAGATGGAAACGAATGCCTTACTTTTTTAGCAATTTCACGCAAACTACTGGTTTTTGCCTTCCTCCTCGTACATTAATTACCGTCTCTCAATGTCACTGTACCATGCATTTCACTATCACCCATTTTGATTAACATAAATTATCACTTGAAATGATACAAAAATTCACTGATAATCGTACAGGTAGCCGAACTTCACAGATAGGTAAACAAGAAGCTCATAGACAAAAAATAAAATTTCTGAAAACCTTTAAACTTTACTACTCTTCCAAGAAAAATCCTGGAAACTGGCGAATCTCATGAAAACTGCTCCACCTAATACTCTCTTTCCAATGGTATAGTCAATTTCACTTTTACTTCGTTGTTTAGGGGAGAAAATCATGTTTTAATGTTGAAGAATGTGGTTTTTTAATTAAATCGATGGTTTTCTTGAAAAATGACCCTCCATGAACCTACGAGTATGAGGTCGTTTTCCATGTATTATTCCGAATCGAATGGTAACATTTGTAGATCTCTCCAACTCCGTTATGACCGAGATTTACACTTAAACTCACACATTGTTAGTTTCTTTGTTACGCTTAAATGTATCTGTGTTATGGGGTATAACTAGTTAGTTAAAGAGTAAAACTCGATTATAACGTAGCTGGAGAGATCTGCAAGCGTTACCATTTGAGCCACAGTGAAAAAATACACTGCCAAGGAAATGGCACATGAGCTTCCTCGTGACCTTCACAGTACGTCACCATTAAATTCCAGAAAACTAGAAACGACCGGTTCTGGCATCAGGGAATTAATAAGGTGGGAAATTGGAAGCTGAATGGTACTTCACGAATCACTTTCGCGCATGCGCCTAGCGTACCGCTGCTGATGATCGCGAAGAATGTGACACGGGACCTCAAAAAACCTTGCCCGCATCATCCCTGAAAATATGACCGGAATCCGTTCACAATTGCCTGAGTTATGACCGAAACAAGAAAATTTTGTATGCGCCTGCGCAGAGGCTACCGTTGATTCGATCATGACGGAACTGATAGGGGACCATGTAGAGCTATACCCGCACGATCCTTAAAAATTTGAAGACAATCGCATCAAAATTGTGAAAATTACGGCTGTTGCAAGGACCGTAACAAGAATATTTCGTTCACGCATGCGCAGAGCGTACCGCTAATGCAATTATGATGATTGTCTTATGGGACCTCAAGGGACCTTACCCACATCATCCCTGAAAATCTGACCGAAATCCGTTCAACATTGACCGCGTTATGACCGTCACAAGGAATTCACGTTAGCGCCTGCGCAGAAGCTACCGTTGATTCGATCATGATGAAGTTGATAGGGGACCATCTAGATCTTAACCCGCACGATCAATGAAAATTTGGTTAAAATCGGATCAAAATTGTGGAAGTTATGGCTGTTACAAGGAAATGTGGACGGACAGACAGACAGACAGACACGGAACCAAATTTGTTCAGGAGGCTCTGAAACGCAAAATGCGAGTGGAAATTTTGATTTTGGAGCAAAAAATTTTTTTTTCATTTCGAAAGTGAAAACAAAGCTTCCACTGCCTTGCAGTCTCGGTAGCAATACGTAGAAACCGACCCCATATTCGTTGGTTCATGGAGGGTCATTTTTCGAGAAAACCAACGATTTCATGGAAAACTACACATTTTTTACAATGTAATAACAACAACAATGTAGAATTAAAATTGACTCTACCGTTGGAAAGAATATTAGATGAAGTAGTTTTCATGAGATTAGCCAGTTTCCAGGATAAAAAAAAAAGTAGTAAAGTTTTAAAGATTTGCAGAAATTATGTTTTTTCAAAATTGTCCATGTTTGAGCTGATTTGAAGGTCTTCGAATGGCTCTTTTTAATAACCCAAGTACAGTATTCCTATAGGAAATGTAACGCTGAATCAAATTTGTGATAAAAAGTGTTTAATAGTTTTGAAAACCGAAAATGTTACAGCAAAAATATCATTACTTTTGAGTGCTCTCTCGTATGCGAACATTTGAAAGAAATTAGCGACGAATTGAGCCAATCAAAGTCAGCAAATCTTTCAATCTGGAACATCTGATGGTTTTTTAGTGTGGGAGGGACCCGCGTGTGACTCCCGTCGTCCGGAGCGGCAGAGGGAGCCGGGAGCTACAGGTGATCACTTGAAAAGAACGATAAAGGGATTAAGTGAGCTTATTCCCCCTCCCCCCTCTCGGAATGTAGGGTGTCCCACTTAATCCCCTCTCTCCCCCCTCTCCGCACACTTAACTCCGCCGCCCTTGTCCTATTCACCGCCGCCCCCCTCGTGTCCAATTCCTCACCCCTTGTCCTATTCCTGGTCCCCCTCTTTTCGGGAAGCCGGAGCTTATTGGGGGGCGGTCCTCCCCCTTCAGTGGGAATCCCACCTTCGAATACCGATCCCCCTCGTCCCTTATAATGTACCGGCTGAGGTCATTTTGCCGTTGGATTTTCTCCGTCCCCTCTCCCTTCTAAATCTTCTTTACCTTGTCCGGCCAATAACTCTATATGACTCCGATTCCCTCCACTAGTGATAACATAACTCGGGAATTAACCAACCGAGATACCAAGTGTATAAATGTATTCCTCTACAGAAATATATTCTAACTACGCCTGTAAATTCAATACTCTGTCTGTATTACTCCCTATAACTTTGTATGATTCCTAGTCTTTCCCTCTGTTAACTTGATTAAGCATAAAAAAAATTCGTAGAAACCGACCGCAAACTCGTATTTTCATAGAATTAAATATTTCAAGAAAACCCTCGATTTCATTGGGGGGAAAAAAAACCAAAGCTTTTCAACATTAAAACATAGTTTCCTCCCCCAATCAGCAAAATATAAGTAACATTGACTACAGCGTTGAAAAAGTGGAAGTGGAAGTGGAGTGGCAGCTTTCACTGTTGTTGACATCGTAAAAAAATATTGGTTCTCAAAGTTCCATTCCCGATTGATAAAACTCAAGGTTTCCAAATTTAGGTAAAGTTTGCTTTTCAAAGGGGTTTTACATGTGTCAAACCTTAATTCTTGAAAATCTCAGACACATTCGATAGAAAGTTTTAAGTTCATTCCAACGGGATCCGCAAATTTGAATTTACAATGCAAATTGGGGTTTATGATCGTTTTTAGTGACAAAACGTCGAAAACACGAAACAAAATCTTCAAAAATTAAATTATGCGAAAACTAATCGTTTAAATAAAAAGCTCTAAGAGGAACTTTCGATCAAAACTAAACTCTAAAATCGACTCCTTAATCACTGACCACCTTATGCGGGACACCGTATATTAGGGTAAAGTTCTCGCCGTCTTACTCGTGCTGTTCTGTTGAAAAAAGCGATTTTAAAAATCAAAAACGCTGCAAATTATTACACAAAGGTTTATTATTTATGTATTAGACAGCTCTTCTACGTAGATCTCTGGTCCATAATTATTAAACGCCGCTTATAGTACCTGTATTTAGTATCAGAACTCGGAGCTTCGGACCACACAAATGGGTTCAATCCATTACAGCAGCGGAATCTCACAACTTTACGCTTTTTAATATAGTTGATAAACAAAACAATTTATTACCAAGTCATCTTTCCAACACATAAAAGTGTCACCTATACTGTATATTGATATCATTTAATTGGTCAAATTTCAAAAAAATGTGCTGACAAAATCACTGAAAATGGCTAAGAATCGTTAAATTGATATTTTTTAGCATAAGATTGGTCAAATAAAGTTTATCAACTATGAAATAGAACATTCAACAATTTATGTACGAAATTAAGCTAAAAACTTGAACTCCATTAATTTTGTTTTAAAAAATCTATAAAATTGCAAAAAATAGCCTAAAATCCAAAATCTCTTTTTGAATAGAAGAGTATCATTTAAAATACTTTTTTTTTCATAAAATTAATAGCTAACATTTTCTTTTCACTCATAAATCTCCAATTTCTATACAACTTGAACGATACAAAAAAAGACACTTTTTCACCTATTTTTGGCTCATTGCACCCATGGGTGTGGAGCGATCGAGCTGGCGAGAAGTTAGGACCAACTAGACCCCAAGTGGAGTCTATGTGCGAAAGAACAGATTTTTTAAGTCAATTCTAAGGCCTTTTGTAGCCCGGACAGCGAGCGGCGGACGGGAACGGCGGACGGACATTTCAAATTTGGATTCTACTCACCTTGAAAGGTAAAGTGACAAAGTTTGAGGGGGTGGTTATAAAAATTTTTTGCTATACGATCACATACCTAGGCTTATTATTGGAAATAATAAACCAAAATTAAGCAAGGAACATTTTGTCACTACGAGGTGAGCATGATTTGTCTAACGCCATTGCAAGGAGCGTGTCTACACAAATATTGCCAAATTCCGTATGTAAATTCAAAACTCTGGCTGTATGACTCCCTATAAATCTGTATAATTCGTATCCCCCCCCCCCCCTCCTTCTCTTACACTGTTACTGAAATATTTCGGGGTTAAACTAACCGAGTTACCAAGTATTTTTATTCCTCCTCTACAAAAATATTCTCTATTTAGGTACGTCTATATGATAACTTTCCGATTCCAATTCTCTCCTGCTGTTAATATGACAACTGTATGACCCTCCCCCCCTCTTTCACCCTGTATGACCTCCTATAACTCTTCATAACCCAAATTCCATTCCAATGTTAATGATAAATTGGGGAGTTCATCCAATCGAGTTACCAACTGTGTGACTGATCCGATTCTCTCCTGCTATTAGTGATATGCCAACTGTTAACAATATTTCACCATGTATGACCTCCTGTACCTCTTTATGACTCAAATTACATTCCAATGTTAATATTAATTTTGGGGGTTCAACATACCCAGTTACCAACTGTGTGACTCCCCATAACTCCGTATGGTTCCGATTCTTTCCAACTGCTAATAATATGCCAACTGTTAACAATCATTCACCCTGTATGACCCCCTGTAACTCTTTATGTCTCCAATTCCATTCCTATGTTAATAACAAATTTGGGGGTTTAACCAACCGAGTTACCTACAGTGTGACTATTCCCATTCTCTCCTACTGTTAGTAATATAGCATTTCCAAGCCAAATGAAACCTTTTCCAAGTCAAATGAAACCTTTTCCAAGTCAAATGAAACCTTTTCCAAGACAGATTAAACCTTTTCCAGACCAAATGAAACTTTTTCAAAATCAAATGAAACCTTTTCCATATCAAATTAAACCTTTTCCAAACCAAATGAAATCTTTTCAAAACCAAATGAAACCTTTTCCAAATCAAATCAAGTTTTAAGCTTTCCCCGGATTTTGTTAATTCGCTCAGGCGCTCGTCCCGGATCGGGCCTCCTCGCCCGAACGTTTGTCGCCCGTTGAAGGTGGTTTTCGATTCTTCAATCACTGCGACCAGATTGTTGGTTGCGAATCGGGCTTCCGTTCCTTCTGTCTTTTCGTCCATGTCATCCGACAGAACACAAATGCAGCGTGATTACTTGAAGAAGCTTAGATCTGAATTAAAGACGAAAAATGATAACGGTGAGCCAAGTACCATCAAATATAGGTCCGGAGTACCAACTATCGTTCCCCTGGATAATACTGCGCGCCTTTCAAAACCTTCAAAAAACTAACTACTAAGCCCATTTTACTAACAGGTTATTACCAGAATATCAGAGGAATAAATACCAAGCTATCAACTTTACATCATCAATCTCCACTATTGTCATTTGATTTTATATTTTTCACCGAAACATGGCTCTCCCCTAATGTCGATTCAGCTGAATTACGACTCCATCAATATAGAATTTTTAGAACCGATCGTTCTCCGTCAAACAATTTAATAAGGTCAGCTGGCCCTGGAGGTGGAGTGATGCTGGCAGTTTCCAACAGGCACCGTGCTGTTCGGTGGGATTCCCCGGATGTAGCTGAACATGTGTTCGTTATTTTACCTGATCTAAAATTAATCCTGGGGTGCATTTATCTGCCTGGAATTCAGCCCGAACAAGTAATCGATTCCCACCTGAGTGAGCTTGACTCTGTTTCTTCACACTACCCTGACTTCGGAATTGTGTTGGTTGGCGATTATAACTTGCCAGCTATAAACTGGATGGATGTATCCACGGTTGATTTTGGCGATGGTTTAGGTAGGAAAGAGAGACTGCTATATGAGTCTATGTTGCTCCATGAACTTGTTCAACTCAATACCATCACAAATGTCTCCGGTAACATCCTAGATTTTCTACTTACCTCTGTGCATGGTTCGACTGTCATGACTTCTTTGCCTATTATGCCAGTTGATGTCGCTCATCCACCATTCGAATTTTCTATCCCCAGCTCAACCCAAAATGGGAAGTTCTATCCGAATTCCCAATTTAATTATAATTTTAAGCGAGGAAATTACTTGGCCATGAATAGGTATCTCAGTTCTATTGACTGGTCTATTTTGAGGGATTCAACTACGGAAAGAGCAGTGGATGAGTTCTACACGATCATCATGGATGCCATTGATAAATTTGTGCCCAAAACCAAGTGCTACTCCAATTCATTTCCTAAGTGGTTTGATCGGGAACTGATCAGTCTCGTTCGACAGAAAAACCTCGTTCATGCAAGGTACAAGATGTCTGGATCAATTGATGAATACAAATTGTTTTCATCGCTTCGTGGTCGCTGTGAAATGATGTCTGAGAGGCTACACAAAGAGTATCTTACGGAAGTGCAGAAATCCATCCCTGATGATATTAAAGCGTTCTGGAACTATTTCAATTATAAGAATGGAGGTAATAGCCTTCCTAACAATATGTCTTTAGAGGGGGTTTCTGCCTCTGATCCTCATCAGGTTGCTGAGTTATTTGCGCATTATTTCTCCAGTGTTTTTGATCCTCCTGTTACGGAGCCCCCGATTTTTCCCGTCAGTGATGTCTCACCAATCGGATTGATTGTGATAAAATATGAAGACGTTCTCCATGAGCTTTTGCACTTGGATATTCGTAAGGGAATGGGTCCAGATGGAGTTCCTCCAATTCTGCTTAAGGAATGTGCGCCAAACCTCGCTTACCCATTAACATTTCTTTTCAACTTGTCCCTGTTGTCTGGCCAGTTTCCCAATCGATGGAAGACTTCCTACATCACCCCAGTCCCTAAATCTGGAGATAAGTCACTTGTCACTAATTATCGCCCAGTGTGCTCTTTATCTACCACTCCAAAGCTGATGGAAAAGTTGATCGTTGCTCAGCTCTCTGTCAGGTTTGATCCATTCATTGTTGAGCAGCAGCACGGATTCGTTCGCGGTCGTTCAACGGTTACAAACCTCCTGCAGTTTCAGGATTATGTGATGAGCGGTTTTCGGAATGATTGTCAGACAGACCTTGTTTCGACGGATTTCTCTAAAGCATTTGACAAGATATCCCATGGACACCTTCTTTCACTTCTGGAATCAATTGGAATATTTGGCTCACTCTTACATTGGATTGAGTCCTACCTCATCGGAAGACGACTTTGTATCAGATTGAGAGGGGCCATCTCTTCATCGTTCGTGGCATCATCTGGAGTTCCCCAGGGAAGCCATATCGGACCTTGGTTCTTCCTGTTGGCGATCAACAGTGTTGTTGATTATCTTGGGCCTGATGTTCATTGTTTATTGTACGCAGATGATCTGAAATTGTACCGGCATTTCGATTCTCTTCTTGACGGTGAAATCCTGCAACGGGCGGTGGCTCGTTTGAGTGTTTGGTGCACTAAGAACAGTTTGCGACTTAACCCGGCTAAGTGCTCTGTAGTTTCCTTTCATCGTTCTGTTAGCACATGCCAATTCCCATATATTCTGGAAGGCTCTCCTCTCTCTCGAGCGACCGAGACTATGGACCTGGGAGTCTTGTTCGATGACCGACTCTCTTTCTCCAGGCATATTGGCACAGTGGCAAGCCATGCCATGCAAGCGTTAGGCTTTCTGAAGCGTCACACCCGCGAATTCACTGATATTAAGCCGATAGTTGTGCTATATAAGGCGTTGGTCCTCCCAAAACTTGAATACGCATCAACGGTGTGGAGCCCATTTTATACAGTCCACCGGCATGCCCTCGAGAGAGTTCAGAATAAATTCCTGAGGTACGTCGGATTTAAGTTGGGGATCCCGTCCGACGAGATCAATTATTCTTCCCTGTTGGAGACCTGCAGAGCCCAACCACTGGACAAAAGAAGAATTCTTGCCGATTTGGTGTTCCTGCATAAGCTGCTAAATAATAAAATCAATTGCCCATCTCTACTTGCCAAGTTCCAGCTTTCCACTCCTCGTCTTACCAGTCGCCATCCCACCTTGTTTCACGTCCCGTTCTCAGCATCTAATTATTTAATAAATTCCCCCTTAAACCGTATCCGCCGTTCAGCCAATTTACTTCTCCACCTTCATCCCGATTTTGACTTTTTCAATAGCTCTGTATCCCAACTTAGATCACTTGTATTATCATCCCCTGTTTTATTTTGATTTTAAATGTTTATCGAATTTCAATAGTATGTATATATTTTTCTTCCATTTTTCATTCACTTGACACACTGTTTTTTTTTTCTTGAATACCTGTATTATTATTTTTTTCTCAAATCTGTATCATGTTTTTCCTTGTAAATTGGGCTTGCCCGTACTCATATAAATAAATAAATAAATAAATAAATGAAACTTTTTCCAAACCAAATGAAACCTATTGAGAAAGTGAAATGAGGTACCTAAATGGGTAGGTACCCACTCACATTCAACAGTCAGAAATTTCTCAAACTTACTTGTTTCCTATTCTACTAAGGTGAGATCCACTTCGGTAACCCTATGCCTGAAATTCATCCAATTTTCATTTTGTCAACGTCTTTCGATGATAGGTACTATTGCATCTACCTGCAACTTGCAGGGTACCTACCTATCTAGGTACCTCAGTTCACTCATTAGCGAATTTTTGAAGAAAATTAAGCTATTGTTCTCGCCTCAAAATTTTTGAAAACATTTTATGCAGAAATCCGTTTCAGGCTATTCTGAATCATATTCTGAAGTTTAACACATTTTTTTATGTATGTATGTATGTGTCATTCCGGACGATAACTGTCCGTAGAATTGTGCTAGAAACTTCAAACAAATTTTAAAATGTTAAGGACACAAAACGAAAGTTCAAGTTCGTTGGCCAGCATGATCGGATTACATCTTCGGGTTGAAATTTTAAAAAATTTAGTCAAAAATTTCAAAATAGCCTGTTTTTGCGATTTGTTGTGCGAAATAATTTTTTCAGCATACTAACATATGGTATATTCGGAATCAGCGTAAAATTTCCTACAAGAATATGTATCAAGTTTTCAAAAATTTCAAAGTTGAAAAATCAGTCAAAAATCGAAATAATGCCGTTCGCTAGTTGTAAAAATCGGTAATATTTGCTTGAAACATTGTCCAAATTCAGATTGAACTACTCTTATGTTGCGACTGAAATGTCGAAGATTTCTTCAAAAATTCGCTCATGGGGTCATGCTGCATGACTGGACTTTTTTTCAATAGGTTTCATTTGGTTTGGAAAAAGTTTCATATGATTCGGAAAAAGTTTCATTTGGTTTGGAAAAGGTTTCATTTGGTTTGGAAAAGGTTTCATTTGGTTTGGAAAAGGTTTCATTTGACTTGCAAAAGGTTTCATTTGGCTTGAAAATGCTATATACCAACTGATAACAATCTTTCACCCTGTATGACCCCTTATAAAGCTTCATCACTTAAATTCCATTCCAATGTTTTTAGTTAATTTGGGGGTGAAACGAACCGAGGAACCAAGCATAATTAGTGGAAATACTTTCCATTTACGTCTGTAAATTCGTAACTCTGTCTCTATGACTCCCAGTAACTTTGCATGATTCTGATTCTCTTCAACTGTGAATATTATGCCAAATGTTAACGATCTTTCACCCTGTAACTTCTCATTATCCTATAACTTACTATTATAAATTTATTTCTTCGAATCATTAATTCTTTTTGTACAATTTATTAAATTTGCTACCTCCTTGGAAAACAAGGATGGATTTTTGTAATATATAATAATATTCGCCCTTTATGTTTTTTGAAGACTAATAAAACAATTTCTATTGAATATAGAATAACTTTCTATATCCAGGAATCGAACCAGCATTTTATCGAAGTTATTGATACATTACGTGTAGTCGCCACTATGCCCCCCCCCCCCTCCCCCTTCCAAACACGGCAGAGGTTTATCTGTCGTAGGTATCCAAAAAACTGGGATAAGCAATACGTGTGAGTAATTATATTTATGCGGTAGGTAGTAACTAACTAAAATCGTATAAACTCGCATCAAATGGCCCATTTGTACTCACATAATATATACGCGATAGCGCCAAAGTTTGCATTAAAGGTGTAAACTCCAAAAATTGCCCGCACTAAAAACTTTATTCTTAATTACCCGTAAGCGATGAAAGGAGGAGAAAAAATGACCGCCGTAAATCCTGGGTGAGGAAAAGAAACCCCACACCCCTCCCACCACTATGGTGCCCCTTTAAACGCCCCAAAGTTAATTTACTCATAGCCGACGGGATTTATTGGCGTATAAAACCGCTCCCTGCGCCCGTTATGACGTTGATGGTTTATAATTAGGGTTAAATGGTGTGTGAGAACGAGTTGAACTGCTTTAGAAAAGGGCTTCCTTTTGCTCTCCCCGCCCTTCCTTCGAAACAACTTGGAGATCCGAGGACCCTATAACCTTCCGGTAACCTTCCCTCTCATGTAAATGAATTAACTTTGCCCCGTTGGAGCTGTTAGCCTTTCCCTTCCTCTTCTGCAGCGGAGGGTCCACTCATTGCCGACAATTAATTGGGGTACTTAAATCTACCTTAGGAGAAACGGCTGCGAACCCCACTCGGAGCTCAATTAGGCTGGTTGATGGTGAACACGGATTCCTAAGTCTTTTCCAATTCATTTAACGGGACTGGGATTACACTTTCTCGCTCTTTGATGAATGTTCCTATTACCCCGTCCTGCGGAGAGAGGGAACACTTCATTCGGTTAGACAAACAAGCGAGAATCACTGATTCTTGACTGTTAGTTTTTAGAATGTACCCTAGTTATCCACTACTCCAACTAACCTACCTAATTACCCAGTGTATTTATTTTCTGCAATCATTGAAAACCACGATGGACTATTTCAGACGATTTTTTTCCTAGTGCATATTATGAGCATTAACCCGACTGATGGAGACAGTTGTCCAAATTTTTCGCATTTTGTAGCACTGCACTTTAGTAACAGATTTTGCTTCTGATTCTGCCTATAGGTAGCGAAAGCTTTGTTTTAACTGAAGGGATATATTAATTTGTTTTCGCCAACCCCCCCCCCCCCCCTCTCTCTCTCAGTATGTGTGTGTGTTTTTTCAACTTACAACGTTTCTCCACGCAAGCGGTTTCTGCCATTCAATCTCTTCCCTGAAGGCATCACTATAAGCAGCTGGTCTAGGATACAATCCCGGCAAACAGCCGTGAGGCCTCTCTCGCATTTCCGAAAGGCGTTGAGCAGCAGACCGCCATTCAGCAATCCTCTCCCGGGTCTTCCGGTCTTCTTGAAGACAAAGACTGAAGTGTTGAGGCTGAAGTATTGACGGTTTGAGATTGCCTACCTGCGGGATCTGGTGACGCGGGCTGTAAAGGGGTCTGAAAGCTTAGAGTGTTCTGGTCTATGTATGTACAAAGGATCTTTCCAAGGGGTGAAGAGACAACCGTGACGGAGCATCAGGGAGGGGTTCCCTTAACGGTGATGCCTCATAGAAGTCACAGAGCGTCAAAACCAGCAAGAAGGCGGGTCCTGAAGTTGTGGAGGAAGCATCCGGCTCGTGTAGCAGAAAGAGCTGGGCATGAGCAAGTATTGCCCCTTCTCTAGGAGTTTGTGGACTACTGGGAGCCAATCTTGAGTGCTCCCATCAGCCAAAACTCTGGTGACACTGTGGTACCCCCAATTTCCACCAGCGGTTCCTAGCGCAGCATTATGTGCATGCTGGTGCTTCATGACGAGGCACATAACTGCCGTGTCAAAAAGCACTTCTGCTGGACCTGATGGAACAAATCACCAAAGTCAGTCAAGCAGCTCATTTTCAATCTGTTGCTTCTATCAGAATTACCCCCGAAAGAATAGGCCTATGCCTGAACAATTTTTATCCCAAAAAAGGGCCTACGGTTGTCTTATAGGTCTGGAGGGAATATAAGTCTAAAAAAATGGTATTATTATTATTAAATGGGGTTTATTATTATTTTTAGATAGTGGTAGAAACTGGGGGTTAGAGCAACCGTCATCCAACCCCCTTCCCATTTCAATTCACCCTTAGCATCATACCCTATTTCAAACAGTCTCCCTTGAGACATGTCCAGATCGTGAGGCTATTCTACGTGCAAAAGGGTCGAGGGAACGTGGGGTGTTGGGGTTTCATCCTTTGTGAAATCTGTCGATATTTGACTCCAAACGGGAACGGGGGAACTGCGGGTGAACCGAAGGACCGGAATGAATTTAATATAAAAGAGGGATGGAGAGAAAAGACTGAGAACTGACAAGGGTAAACGAAATAATAATAAAATGGACAATACTATGTCATTACCATTCACCCACTAGATATTTTCGTAGTGGGAATAAAATCTGAGAATCATACGTTTTCATGGATTACTATCTCCAGATTGTGTTAGTTATGAATATTCAGAAAATGGAACATGACATCGACAGAGACGTTCTAACAACAAAGGTAGTGATGAAATCATAGCTTTATTAGGGATTGCATGAAGAAACTAAAAATCGGTAACGAGGGATTAGGCACAAATCTTCCTCGCATACGTAACACAGTAATTTGCTTGCATAGGCAGCGGAAATACTTTCGAGAGATGAACAATTTGTTGTCTCCAAAATCAACATTTTGGCTCGCATTTTACGTTTCAGAACATTCTGAACAACTTTCGTTCCGTATTTGTCTGTCTGTTTGTGTGTGTCTGACGTGTGCCCACTAACAAGCTTAATTTCCACATTTTCCATCCAAGTCGGGTCAGGAAGTAGATATCTGCTATCAGTTTCATCGTTCCCACAATTAATGCATTAGCGAACATAAATTCCATCCAGCATCTTTTTCTCAGGCCCTTTACGTCGTACCTCGATAAAATTCGGAGTAAAGTAAGGATAACACGATTTAGGCATCCCATATACATTTTAACGTAATCTAGCGCGAGCGCGTTTTTAGTGGCTCCAGCGCATGTGTAAACGTGAAATCCTGTACAATGCTCAATGTAGTCTCCACCGTATGCGATGCATCTGTAGGTACCTTCTAGAGCGAGTCCAGGATCAGTTCTTACATAACGTGGCCAACGTTACATTAACGTACATTATGGGGTCCTGGTGCTGTAATGCAGTGATCCTGATTGCGAAGCGCGAAGTCCCGAGTTTCGATAATAAATATACTAGGTATAAACGGGGTTTAATAATTACGGACCAGTGTTCTGCATAGAAGTGCTATCTCATATAGAAATAATAAACATTTGGCGTTTTCTATTTCATGGTGTACCCCCTACTCCTTTGAGGGGAGTTTTGTAGAAAACAAAAATGTGTTTGTCAAATTTTGTAGACGCTGGCCAGGCCATAATATTCTCAACCGATTTTCGAGATTTTTCACCTGTTCGATCCCAATTTAAGTCTAGTTGAACAAAAAGTTAGGAAAATTTTGAATTACGAGTTGGAAGAGGGGTAAAACCGAAGAAACGTGTTTTTTTTTTTTTTTTTTTAAATCAAACTTTGTCAATTCCACCACGATCCTGTACCTTTACAACTCTCAACCGATTTTCGTGATTCTTCTTTTTTTTGTTCATCTATGTTTTTCGTCTAGTTTTTAAACGTATATCAAGAGTTTCAAATCTCAATATGGAAGGGTGTGAATCGAGGGGGTAATAGTAATAAATCGCGATTCTTTAGCTATTCTCGTCAGATTTTCGTGATTCTTTTATTGTTCAATTATGAATTTGGTCTAGTTGTAGAAAATGTGTAGAGATTTTCAAATTTCATGGAGGAAGGGAGTCAATGGAGGGGGCGATAGCGATAAATACCGATATTTTCACTACATTCATCTGATTTCCATGACAGTTTTTATCAATTGTTCGATCCAGATAGTTAGTTAAAGATAAAGTTAGATAAAGTTAGTCCATGTGCAACCTTGGAATTTCCAAATTTACTGTTGGTGAAGGGGGTAAATGGAGGGAAGGGAGGCGTGATTCAGATAAATCATGATATTTTTGTTCTTCCCTCATATTCAAATTCTCACCAGAATTCAATTCCTGTAATGCATGCATAACTTGCCAATAAGTTTTTACAAAGGTACCTTACACCTTTAAGTGTGAGATGAAAAACTCGGTCAGTGACAGGTCTCTGCTTAGTGGAATTACTTGTAGCTGCAGTAAATGGACGTGGGGTATTAGAGAACGGGGGATAACTCGAAATTGGTCACTGGACTGAGTTCGACAGGTTCATCTAAAGTTGGCCTGAGTTTAGTTGGGCCTATGGAGAGGAGGGTGAGGAGTAGTGGAAGAGAGGGCTCTCACCTGCAGAGATATCAGCTTGAAGATGTGGCAAGTGGAATTGGGAATGGTCACTCGTTTGGGCTGGTTGTTAATCCAAGTATAAATACCAAGTTCCTTCTCGGTAACTGTTTGTCAATAAAACATCTACAAGTTCCTTCCCAGCTTTCCAAAATCAAAAATAATTAGGGCGAATTAATCTCTGAACTTTTTCTTTTCTACCATAGAAACCGTTCCAACCGCGCTCGTCAAATTGTTATTTGGGGTGTACTTTTAGCCCTGCCCCCCCTTTCAAAACAAGATTTCTCCACTTCAGATCATCGTTTTATAATTTTAAAATATTTAAATACATTTTAATAAAATTTAAAAAAGGGAGAATATTACATAGACTATAAGTGCCCAAAAAATTTTATTGTGTTTCCCAATGTATGTAGATATATTGCCCTCCTAAGGTATTTGTCCTATCTGCATTTTTCACATTTTGAGATAAACGACTCTTTCGATATTCCTTGCAACGTAGAATTCTGGGAATTGAACTGGTATATTCTAAGGGGTGGTTGTTATTTTTGGAGAAAAGTGCAGTAATCCAAAATGCTTATTAGTAGTAATTAACAAAATTATTCAGACGGGACGTTTTATCCTAGGTGTAATTGTTAGTTTGTAGGACGTTTTAACCTGGGAGAGAATGTTTGTTGGGGCGTTTTAACCTAGGAGTTGAAAGCATTAGGATACTAATTTATTATGAACTCGTGTCACTTAAATTGCCTATGACTACAAATTAAATGAAATGCAGAAGACCTTTGGATCATGGAACATGGAAAACGAAGCCGTTGGTAGGGAAATGGAACTTCTTCAGACCAAGGGCCCCTTGCGAGGCCCGAAGGGCCGAGTTTATGTATCTAAAGTTATTTTTAAATAAACAATACTTTGAAATGAAATTTATTTGAATGGAAAAGTACAAACATAAAACGTGAAAGATGTTAATATAAAATGCCGAGAGCTGTATAGTCAACAAAACGGACGACGAAGGGTTGCCGAAAAACGGATAAAATCTTTTCATTTTACTCATTCATCTCTCTTTTTCAAGACAACTAAGCGATGGTGGTACATAGCTACTGGCTACTTTGCCTGCACATAATTCGACGTTCGTTCTCATTCAATCTGGCAAATGGTTGATCCAACAAAGATACGACCAAGACCATCTTCGGCTAGCCACCGAAACAAAAAAGGCACGAAAAACGAAAGAAAAAGGCACCTTCAAAAATAATCAGCGCCATTGTTTCGCAGAGAAGTCATTATTAAATGAAATGGATGAGACAACCAGTAAGGGGTTGTAAAAACTGCACAGTCGTGCAAAATCAAAAACAATAGGGTTAAATGGGATGAGCGGAATGAGCGAAGGAGGTTCAGGGGGGGGGGGGGGGGGTACGAGGTTGTTCAGCCGAAAATTGCCGATTGGAAAAACCGTAGATAACACGCAGCAGGCAACAGGCCGGGGTTTCGCCTACCCACTTTCGTTGCTTTGGAAGGAAGAGCTAGGCTGATCATGAATGAAGTTTGTTCAAGGTCAGTCGAACACAAATTTTTTGAATGGGAATTCAAATGCGATGGGCATCATCGACATTTACCGCCTAACCGTGCCGAATGTCTCAATACACATTTAAATAGACAAAGTTTTCAACAATTTGGATTTAAAAATTTTTGGAGCCATTCCAATAGCTTCACTGTCTACAAAAATTCGCGAAAAAAAGAGCTTTCCGTTGCTTGAGATTGTTTTTATTCCAAACAGTTCATTCGACTGCCTTCATATTTTAACGTGGTGTGTTCTTGATAAGGTTCTTGGGAAGGGTGCGTGAAAAGGATATTTTCGGATTCCATTCAAAACGGACCAGACACAATTTTTTGACTGAAGAACAACACGTACGATTTCCACATACAAATTTGAATGGTCAGCGAAAATGGGAAAATGAATTATTTCTCAAGTCAAAGGAAGTTTATCAAAAATGAACTAAATCATTGAAAAATTATTAAATAAAATTATGGTGAAATTATTCTTAAATTGCATTATATTTGCTGACAAATTCCTGAAAACTGCCAAAATTGGTTGAACTCCAAAATCACTTTTGAATCGCCGAATATTATTTAGAAGGTGTTTTTTTCTTTCATAGAAACGGGAGTTAACAATACCTTTGCACCCAAAGTGCTTACATTTCAAAACATTGTAACTTCTTGTAATATGATAATTTACAAAAATTCGTTCTTACGATCATGCTGAATGACTAGAGACTTTGTTTGCAGTTGCAAAGTACCTAGTCATAGAACCGATCTCGAAGTTAATCAAAATGAGAGCAGTTTGTTTGGGCTAGATTGTACAGCACACACATTGCGGGATACTTGGCCTGTTCAGTGACGGTGTGTGCAATTAAACTGGAAATCAGGTCTGGTCTCTTCAGATAAGGTCGCGGGTGTTCGTAACAAAAGCGTCCCCTCCGATTGTCCGTTCTCGTAACCTCCGCTGTGATTACATACACTCAAGGTTACCAACTAGATATCAAACTCTACCTCGTATATGTGGGCGCCATCTTAGGGTTCGAATTGTACTTGGAGGAAGTCGCTCCTAAGGAACGCTGTAACGCGATACTCCCTTCCCCACCACACGTCTGATCTCGCAAGTTATAATTGGTTCCTACCCTCAACCACCGGGAAGAGGAAAGGCTCTGTATGTGTACCTTCTTGGGAAGCGGATTGGGATTTGAATTAGAATGAGGAGTGAGCGGGGGGTATATCCACTGCGTAGGAATACGATCCTCATATTGTCTCTTAGCACGTTCCTCCTTTATGTATGAGTTATAGCTCCAATGTAATACAACTTGCGCCCGCGTTTAGTTTCAGAAGCTCTCACACACCTCAGGTAATATCGCTATCCCACTTTACAGAAGCCTTCCTCCTGCTTGAGAGAGTTGCACTTTTTTCTTCGAATGGTGCATTCAGCAGTTATTGTTTGAAACCAATACTCTTAGGCAATTAAGTTTTCCAGCTATCGAGTAATAGAAGCAATAATTCTATGAAGAACTCAGGTTAATAGTCCAGTTCTTCCAAATGTTTTGATGCTTAATGGAGCAAAATCGGTTGAACCATTACATATCGGCGCTATATAATCATGATTACCCAAGACATCCTAATTAACCTTCAACGGCTACACCCGTCTCTGAGTCGTGAGCCACCTCTTCATACCCCTCCCTGAACACCTAGGAGTGACGAAGGGAGCCAGCCCCCTCAGTATCCTCCTAGCTCACGAAGACGAAGGTTAGGTGGGTTTTTTTTAAAGCTTTTATTGCATCGAGTAATCTCATTAATAATATAAAGCTGATTTATATTTCTACAATACACTATTCAGGACCTAAGATGCATAACTTTGTCCCTTTTCTCTCGAACATATCACATCCCCTTCCTACACAAGCTCATGCGGTTTCAAACGCTTAAGGCGTCGAGTTAGATCTTGCACATCCAGGAGCTTTACAGCTTCCTCATTCACATGATCTTTTAGTCTGTCAAGATGAGCCGTTGCTCGCTTTTTGATCACACTGTCAACTTGAAGTTCACGGTGGAGTGCCTCATTTCGGAAGTACCACGCTGCATCGTAGTACAGAATTCTGGAATCGTTGAATGATCTGTCTATTGGTTGGAGCTGTGCAGCCCCACAACTGCGCTCCATACATCCAAACTGGCTTGAGTACTTGATTGTAAAGAAGCAGCTTGTTACATATGGTAAGGGTGGATCGTCGGCGGATTAGCCAATACATCCTTTTAAGTTTCAATGCGAGCTCTGTTCTCTTCTTTTTGACAGGTTCCTTCCACCTGAGCTTGGCGTCTAGCGTCATGACCAGGTATTTGGCTTCATTCGCGTAGGGAATTGCCACGTTGTTGAGGAAAGCAGGGATGTAGTTAATCTTCTGGTTGGTAAAATCAACGTGCACCGACTTGGCCTCATTCAATTTGATCCTCCATTTCGTTGTCCAAAGACTGATTTTGGAGATGGACTTATAGAGTTTTGATATTGATTCATTATTGCGGTCACCAACATCCAGGACAGCAGTGTCGTCTGCAAATGTTGCTGTGGTGTTATGTTCAACTTCTGGTAAATCGCTGGTGTACAGAAGGTACAGGAGTGGGTTAAGGTGGGTTGACTTTTTTTTCCGATGTTATATTTTGCAATCAATCATTTCGACTCAGGCTTGTTCTTCAACTGATTCGTATAGGATCGTGGACTTATATTCCACGTAGCAATATGTGAGGAAGCTATGTTGCTCACCCAACTCGGTAGAAGTTATTTAGGTTCTTCAAATGCAACGCATCAACTCATCCTACCATCATCACTGCACTCAAACATGCCCTCTCTCGTTCTGTCATGTTCTTGTTTTGTTTGGGGTACTTCAGGAAAATCGAAAAATGATTCATCTTTTGTGTAATTTGTGATAAATGCTTCCCAGCCCTGACATCATTAAACGAGAATAAAAAAATCAAGCAAGACTGGTGGACACTTCGTGAGACTGAGTATAATGAACATTTTTGTTAGAATTGCGGATTACTGTACTAAATATTCAATTTTGCTGAAATAAAGCTAACTTTTTCAGATTTTTTTTCGCATTCATGAAGCAGCCTATCCCGAAATATATATTTCCTTGGTATTGATGGCAAAACGTGTAAAAATCAGGGAGAAAAATTACGAAAATCAGTGACCCGACTGAGAGACGGCGTGTACCTTCTAAACATCACCAATATGTGTACCCGTTGAAGGTTAAACAACAAAAATAAGACACCAAAATTCTTTCATTCTGCAGCTGATGCAAATTCTCATAGCTCGCTCAAAAAGAAGGATTGCTAGTGAGATGTATATCCACCGTGAAGGAATAGGTACTCTCCTCATATTGCCTCCCAGCACGTTCTTCCCTTATGTACTTATTACAGCTTCAATGTAATTCAACGTGCGCTCACGTTTAGTTTCAGAAGCTCTCGCACACCTCAGGCAATATCGCTATCCCACTTTACCGAAGCCATCTTGTTTGAAAGGGTTGCACTGTTTTTTCGAATGGTGCATTCAGGAGGTATTGTTTGGAAGCAAATCTCTCATATAATCAAACAGTTTATAAATGATCGAGTAATAATGACCTAATTCAATGAAGAACTTATGTAGGTTAATAGTTCAGTCCTTCCAAACCACGATAATATTTCGTAAGTATAATATTATACGGGTTGTATAATCATGGATCCCTTGACGTTCTAATTAAACGATAAATGGAAATACCGGAATTCATTCATTCTGAAGCTTACCTCAAATTAATTCTCATAGCTCGCTGTATAACATAGAGGATGGTCCGTGAGATGTACATCCACCGCGTAGGAATACGATCCTCATACTCTCTCCTAGCACGTTTCTTCCTTATGTACGAGTTATAGCTCCAATGTAATACAACTTCCGCCCGCGTTTAGTTTCAAAAGCTCTCACACACCTCAGGTAATATCGCTATCCCACTTTACAAAAGTCTTCCCCTTCTTGTTTGAGAGAGTTACGGTTTTTTCCAGAAGGTGCATTCAGAAGTTATTGTTCGGAAGCAATGCTCCTAGGTAATTAAATAGTTTTTAAATTATCGAGTTAGGTATGGTGGCTTTAATTCAATGAAGAACTTAAGCAAATAGTTCAGTTCGTCCAGACCACGTTACTGATTTGTAGGTATAATATACAGGTTGTATAATCATAGATCCTCCGACCATCTAATTAAACGACTAATAAAACACCAGAATTCATTCATTCTGCAGCGAGACGGGGGGGGGTATAGACGGTTAGGTGTATACATAATAGGATTACGATCATCATATTGTTTATTTATTTATTTGCCGTCACATTAATTTGTTTGAAAACTGTCAGCACTCAACAATAAAATACAGATAATGGATATAATAATTTAAAAACTCAGATAAAAATGAAGTCGAGACCATTGATGCACCTACGCAAACAACTAAGCAATGGTGCTGGCCACATGCATCCATCCGCCCAAAACGGCGGCTCGTCCGGGGCGTCCCGGCCGAGCCCGGACCCGACCCACCGTGGCGGCCTCCCGAGGGTGCTCATCCATTTCTGAAAGAGCACCCTTAAACACGATCAATAGGAGAATCGCTTCAGGAAGGATTTAACAGGCGAGACCGCCCCCCGGCCAGACCGAAGAGCCCCCCACCGAACCACCAAGCGAACAAAACAGATACACGCAGCCAAACATACTATAAATTACTCACATACCTAACAATCATTCATTCAGTTAGAAGATTTTTTGAAGTAACAAAGACGTATACAAATATATCAATAATAATTATTATGTACACTACATCTAAGTTAAAAGGAAGAAAAAAAGTTCCAGTCATGCAGCATGATCGTATGAGCGAATTTTCGTAAATTATCGTACTACATTATGTTACATTGTTTTGATAGTTAAGGTCACTGAGGGGAAAGAAATTGTTAACTACCTACCAATTTTATGGCGAAAACTCGTTCTAAATAATACTCTGCGATTCAAAAAGAAATTTTGGATTTTTACCATTTTTACATTTTTATCGATTTTGTAGCACAGTTTAATGAAATTTAATTACGATTTTGAGCATAGGTTTGAGCTTTAATTTTTAAATTACCAACTTCATAGTTGATAAACTTTATTTGAGTAATATTCTGCTTAAAAAAAAAAATAATAATAGTAAAAACACGGATGTTTAGCCTTTTTTTGTCATTTTTTGTGATTTTTTTTAGTTCATTTTTTGAAATTTGACCAATTTAGTGTGCTCAAAAAGTTTTGTCCAACGATCTCATCTTTTCTTTTGAAATGCTTGATTTTTTGGTGAAAGAACGAAGTTTTTATCTCAATTCTATCGAGAGTTATCGTCGGGAATGACACATACGTATATATATACATATATAGGTATATATATACATATAAAAAGCGTTAAATCCAGGAATCATTTCAGAATGCCTCAAAACAAATTTCGATGAAGAAAATTTTTGAAATATTTTATTTTAAAATTTTTGGAGCCATTGCAATAGCTTTATTTTCTAAGAAAATTCGCTAAAAAAACAACAATGCTCAACAAATTATCACAGCGTGGTCATAACTAAGAGCTAGCTCGAGTACTTATATCAAAATTCTTTGGCTGCTGACAGAGAGAACTAACTAATGGCTATAATATAAACTAAATCAAGAAAAATCAAGAATAAGGGGTGACAATGTCCTATCGTCAAAATTCAATAGAAAAGAAATCAGAAACTGTATAGAGTTCCGCAGCAAGTAATAATCTTTTCGTAGCTCTCTTGAAGGCCGACGGAGTCAATTTCGATATAGAGTCAGGCAGGTGATTAAAAAGTCGCGGATCAATTTGTAGTGGATTCCCTGTCATAGATGCGGAGAGACTTAAGAAAGGAGGACACAATAATTCTCTACTCCTTGTATTATACGTATGCACGCCTGATCCCTTGGTGAAACTAATTAAACTTTTTTTGACGTATAGCAAACATTGGTGCACGTAGAGGGCAGGCATAGTCAAAGAACCAAGTCGGCGAAAGAAGTCTTCACAGTTCTCACGGCCACCGAGTCCGAAAATAACACGAATAGGTCGTTACCGCTGTTTAAAAACTGCCTTACTCTGAAAGGAGTTGCCCCATAAGAGAATGCAATAATTAAGCCTGCTCAAGAAACAGGCAAAGTAAACAGTTCTAATAGTAGCAAATGAAACTGAGGACTTCAATCGACGTAGCATAAAGTTACAAGACTCCAACACAGTTGAAATTTGAGGAACTTGATTGAGGAATTGTCAATCTTATCATGGATACTATCCACAGTCACGGTGTAATCATTGATACCACGAGTTGATGTTTCGAGTTTAATTGAAATACAGAGAGTAACAAATTCAATCGCTTTTACCAACACAGTGTAATGTATTCCTTCCGAATGTTTAAATGAGAAAATTAAATTGGTTGTTCCAAATACCACGTTCTTGAAGCGTATAATTTACATATAGTCTCCGTATTCTCATAAAACAATAAATAAAACACCCGAATCCATTCCTTTTGAAGATTTGCTCAAATTGTCTTAGCTCGCCCTGAAAATATAGGAGGATTTTCGCTAAGGTGATTCTTGGTTTCATCGCCAAGAATTACGTCCTCACGTTGACTCCCAGAACCTCCTATATGTTAGAGTTATAACTCAAATGAAATACTTCTTGCATGTAATGTAGGAATGTTTAGTTTAACAAGCTCTGACGCACCCAGGTAATACCGCTTTGTCATTTTTTAGCAGCTTCTAAAAATGTGTAATAAAAAAATGTGATCTCGAATTTAGTTTAATTTAGAGTAACAGAGACGCTCCGTGATTGATTTCATGAAGTCAAATTGACTTATTCCTGTTTTGAAGACATAATTGGAACATGAAATGGTTGAACCTTAACCATTTCGCCAATTAAAAGAGTTGATATACAAAGATCGGTACCCACGTAGTGAGCCACATGTTAAACTCATTTTATTTCAAGTAGATTTGTGTTTCACAAGGAATGACGAAATAACAATTTCCAGGAGACATCCAACTCTTGAACGGAGAATTAGCGTCAAGAGCTCACTCAGCTGATTGGGATGGATCAGCAAGTTGAAACCCTATCCTACATGTCTCACAGAGGTTCCGTTTCAAATGTCAGCTTCTTAGGAAAAAAATCATAGAAATTAGCGTTAAGAGCTCACTCAGCTGGTTGGGATGGTTCGTCAAGTTAAAATTTTATCCTATTTGGCTCACAGAGGCTCCGTTCCAAATTTCAGCTTCGTAGGATAAATATCCTAGAAATTGGAATTCTCGAATGACGAAATTAGCTCACGCAGCTGATTATCAATGAAGAAGAAGAAGAAGAAAGGAGAAAAAAGTTTATTGACAAAATAAAAACAAAACAAATGATTCCTTCTGCATTACAAAATAAACAATACCGACATGGTTTTTCAAACCGTCTGTCGGGGGTGTCAGCATTTTAAACTAAAAACTACAATGAAAACAGAATACAATAAAATGAAAAGAAATCAAAAATTAAACTCATGTACCAACGCAGAGCGATATCGCCAGGCTATTTTACTGAAAGCCACCAGTTGAGGCCATCCACCACCATCCAGCAAAGCCACAGCCTCATTCCGAGAAAGCATGGGTTTATTGAAAACCTCAACTCTAAACTCTGCAAGTACTGGGCAAGTACAGAGAAAGTGGTGCACGTCTCGTGTCTATTGCACAGTGCCCACTCCTCATTGCGGTCGGTGTCATACGGCTTTGCATTTAGATGTAACAACTCTCCCCTCAACTTGAAAATCCACCTCGCCGAAAAAATATCCATCACTGGCTCACAAACCAAGCTTGCGGCCTTAAAGTGATTGTCAAGCTCCCTATATAGCGTGAACCTCTCCGAGTCCATAGCCCTCTGCCAGAACCACTGCTTCTTGTGCTCCTTAAACTTCACAATGATGTCAGCTGCTTGATGCCGGATAGATTCAAAAGACAAGGAATCTAACCCATCTATGACACCCAGTCCAGTGGCGAGGCTGCCAAGATGCCCACCTCACTCAGCTGATCAATCTTTTATGCGTCTTCAGTATATTCCTTGAGCTTCCCTCCCGAATTTCAGCTTCCTGTTTTAAATAGGAGACAAAATAGCTTTGGAGTTCTAACACTCTCTCTTGAGCCTCCATCTTAAATTTCAGCTTCCTATTTCGAGGAGACATAATGGCTTTGGAGGTCAATCAACTGATCGATGACCTCTTATGCGTCTTCAGCATTCTCCCTTCAGCCTCACTCTCAAATTCCAGCTTCCTGCGTCGAATAGGAGATAAAATGGCTTTGGAGTTCGCTCAACTGATCAATAACCTCACATGCGTCAGCGGCCCCTGTTACATATTTATCTTCGCCATGTTACAGATAACATCCATAACAAGTTTCATCTAAATCGGACTTCAGGAAGTGGCATTTAGAATGATTTTAAGAGGACAAACATGCATACATACATATAAACATCAACGGACGAAGTGAACACAAGAGCTCTTTTTTTTAAGAAATGCGCTAAAAAGTAAGAAATATACGATCCTATTTGAATAATTAGCTATTCAATTAAGTGTAGTTTCATTATGATAGAATTTTCAAGGATCGTGTGGATTCGATCTAAGACAAACCTTTATTGATTTTGTCGCCGCCGGACGTGTAATTTCCTCTAAGGCTGCAAAATTTGACATAAAATTCACTTTATATAACCCTTGACAGCGGAATACAGGTACACTTCCGTTTTTGACTGATTTCAAAGGCTGATTGTCAATTGGAAACTATAAACCCACTCGAGGGCCGTGCCCCATAACATTTATATCAGCGTTATATTCATATTGTAGATGCCGCAGAGCGATGCGAGCATTCTCATTTCCCCCGAGGAAGTTGAATTCTAATGAAGGCTGTAACGAATCTAAAAACTCACTCCCCAAACAGGAGGAGGCCCCGAAATTATAATCAAGTTTGAACAACTTTCCATTATCTCCATAAAGAAAATTACATTTCGGGGCGTCAAGAGGAAGATTCAATATGAATTTTCTTCTCGCGAGTTTAAAGGATTACGAACTAATTGTGCTGGGGAAAATTGAATCAACTGATGATTATTTTTTGGCGGTGGGAGTGCGGTTGAGTGGTGGTGGTATTTTTTCAAGTGGCATTCAAGGAGACGACTGCCGCAGAAAATGGGGCGGCACAGAGTGGGCGAAATAGCAAAAATTGACAGAAAGATGGACAGAATAAAATATTGTATTTGAATTATTATTATTAGAATATAATAGTTTATATAAATTATTATTACCATTTTTTTACACGAATATTATATAGAGTAGTACAAAATCCATTCTTAATTCAGACTCGTGAAACGATGGTGCTGCCTAACGCAAGGCTTGGCCTTGATGTCTAGCGATGAGTCTGTTGCTAATTTTTATAAGTATACACATATTAAAATTATTTTACAAATTCATTTCAACTGAATTATGTAGGTACCTAACTTTAATTTACGAACAGATTTATAATACTACTAGCCGTGTTACCCACCCGATGGGCAGGAAAATGATCGGTGAATCGATGCGTGACGCTTAGAGGAGAAGTTTGTAGCCGTGTTTTTTCTATTGATTTGATGAAATAAACAGGTGGGCAAGGAAACGGCAATGAAAATTAAATAGGGTATAAGGTGGGGGGTATGAGGGATGATAATTATAATAGGGGTAAACGAACTAGGGATTATTATTTTGATTCGCAGTAATTCAATTCAAAAAGTAAGCAATGCTTCTTATTTTTTTATCTGTTCCTCCTTCTTATTAGTGACCTCCAATTCTCTTTTCTTAGGGTGAAAAGGAGCGAATTTAGCTCACTCAGCTGATCAGGAATGGTCCTATCATTTTATCCGTTTCTCGTTGTCCCAGAGAGGCACCCTATTGAATTTCAAATTCCTAGGGTGAATGGGAGACAATTTAGCTAAGTCAGCTAATCTGATTGAACTTTTGTGTTAAAAAAAAAAATAAAAATAAAAATAAATTCGAATCTGTTCTCGAGTTTGAGCGTGAAGGTGCGCTTATTCGTTTCTCAACGTCCCAGAGAGACTCCCCATCAAATGTCTTTGGATCCGTCATTGCATTCGTCTCTTAATGTTCTAGTGAGGCCGCCTGTCAAATTTCACATTCCTTGGGTTAAAAGGAGCCAATTTAGCTCACTCAGCAGATCAGGAAAAATCCCATCATTTTATTCATTTTTCGATGTCCCAGAGAGACTCCTCATCAAATTTCTAATTTCTAGGGTAAATAGGAAAGATTTTAGCTAAGTCAGCTGATCTGGTTGGAACCCGTCATTGCATTCCTCTCCTAATGCCCTAGTCAGGCTCTCTGTCAAATTTAAAATTCCTAGGGTGAAAAGGAAAAGACATTGGCTCACTCAGCTGATCAGGAAACGCTAATGAAAATGAGAAAGGGTATAAGGTGCGGGGTATGAAGGATGATAATAATAATAGAGGTAAACAAATAGGGGATTATAATTTTGATTCATAATTCTTCAATTCAAAAATTAAGCGATATTCTTAATTTTTATCTGTTCCTCTTCCTAATTTGTGGCCTCCAATTCTCTTTTGACGGACGCCATGATGTGACGTCGTAAGTACAGGCAGCTTAACTCTTCGTTCCTTTTTGGAGGCAGTTGTTAAAACCTCGCGTTTTTTTCACTTTCCAATATCAGGTTTTTTTTAGCGGTAGGCATATTTGACTTTTGCTCAAAACCCTGTTCAAATTCAACAGCAAACTAATTTTTAGTTGACCTGCACGTGGTTACCAATAATCAACAAAACTATTGGTGTCTTGTTGAACAGTCGAAGTCATGTTGCTTCGCAATCCCTAGAAACCAAACAATCTGGTTGTAAAACCGGTTACCCGTACGAACGGACGCATCCTCCTGGCCCTTTCAAATAAAAACATATCTTTGAAATTTAAATTAGCCACATAACTATGAAACGTTTTTAGGGATGTGAGATAACAATCAATGTGAGAGTCACAAGATCACTCCCTACTTAAATGTGACAGTAAAGAAATTATGGATGTCTTTGCCAGAAAAAGTTGGCAAATATGGATAGTATACGATCATCCTCGTTCAGCGATATTTACAGGTATTTGGTACCAGTAGATAAGAACCCAGCAAGTTCTTTGTGCATGTCCAGTGTCACAGAAATTCAGACTCGAGTTTTTCAAAAATGAATTTCTTTCGCTAAACAACAATGTTGATATTTTGGGGAGCCAGTACTAAGGGTGAAGCTTTTTAACAGTTTCATATGTTGAAGCCACTGTGAAGGCTTGAGCGAATGCATTGGCCTAAGGTACATCGTTTCAGTTATTTTACTATTGCAAGAAATTAGGCTTATGTTCCTTATATTCTTTCTTATTTAGTTTTCATTTCCTTCTTTTTCTTTAGGTTTTGTTTCAAATATGTAAGTACATCTTTCACTTTAATCTACCAGCGAGTGTTTTCCTTCAACTATTTTTCAAATGCAATCTTAATTTATGCCTTAGGTAAATTTTAGGTGATGCTACTCATTGTAAAAATCATATTATTTATACGGGAAAATCAATAAATTCAGCTTGTGGACTTGACTCCCCCTCCCCCCATAGCTAAAAAGAACCTCGCAAAAAGACGATTTTATCAACCCATACCTTTAATTTCAACATGATCGTATCATTAGCAACTGCTGCGCATGCGAGAACCTTAAATCCAAGTAACAAGCATGATCCGGTATTAATGAAATTTTTAGGAGTTGTTCGGTTTAGTCTATAGATGACTCGCATTTTTTTCAATTTATATATTATTTATTGTAGATCTTTTAATGTCCTCATATTTTATTGCCTTCATGCCAATATCAGCTTCTTTAGACAATTCCCCTTCACAACTACCTTCATCGGGAAAACCATTATTGATTCAGTTTGCGGGTTTACCCCCCCCCCCCCCCCCCACCACTATCTCTTAACTCTCTCCCTTACTAGACGCTTTTCTGACACAACACCTAATTCTATAAACTCGCCCGTCTTCTCTATGACTGCGGGGGGAGGTCGGGGGAATTAATTAACCCCTTATCTCGGGAGCCCCTCGTTGGCGAAACTTCTCAACAACCCTGCAATCCTTTCAGCCAATCGCCCTTTATCTCTTCCAATTGTTTTGAAAGTAAGGAGGCTTAAGGGACTGGGGATTTCCACTTGAATCCGAGCAGGCGGAAAAAAGTAAAAAAGCCCCACGACTTTTCCGTGACGTAGTTTCCATTATAATTCAATTAAATATTCAGAGACCAACGGCGACACATTCGGAGATTAGCGGATTTGTCTACATGGAAAAACATTTGGAACATCCGTCCTTGCTCGTGTTATCTTCATTTTTAGTTATACGTATATGCATAAAACATCTTCTATTAGTTCCCCTTTCGTTTTTCTCTCCTCATTTCTTTCTGTTTCTGATAGAGAGAGAGAGAGAAGCAATTATTATTTACCAGAAGCATACAAACTACAGTTGGGGGGAAAAGGGAAAGATAAAGTTCATTGAGTGTCAGAAAAGGTCAGGTCCAATTGGATTCACAATTTAGCTTACTAGTATCATCCCCAAAATATAATATTTGTTTTACCAAATGAACACAAATTTTTGAGTTAAGGTGTAAAACTCGGTTATAACAGAGTTGGGGAGATTTCCAAGTGTTGTCATTCGATTCAAAGTAAAAAAAAAGGAACCGGCCCCAAACTCAAATTTTTTTAGACAGTAATTTTTCACTAAAACCCTTGATTCCGCAGAAAAAACCATGTTTTTCAACATACGGACATAATTTTCTCCTCCAATTAGCAAAGTGAAAGTGAAATTGACTATACCGTCCAAAAGCAAACAGTATAAGAAAGTTTTTTCAAAATAGTGTACTCCGAAAAATCCCCAAACCGGTAGCGAAAAAACGGAAGAAAAAACGTAAATTTTAAATATTTGTTGTGATTTTGTACTTTGGCCTTTTTTTTAACCAATTAAAACTAACTAAAACAACTTCACTCTATATCAGGGTTATAGAAAATGTAACGGTCTTTCCAATGGTGTTCTTAGTTTTGAGTTTACTGTGATTCTAAGGGGAGTTATGACCGTTTTATTGAGCCATAGGGTACAAAACCCGAAATATATATATATATATATATATATATATATATATATATATATATATATATATATATATATATTTGAATGCGTCATTCCAGACGATAACTATCCTTAGGATTGACATAAAAATTCCGTTATCGCGCCAAAGAATCAAGCTTTCCTAACGAAAGGATGAGTTTGTTTGCCAACACTTTTTGAGTACATTAAATTGGTCAAATTCCAAAAAATGTAATTAAAAAATCACTAGCACTTAATAAAATTTACGCACAAAATTCTACAGAAAAAGTCTTTATCGAATGTCATTTTGGCTGGATCCGTTTGAGTAGTCGGTCTCATCTTTGCGCTTCGGCAAAGTTGCTGCTTATTCAGTGTATCAAGAAATGCTTGAATACGAGTCTGCAACACATTGGGACATTTTATGTCTTTAGTTGCAGACTCGTATGCAAGCTCTAAGAGCCACTCAGCTGATCCGGACCCCGAGCATCGTCAAGTAAATGTCCTAAAGAGGCTACATACGAAATTACAGCTTCTAGAGTGTAAAGCATGGAAATTAGCTTTAAGAGCCACTCATCTGATAAATCGTCAAGTAAATGTCCTAAGAGGCTACATACGAAATTACAGCTTCCTAGAGTGTAAAGTATAGAAATTGCCTATTAAAATGATTTAGCCACCACTTCACAAATCAAACCGTTCTCGCAATATTCGGATCACCTGCTATGAATCACATCATCGAAACACCAGCGCAATGAAATCATCAGAAATTAACAAGCGGTTGCAATCATGTTCACAATATCAATTATTGGAAATTATCACCTGTGTGTAAATAATTATTCATATAACCATGCTCATAACTCAGCTTGTTGGCCACGCACTTCGCAGTAATTAATATAGTATGGTTGGATAAATTGAGAGCTTTCGAACGAATGGTCAACGAATTTTGTGGGATGAAAAACGACGAAGTACCATTTCCCTAGCAACGACTCGGTTGTAAGCGGAAATCATCAGAAAACCAATTGGGACAATTTTCGACAACAGTTTTCGTAACGATTTTTTAATTTATGTGCCAAAGCAAAGACATTAAATGTCAAAATGTACTCAAGTTTCAATAAAATTTGCTAAAAATTCTATAAGAACTTTCTAAAAGAAGCTTTAATTCCAAGTCTTTGAATTGCAAAATAATATTTTTCGTTATTAATATTTTAATTATAATCGTTATTTTAATGTTAATTATATTTTAGTTTTGTTGCCATGAAATTGGTAGGTAGTTGATTATTTCTTTGCACTCAAAGTGCTTGAATTTCAAAACAGGCAGTAAACTTCAAAACAGTGTAAAATATAATATAATACGTTAATTTACGAAAATTCGCTCAGACGACCATGCTGCATGACTGAAACTTCTTTTACTCCCATACAACTTAGCGTTAGCACGTCTACAACCACTCTTGAAGAGATTCAACTCGCTACGCTTGCATCTCAAAATTGTAAAATATCAAGCAATCAAATTCATCGTAAACATTCAGATTAGTAGGACATGTAGATTTGTATCTTTTGTGACAAGTTAAAACTAGTTTCGATGAATCCATAAGGAAAGTGGAGCGGCGTTTAACACATTGACCAAAATGCTTTAAGTAGCGAATATATAGAATGACTAGTCAAAGTATGAAATAACTCCAGTTAGACACATTCACTGGCCGTTTTAGGCGTTGTATACAATGACTAGTCATATAGAGTGCCAAATTTCACACAATGACTATAACATACTAGTATATAAAAATGAATGTAGGTCCGTCCGATTGGGATGAAACTTCTTCCAGATAATTCCTTGCACTCCCGGGACGATGATAGGCTATCGAAAGCTTTCCCGAACCTACTCCTCATTGTCAAACTCGCCGCCCTTAGCAACGGGTAAATACAAGGGGGAAGCGAAAAACGCTTCAATACAAACTCGGCCCTTCGGGCCTCGCAAGGGGCTCCGCCCCTTGACCCCGCCAGGGGGGCTTCGCCCCCTGGACCCCCCCGGATGTTATTACTTTCAGCCTGACTGCTAAAATGTAAAAAACGGAATCATGTTTTAGCTCCTCGCTCTCACTTTATTATAGAAATGATCACGACGATTGAGCTCTTGTGAGATGATGATCTCCTAATAGAAACTCGCGAGTAAACATTCACTTTATTATAGAAATGATCACGACGATTGAGCTCTTGTGAGATGATGATCTCCTAATAGAAACTCGCGAGTAAACATTCACTTTATTATAGAAAGAGGCTAAAGAGGCTACATACAAAATTACAGCTTCCTATAGTGTAAATATAGAAATTACCTATTAAAATGATTTAACCACCGCTTCACAAATCAAACCGTTCTCGCAATATTCGGATCACCTGCTATGAATCACATCATCGAAACACCAGCTCAATGAAATCATCAGAAATTAACAAGCGGTTGCAATCATGTTCACAATATCAATTATTGAAAATGATCACCTGTGTGTAAACAATTATTCATATAACCATGCTCATAACTCAGCTTGTTGGCCACGCACTTCGCAGTAGTTAATACAGTATGGTTGGATAAATCGAGAGCTTTCGAACGAATGGTCAACGAATTTTGTGGGATGAAAAACGACGAAGTATCATATCCCTAGCAACGACTCGGTTGTAAGCGGAAATCATCACAAATTATTGGCGCTACTTTCATCTCACTTTATAGTCTCACTTTTCGGCGAGGGATCCATCGCTAAAACATGATTCCATGTTAAAAACTTGTATTTGACGTGTATATAACGTGTTAATGCATAAGTGCACACACTTGCAAAATTTATACGGAAAAAAAAAACAAAAAAAAAAAAAACGCAATAAGTACACATACGCCATGGCAATATAAGAAAATATTAGTTCAGGCATACACAAACATTATCACTTGAGTCGAGTTACCACCAGTTAGCATTCCGTTCTCTCCTCGTAAATTACTTTCTACTACTCGAGCGAGCTCAAACAAAGAACGCGGTTGTTCCAATTAACTTGAACGGGAAGGAAAGAGCTGCTCTTTGGGACTTAGCGTTCTGAATACCAAAGGACTTGTGGGCTTTGCGCAGTGCACTCCCTTTGAAGTTCGCATCAAATAGGTTTCCAATCCCACTGATGACGGTTTTAACTAAGTGGCCTTCAACATCGGTATTGAATGGTTCTTATCTAGGGTGTTTTTCACGTGTTGCTATTTGGTGGCAATATGCATACTACACGTAGTCATCTGTCGAGAATTAAAAATTCGTCAACCCTCCGTGTGTATTGTGGGTCTATGTGACACATAGAAGTTTTCAGTAAAATCAGGATGAGGCGCCAATCTCCCCGTCACGTCTTCTCTTGGGAGTAGAAATGAAGGATTTCAGATTTAAGTTTACATTAAAATCTTGGATATTTTGGTTCAAGCTAGAAAAATATTTCAAAACCCATCACATGGATTCTGCCACGTAACCGAACTTTCAGTATAACTTATGACGCCTTTAACTGAGTGGCCCTCAACATAGATACTGAATGGGTCGTTATCTATGGTGTTTTATCATGTGTTGCTACTCGTTGGCAGCATAAACTTCACGTAATGAACTACTATGAATTTAAAATTTGTTAAATCTGCTTTCCAAGTTAGCAAACTATGTGGTATCACCTGTACGAATTTAACCCGCAAATGCACAGTGAGTTCCGATTTAGTGGGACAAAACTCATGTCATGGTATTGACTTTCTATTAATCGTAGTTTAAGGGTGAAATTGAAAGGTTGACTTCAAAGAAAACAATGGAAAACTGGCTGAAAATTCGCTCTTCAGTGGATTGCTTTGCATTGCGGCACACAGGGGAATGAAAGAGTCGATGAAATACCGAAGACAGGATCTCGTCTGCTGCCAGAAACAAGGAAAAGTTAGAGCCACTTATCCATATGTTAGAACAACGCTAAGGGATACTTCAAGTCCGGTGTGCTAGATGGTTACAAACTTCATCGAGCCCGGTGCTTTGCTAGGAAAGTATATTCAGTTCTGCTCTAACCAGAGCAAAGCTTGGTTTCTTAGCCAATCGGCTCCGGTGTAGAAAGAAATCCGATGGATTTCTTAGTTAGATATAAGATTTATTGACAGAAGAAGAAGACAGAAGAAGAAGAAGAAGAAATCGGAAACATCGTTTGTGTCCAAACGAAAATAACGTTCCTTATCTTGATAAATTTACAAAAAAACATTAAAGGGTTTAGCTATAAAGCCATGAATCTGGATCTGCAATAAAATCCTTAAAAATAAAGAAGAAACTGCTTGGCATTCGTATTGCGTTTTAAACTAATTGTCAAAATATAGAGACCATAAAGCAAACAGAGCACAAGAAGAAAAAATTAAGATGAATGAAAGACAAACATTTAGGAATAGTTTGAACATCCAACACTTCATAATACAAAATAGAGAATGAAAGAACAGAAAATAGAGACCATTTATGAAACAATGTAAACTAGTATGTCCTTGAACCAATAAGTCAAATTTGGTAGTGAAATATAGTAAAATTAAGAAATTCGTATCGTAAATAAAAATCAATAGTTGAATTCACTAACAAGAAATTTCTTATATTTCAATGTGTCCCGCAGAAGTTCATATAGTGCCAAATTATGATCACTACTATTTAAAATTTCCACCATTTGATGCCCATAAAATTTACGTTTGTTAAAGTAGATAATCAAAAATTCGGATAGCACTGGGCATCTGAAAAGTACAACAAAAGAAGACAATGATACGGATAAACATAAACTTCAATTAGAGAACGCATATAAATGAAACAATCCATTAGAAAAAGGAAACAAATAATGCATTGTACTGCTAACCAGTACTTACGGTAATACTCGTACTTGTCAGCAATGATTATGCCCGTGACACAGACATAAATTTTTATCATTTCCCACTGAACTTTCTCGGTGCTAATTATCTGAACGGCTCTAAAACCACTAAAATGTCGTTAAAATTTTATGAAAATGTTTCAAATGTTGAAATTTAGTCAGCTCGCCGATAAATCCGAAACATCAGGCGACAGTTTTATGTTTTAGCACCACCTATCATAATCTTTTCTGGTGTTGCTAATTTATCGGCAAGTTGGCGTAGGATATCTATCCTTTGTTTTACATTATAAATAATCTAGTTTGAGTACATTGTCGTTATGTTCGCTCGTCTCCTTTCAATACTTAGAAAGACGATAGCAAGTATTAAAAAAACCACCCCTTGACCCCGACAGAGGGCTTCACCGCCCTGGGCCCCCCAGTTGCTTTCCGCTTCGAGCCTTCGGCCAAAATGCTAAAACATCGAACATGCTTTCCTCCCGCTAATTCATAAGTGTAAATACATTTAAAACTACGACATAAATGTTTTACTAATCGAAATTAGAACAGAGTACCTAAGTAGGTTATTTTCTGTTATGCTGCGCGTCTACAATTACTATAACCAAGATCAACTTCTCTACCAAGTGACAACAAAACAAGCGGCATTGTTTACTACATCCATTTATTACATAAATAAATATAAAACTACGACATGAGTAGAACAACAAGTACGAAATAAATGCGTGATGCATCTAGAGCTTTCCAACGAGTGGAGAACGGTTGTTGTCGGGTGAAAACTAAAGGAGTTTCATTTCCCCAGCAGCGGCTTGGTTGTACGTGAAAATCAAAAGAAATAAGAGAAATGATGAAAGAACGAAATGTAATATACAAGAAATTCGTCAAAAATAAAAATAGTGAAAATTATGAAACCCGCTAAGCACAATTTCTATGCTAAGCTGCAATATTAGTATTAAATAACATAACATGAAGTAGTCAATCCCTTAGTAAACACTATAAACTCGTTGAAACTGAAATGTAAAATGTAACTGAATTGTGGCTTAGAGAATGTATCAAAACACAAACGGTAGGTACATCTTTCGTACAAGTCCGCAACCACGAGGGTCATTTTATGTCTTTGGGCCCCCTCTTGCACCCACACCACGTACCTCGTACTTTATTATTATTATTATTTTTTTTTTTTTGTGTTTCAGTTGTTTGAATTGTTTGCGTTTGAATTGTTGGGTTGTGATGTGGTAAGTGTGTCATCGGCACTTGTCGTACTCGTACGCAGTTTTTTTTTTAAAATGAAACTCGTACGCTCCTTGGCCGATTTGGGAACTTTCCGTTTCGTCGATGGTCCATTGGATGAGTGTTGATGCTCCATGTAATGTTTCGTCGTAACTGGTGGTGCCTTATACACGGCTTCTTAAATACACACTCACGAGTGCACTTGATAAAAATTTTGTTAAACATAAACACAGGGGTCATCTCCAAGACTCGTACATCTCCAAGAGATAATTCGTTTATGGTTGTTTGGTCTTAAAATTATGTCTTTACTTATATAAAGCTTGCAATCCTGTTCACAATATAAATTATTGAGAGTGATCACCTGTGTGTAAACAATTATTTAAACAATCACGCTCATACCGCAGCTTGTCGGCCACGCACTCCGCAGTGGTTAACGTAATATGGTTAGGTAAATCGAGAGCTATCCAACGAGTGGTGAACGATTTTTGTACGATGATAACTGGCGAAGTTAAAGTTCCGTAGCAACGAATCGGTTGTACGTGAAAATTATTAGAATTTTTTCATAACGCTTTCTTTATCACACCGTAACGTCACACTTTTTGAGTTATATGCCATAGTAAAGACATAAAATGTCAAAAATTTCGTGACACATCCGCGTAACGTTTTTCGCTGGTTAGTCCAAGGCTAAAGCATGTTCCATTCTTAAAAAAAAAAAAAAAAAAAAAAAAAAATTAGCCAACATCTAGATTATTTTCAAAATCGAGATTGATTTTGTTATTATTGAAGTATTTCGTAAAAACGTAACCTTTATGTGGTGTATTTTCCAGATAGCACCTAGAGGTCTAAAGCAAACAAATTCTCAGCTTTTCCGTTATGCGTTGCGTTACGAAAATTGTAATAATTTCCCACCGAGGGGGGTATAGTAAAGACATGGAAATGTATAAAATATTCAACGTCACGATTTTATACAAGAACATCTTTAAAGCAAACCGAACATATGGAAGGAATTTCCCCTGAAGTCCTGCTCTTGATGTTTTCGCGATATACTCCTACATATTAATGACAAGTTAGCCACAGACAAAATAGCAGACCAGTTCGTTCGTTCGTTAGTGTTACCTCACGTTTTATATTGTGCTACGTGTGCATTCTTGAGTCTGAACGATGTAATGAAACGCAGCCATTAATTAGGGAATCTCTCTCTATGTTTATCCAATCATCAGAATTAGAGAAATCCTGTTTAATTAAATTCCTCTTTGAAGTACGTTTTGTAAGGGTTATTGTATCCTCGGTAAGTACGTACGTCAACCTCCCGTGGGATGCCAAGCAGAAATTCGATCTTCCAAACATCAACACGCTCTCTCTAATTTAATCACGTTCAAAACTCAACATTCATATGCGAACTACCTTCACGAGCGTTAACAAACAGTTGGGTCGTTCCCTTTGAACTAATTTTCCCTCTCCGTCTTCATTTCACGAATTGATCCGAGCAGGTTGGCGTCGAGAAAACGGGAAAATAACCATTTTGTTCATTCTTATTCGAAGCAATGGGAAGTTTCCTACAGTTACAAAACTGTGATAACGTAAACAGTTCCCTTTCAGCGAACGTTTCAGGCTCAACTTGTATGACGGTTTGGACGTGCGGATGGGATCCGAAGTTACCTGTATTATCTCGAAGGTTGAACCAGTGGATATAATTATATGAAGTTATAATAATACCGGACGAGAAATAACACCATGAAATGAACCAATTTCAACCGGATACTCGGAGATAACAAAGTGTGCATAGACAAATAGTTTTCAGACACTGGTATAATGCATAAGTAGGGTTGCCATACGTACAGGAAAACCGGGAGTGTCGCCCAGTTACTGCATTTTAGTTGTGCTTTGCGCCGTGTGAAAATAAGTGAAGAAAGGTGCAATTCTGGTGAATTTTAGCGAATTTTTGAAAAAAAGAAACTATTGCAATGGCTCCAAACAACTTAAAGTTAATATTTTCGAACATTTTCTTCATCGAAATCCATTTTCAGGCATTTTCGCGTTGTGCCTCGAGGACCGTCACGCCTATCAGGTTGTTGAGACTGAACCCAATACAATCCTATTGGGTCTGATCCCCACAACCCGATACAATCCTATCGGGTCTGAACCCCACAACCTGATATAATCCTATCTGGTTGTAGGAGCTAGACCTGATACAATCCTATTGGGTTGTAGGAGCTAGGCCCAATACAATTCTATCAGGTTGTAGGAGCTAGACCCCGACACAGTCCTATCTGGTCTGATCCCCACAACCCAATACAATCCTATCCGGTCTGATCCCCACAACCTGATACAATCCTATCGGGTTGTAGGGACCAGAACTGATACAAGCCAATTAGGTCTAGCTCCTACAGCCCGATAGGATGATTTCAGGTTGTAGAGACCAGACTGGATACAAGCCTATCGAGTCAAGCTCCTACAACCCGATAGGATGGCATCGGGTTGTAGGGACCAGATCCGATACGAGCCTATCCAGTTGTATGAGGAGGACCCGATAGAAAAGTGAACATTTCCGATAGAATGGATATGACGTTCAATCTGATAGGGTACAGGGAATCCCGATAGACGAAGGGTATAAGGCTGAACTCGTTAGCAATCAAACGAGTATTTAGGATTCCCGATATGAAAACAAACGGGTATCAGAAACCCCGATAAGACAATAACGTGTATTTCAGATTCCCCATAGGAAACGAAACGGGAATACATAATTTTTCAATAGCAAACAAAAAGGGTATGTGGTTGAACCCGATAGGGAAACAAACGGGAACATAAATTTCCTCCGATAGGAAATACATTTGAAACCCGACAGGAATTCAAAATACCCGATTGGATTCATCAAAATACCCAATAGGAATAATTAATATACCCGTTAGCTGGAGGGATTTTTGCGGTGTGGTTCCTTGAGATTACCCGATAGAAATTCTATCTGGTATTAATGTGCTCAAAGTCAAAAATTTATGATCTCTGGAGAATGGGGTTCCGGATAAAAATTAGGATACCCAATAAACCCTTATCAGTAAATTCACAACCTCATATATTTTGGCGAGTGAAAATCTGATAGGCGTAAGCCCTTTTTGAATATCCAATAGGATTTTATCCTATCGGGTTTTCTTTAATGCCTCTCGGGTTGTTTTTTAAAGTGAGGCCATCAAGCGAGTGAATACCCGCATTTTTTTTCTCTGTGAAGGAACCTCCGTTTTCTGAATTGACAACTTCCTCTAAAATACTGATACTGATTTATAAGCGTTTATGTTAGTATGGATACCCCCCACATAACCCCATCACGTCCCCTCCCGACAAACCCTAATTAATCAATCCAGCGGCGATACAGCCCCCCCCCCCCACCCCCACCCCTGTCCCCCCTTCACAGGCTCTCTCAGCAGAGCCCTCGCGGGAGAAGGGAATTAGTTATAGAGAAAACTTGCATGTTTGCGGTCTGATCCTCGAGGCTCAATCCTGGGTTTGATAATGGATGTGCCCTATTAGCATGGAGATTGATAGCGCCCGGGAGACCCCGTACCCGTGTTACCTGCAAAACTTGTCAAGGGAAATGGCGTAGGCCCCCCCTCAAGGGCCTCTACCTTCGCCCTGTTCTTCTTGAGGTGGAGTTATCGCCTGTGATCGATAATGGTTAGCGGGTAAACTAGTGGTTATCCGGACTATACAGTGGTCGCCGTTTATTCCGTTGTCCGCCGGCTATATCGGACAACCCTTCAATCAAAACAACCGTACTAATGGAATTATCTTTTGCCGTTTTAAAGAAATAAATGCATCTTTTTACCAATGAAGCCTGAGTTCCGGATATCTCCCGGAACAATCACAAGACTGTTATACAAATTTCGATCGATCAATCAATCAATTTTAACGTATGTAGAATACAATAAAGAGTTCCTAAACGGTAAGTCAATTGGGATAAGGTGCTTGGGGATTTTATCATCTGGGCTGAGGCACAGCGGATGGTATCCTGGTAAAGTCAAGAGGGTCTAATTAGTGTCCCATCTTAAAGTGACGGTGGACCATCAAGGGGATTTTCCCGTCTATCCCGTGTGTTCAGTTTACAGCATTTATAAGTTTCCTAGTTACTTCTTGTTCATAAAAATGTTTCACAATGACAGGTTTTGAGATTTTATGAACAAGAAAATGAATATAATTTTCATGAATCATGAATACCAACAAGGAATGAATATGACTATGATTTATTGATGGATTTGTTTTGAAAACTCTACCAAAGAGCACAAGTAATATTGATATTGTTCTCCGGTTGGCGAGAGTGTGGTATTTATTTCATTTACCTATATAAATTAAGACTATGTTTCTATTCGCCAATACAATCTCTCTCTCTCTCTCTCTCTCTCTCTCTCTCTCTCTCTCTCTCTCTCTCTCTCTCTCTCTCTCTCTCTCTCTCTCTCTCTCTCTCTCTCTCTCTCTCTCTCTCATATTTTTATGGAGGAAGCTTCTTGAATATATGCACTATTAGAGAAAACAGCTCCCAGAACGACGGGAGATAACTTTCGTTTATTATAGACTTCCGAACTTTGAAAATCACATTTATAAATTTTTACAACTTGGACAGTAGGTATGTACCTAGACATTTACCAGTCTCTGATGAAGGAGCAGCATTGAAAATTATGCTTCACAAAACTGCCACAGAAAATTTGAAAATGTAAAGCATGACACGAGGGTTATTGTCTAATTGCCTTGAAAGTCCTGCAATCAGTGTTTAAAAAATTATTCATAATGTGCTCACCTTAAATTTTGTATCTTACTGTATCTATGTAGGCCGTCCCCCAATAATTTTTTTTGTAATGTCCGTAACGAAATTAACGATGATTTTCACGTACAACCGAGTAGTTGAGTAGTTGCTATAGATTCTGTCACAATTTCAGTGTTTTTCACGTACAACCCAGCCGTTGTTAGGGGAATGAAACTTCCGCAGTTTTCATCGCACAAAAATCGTTCGCCACTCGTTGGAAAGCGCTTGATTTATGTGATAAATGTTCACATTTCAAGCTACCAATTTCCCTCTCCTTACGGACCTGGCTACATTCCAAAACTAAGTTGATTCAGGCTAAGAATTGCATAGCAAATTATCCTCGTTTTCTACGCAGTAGAAAAGAGAAAAGATCCGGCGAGGCGCGAAGCGCCGAGTATAGATTAGGGGGGTCCAAGGGGGCGAAGCCCCCCGGCGAGGCGCGAAGAGCCGAGTATATATATATATATAAATTTATATATATATATATATATATATATATATATATATATATATAACTCGGCGCTTCGCGCCTTGCCGGATCTTTTCTCTTTTGTACTGCGTAGAAAACGAGGATAATTTGCTATGCAATTCTTAGCCTGAATCAACTTAGTTTTGGAATGTAGCCAGGTACGTAAGGAGAGGGAAATTGGTAGCTTGAAATGTGAACATTTATCACATAAATCATATATATATATATATATATATATATATATATATATATATATATATATATATATATATATATATATATATATATAAATATTCCGTACTTGCGCCGAAAAATCAAGCTTTTCAAATGAAAGAATGGTTTTATTGTCCAGCACTTTTTGAGTAGGTTCATTAAATTGCTCAAATTTCAAAAAATGAATTAAATTCCTTAAATTCTTCTTTTATGTGGTATGAAAAAATCGAGCAGTAAAATCAAAGTTATGACCCCGTTTTCTAATGCAAACTTCCAAAAACCATATAGAAAGAAAACTAATCAACGTAGGAAAGTGCGGATAGAATCAACTTCCTTAGAATGGAATCCATTTTCATTTAAAAATATAAAATGGATACGTGGGTAACGCTCATTCCAATTATAATTACAACTAGTACCTAATGAGAAGAAAAGTACAATTCCAATGGAACTATTCTTTCAAAAATTGAATGGGGTCATCTTAAATTGAGTTCGTAAGAAATTCGCTGCGGTTTCCTCGATTGCAGCCTGGGCGAAGGAGTCTCTATCCGTATATTTTAACAAGTAAATTGAGAAAATAGAAAGAAAGAAATGAGGTAAATAGGTCGTTTGGAACGTGCCAGATCCACTTGAGGGACCCTCAGACCTTGAGTTAACCCCTTCCCTCCCACCACCCAGTATTTTATTGATATTAAGAACAAGGCTCTTGGGAAATCTTTTATATTCCGCCATCCTCCCGTCTTGCCACTCCGCTCTTTCTTTTTTCCTTTTCTTCTAAAAAGGCGCTAAACGAGATGAAAATAAAATAAATCAGTGTTCCCGCCCATATCGCCGCACTCGGGCGCAAAGCTGAATGCAACCTTCCCTTTATTTACCTTAATAACACCAGCTCCCTGGATGTTTTATCAAGGTCCTCCGAGAAATCTCGACATTTCAAGAATATAATCTCAGGACGTGTAGGTAGGTATGTCATTAGAGTAACCGCAAGAGACAATCTTTGAGATAAAGGGACCAATTTATTTACTTGAGTTTACTTAAGTTATTTATCACTTACGTGTACAACTAACTCTCACGAAATTCTTTCACGATTAGAGCTATATATATGTTTGATTGAACTTCTCTTCGGACTGTCATCAAATATGATTCAGTATCAATGTTTGCGTTGGAGTGCTAACTTACAAATATTTAACTTTCCGACAGTAACGTTGGGGGTCTGAAGTGTAGGGCAACCACAATTTTAGTTTACGTTGGGTGGTGGGGCGAATGTCTCTCAGTGTGGATAAAAGAACATTCCACTCAAGTTTAGGACGTCCCTCTGAAGCTAGGTCATAAATATAGGCAGGTCTTCGTGTATTAGAGGCCCGATCTATCGGAATTGATCCAAGGGGGATGGGACAACCCAAGCATGAGAAAATATAACCGCATAACCGTTTCAGAGCATTGTAAGACTGGACCGGTAAAAATATATTGTCCTAGATTTTTAAACTATTCTCGTCAGATTTTCGAGATTCTTGTTTTATTCATGTATGAATTTGGTCTGTCTAGTCATGACATATTTTTGTCAGAACTTTCAAATTTCATGATGGTGGAAGGTGAACGGAGGGGGCAGTAGGGATGAATCATGATATTTTTACTATATTCGTCTGATTCCCGTGACAGTTTTGATTATTTTTTCAATTCAGATTTGAGTCCAGCAACCTTGGAATTTTTCACATTTATTATTGGTGAATTTCCCAGAAAGTTTACCCGATTTCCATGGGTGCTATTGAAGAAAAATGGGGGTTCCTTGGTTTTCTGTGTCACAGGCATGTAGGTTATCGTCTTCTAAGTAATTTTTTTAATCGATTTTCTTTCATTTTTTATGAAGATGATGGAAACGATCCTGTATCCTCCTCGTGCCTCATAGACGAATAAATTTCTTAATAGTCCTTTAAAAGATTTTTTTTCTGGGATTAAAAATAATCATAATTTCTTAATTTTAAGATATCGATTTTTTTGAATTCCTTAATTTATTTTTTCTTATTTCTTGTCCCTCACTATTTATACAATTGTTCCTCGTTAGTTATTAGGCATTTCAGTAGGATAGTCATTTCAATAAGAAGTCAGTTAATATTATTTTAGTCCGATTTTCAATCAACGTTATTCATTCTGGTTATTTACTCCTAAGTTGCCGACCTGCGTAGTTATTAAGCATCAGTTAGTTAATTCTCAGTTCCTGAAAGACAGTTACATAGTCTCAAACTTATAATATTGTCCTCATAGCAGACCTTTTGTAATTTATTAGGTTCCAACTTTTTTTTTATAAATTGCTGAATAAACTTATCTTTTCATCGTTTTTTTAAACGGAAAAACCGTCTAAAACAATGTGAAAACTGATTAGAATAACCTATAACCACGATATCTATGCTATTTAAAGCATATTTTTTTCGCCACCCATGACCAAGTACCTAATAATTTCCACCTCTTTCTACCCGCGTGTAAATCTAAGAAAGCAGGTAACGCATTAGAGTTTTTACTTCTAATGTACGCAGAGAATACCTACCACAGAATTGGCAACGGTGAACTCAATACGGAACCACACATCTGACCTTAGACATACAATCCTTTAAAAGTTTATCATAATTAGGCTGTGAAGAAAGGATTCGTGCAAACACATGTCATACACAGTTATGAAACCGAAATGATTCAAGACGACCAAAAGTAAATTCCAAGTGGAAGTTTTAATTTCGGAAAACATTTTCCTTTTCACCGGATTCCAATGTTTCAGCTATCCAAGTTGCATTTGGGTACAACAGAATGGAATATCGCCTACTGGTAAGCATCGGGTGCTCCTTCAGTTCTTATTACGATTATCTTCAGTTATTCGTTTGGTCCCAAATTTTCAATAACAATTGTGTAAATTTGCTTAATTATTTCCGTCTGTGAGTCAATCATATACTCTGTTAGAAAATGTGTTCTGCCATGGCCTAATTCCATCATCTACTATTACTTTAAATTATTAATTGTAATTGTTAACTGTTTGCTAATTCCGTTTGTTGATAAATCAATTCTTCCATTGCTTCTTAAATGCCGAAGATCTCATATTGTCCAGAGAAGAAATAAATTAAAGGATATTTTTTCGCATCACTGAATCACGAGAGAAAAAGAGTCAGAGTTGAAAATAGCTTAAAGCTTGGAAGAAAACCAGTGAATCCCAAGTTCTTTTGATGTTTGTTTCCACACATTAATTTGTTAAAGCTCTGTTGGTGGCGAGATAACAATGTCGCAAAGAAAAGAAATAAAGAGACGAAAAAAGAGAAAAATTTCCATCCTCGGAGTTTTTTGCCTATTGTCTAAGTCCTGAGCCAAACTCTGAGGAAACTTTCTCTAGCGAAAATTTTCAATTCATTAGATCTTCTAAATGTGTTGAAACCCTCTCGGGACACAAAGGGACTTCGACCTTTGAATAGTGTTGTGGGAAGGGGCGGAAAGTGGCGGTTTCTGCTCTTTCATAATGGGGGAGAGAAATCGTGAGGTCGGGGTTATTCGAAGATTAACTGGCCGAGAGAGATACAGTGGTCAGATGGAGCTTTTCCTTACCTTTGACTCCTTTTCAAATTGAATAAGGCCCAACTTTTGAGCCCTCTCCCTCTTCCCATCCCCGCGAATTCGGTGGGAGGGGAAATGGGATAAAGGAGGGGAGGGAGCAGGTGTTGGAGAGAGCGGGGGTTCGCAGAGAAATCCATTACCGCGGATGATGGGGTTCCGGATTGTTCCAGCAACTCTCCACAGCCCCTTGCCCGAAGTTCAGAGAAGAGAAACACTATAAACTTCTGTATCAGTGCTATTGTTGCCGGGAAACTGATTCTGGATTGATTATTACACGGCGGTTGCAAATTGTTAAGTAAACAGCACAAAGGAAAAATCAACTTCAGTTGGTAGTATGCTTATGACTGTGGTACGGTTGGTTATGGTTTCGAATTCCACCCATGTTGGGTGAAAGTTCTTATTTTTACTTCATTAACTTCCAGGATTGATTTTAACCTCACTTTTGATAAGAGATAAATTCGGCTAATGTTGAACGTTCGCGGGATATGGTTTTAACGTCAGTCTGAGGCGTAAGGTTAAAGGGGATGGGCTTCTAACGTGATTCGCAAAGCCGCAGTCGCCACACCAGAAGATCTTCCAATTTTTCTCAGCTTCCTCAAAAGATTTTTTCAATCTGAAAACTGGGATTTATTGAAAATAGAAATACAAAGATTGCAATCATTGAGTTTTGCATTAAATCTAAAGGGTCATTTTCGCTGATAGTTATAGTAAAATTATCATTTACGTACCTACTTTTCGGAGGAATCCGATGTCACTAGACAGTCAAGTGACGCAAGTGATCAAGCGCTTTCGATGCAAAGACATCATCATCGAAACAGTGCTGTGTACTCGACTTGCTAGTGACGACGGGTTTTAACTTACTGTACGTAAATGATAATCATTGCCTTCTACATCATATTTTTTTCAATTGTAGGATCAAAGAATTCATCAAATTAGCAATGTTGCAAAAGAAAAAACTTCAAGCACGCATCTTCATTAGTTATGATGATTGACAAATGCGTTAGCAGAATTCGCTAGAAGCATAATTAGCGATTACACCAGCTTTTATACTTTGGATTATTTTCTTCGCATTAGTCAATTACCATCACTGATAAAGATTTTGCAACATTGTTAATTTTGATGGATGCCTTAATCTTATAATTGAATAAAAAAAATTGCGTAGGAAAAACTCAATGATGGCAAACTTTATATTTTTATACTGAATAAGTTCCCGTTTTTAGATTAAAAAAAGCTTCTGTGGAAGATGAGAAAAATTGAAAAAAACTTTTGGTGCGACGAGTGCGTCATTTCTTATCTCTGAATCACACTAGAGGCTGGCCCCTTTAGCATTAAACCTAGACAAATGTCAACTCAGCAAATAATAATTAGATGTACGATAATATATAACAATATTTTCTGTCAAAAAGTGTTCACCAGTCGCAAGTGATAAAATCATAAAATTGCAATACCATTGAACTTTGAGAATCATAAATTTCTTTATCTTACTGCATACAAGTACTCAAGTGCCAGGCGTTCTGGAAGACTTTATTTTAGTGCATCTGAAATCTCAGCATTTTGTGTCCCCCGAAATTGAAACTATTTTATCTGATGGAAAACAAAAAACCGTTTTGTAAATATCGTTCGACTGTTCACTTTTAGAATTTTAAATACCTACTTTCTCTACTTTTTTCCTATTTTTAACAAATTTTTGTAGAAAATGAACCTATTGCAATGGGCAGTAGCGGCTTTTGGATAAAAACCCACTCTTCCCTTGGGATTTTTTCCTTGGTCAATTTAAAAGTTCACTATTGAAAATAAAAGGTCTAACCAATATTGTTCCAATACACAAATTATTATTGAGGGGCCACTTCAATATTTAACTGATGTATAAACAGACTGATTAATTGCTTTTTCACTCTATATCACCTTGAAATCATGAAATACTTCGTGGAAATTTCAAGTGAATTACATATCAAACTTTTTTGACAATGAATCACTCGTGCAATTAATATGACCGAAGCTCTAGTGGAAGTTGTTTTCGATAGCCCTCAAAAGATATTGTGAACTCACTGGTTGATTCCGACGGCCGGCGCACCATTAAAAGATTATTGCAGCTGACCTCTGCCAGTTCGAACGATGTAATAGCCCGGCTAATCACTGGTTAGTCCTCGGCTCAACCCGTAATTTCCCGTGAATTTTCTGTTAATGGGAAGTCGTCAAAAATTACTAGGCCGATAGACGGGACGTCGAATGGATGACGTTCGTGATGTATTGTAATTCTATTTACGTTTCGTGCATAATGTGATTCGAATAACCTCTCACATGACTCAACAATCCAACTATCTCATTTTTTATTAATAATCAGCGGGTTTCCTTTTTCTATAATTTATGTGTAGTTGAAATCAATATAATCAGCAGATCAAATCTGCGATAGCACCTGGATCGTAAGGCCAGACATACTGAATATCATAAGGCCTTCACGGTTCTAACTTATTGCATTCATGCATTGCAAATGCTACCACCTTTAACCCGCATATCACACAGTCTCTAAAACTGAAGAAGTTATAATTGGTACAAGGATTGTAAATTTCTGCATGCGTATAAAGCTGACTGTGGTCCGAGAACGGTGAAAGCCATAGAAGACCTTCCTGGCTTGATCTTGATGATACATTCACTGCCGAGCTTCTAAGTTGACACGGACAGTTCTGAACGATTTGGTAGAAATAAGAATCAGCTGTAGAAGTTGGGGCTGTCACAAGGATGTTGCGTTTGCACAATTACAAAGGGTACCATGATGTTATGTTTCTGTTACGGATAAAATTTGTATAGGAACACCCAATCCAAACCTGCACAGAAAGCCATGTAACTAAAATTGTAGTGGACGTCAGATAAATTAAATATGTACCAGTAAGTTTCAATTTCTGAGTACCCCCTTTTTTTACAAATAAAAAGTAATCCCAGTGATTTCATAATACATGCAGCCCATAAATATATCTAATATTGCAAACTTGGCGCATAACTAGTCTGTTCGCTCCATATCAACTGCAGTATTGTCATCTATGATAATAATGATTGACTGTAGATGGAAGAAAAGTAGGTAAAAGAGGGAAAGGATGGCTGAAAAGATTGGAAAATTACTATTTCCAGACAAATTTATGTAGTGACTATCTGGTTGGCAAGGAAAGGGCCAGGATCGAAGATGACGAATTTCCATGAAGGAGATTTAATTAAATTTTTTATTTATTTTTTTTATTGGATTCAGTTGGCTTTAAGAATCTAACGAAAGTTTTGTTATCTTTCTGTGTGTTAGGAAATAAACCTGCATTATAATTCGCAAATGAAGATAAAACAATCAGAATGATTGATTATTACAATCTTTTGCGGAGATTTTGAATTATAAATAAAATCATGAGGTTTTGAAACTAGAAATAGCTGAAGTATGAAGCTATTCTTGTTGTTTAGAATTTGCTATAGAGGGGGATAGTTCCTGACATTGAGATTATTTAGATTATTGAGATTATAGTATTCTTTCAGTGTATGATTCATTTTTGTTTGTTACACTTTTCATTGGTTAGAAAACTTTGTAAGGCTATAGGGGTCCGAATTGCTCATAAGAAGGATGGATTTTACAAGAAATCAAGTAGGTAATGAAATTACATGACGAATATTGAAGGAAAAAAAGTCTGCCAAGTTGGGGTGTGGCACATAGCTTCCTCGTGTCTGTAACGTGAATGTGTAGATCATTGAAATTTTTTTAATAGATCATTGAAACAATACCATTGACGAAAATAGTAAACGAAGAAGTAAGTCAATCGTAAAAATAGGACAATTAGAAAATGAGGGTCACAGTAATTTACTTTTGCGCATGCTCAGAATAAAGTAATGATTTGAGAACAATGGAATTGTCAGTTTGTTAGGGGGCCATCTACATTCCCTGAATGAGAATATTAATCAAAATCATATGAAAACTATGAAAAATAAGCTTGTTACAAGGATTACAAATTCGCGCATGCGCAACAGCTACTAATGATACAATTATGCAGAAATTGATTTGGGTTGATCAAATCATCTTTTCCTAAGTATCCTCAAGACTTGAGCAAGATCCGACAGCATGGACGTTAGAAAATCATGCTTAATGAAATTTAAATTTGCGCATGCTCTGAGAGAAGTTTTGATTTGGGAACAATGAAACTGATAGGCGACTATCTGTAACCTATCTTGCACGTTTCGTAAAAATTTTCATCAAAATCAGATGAAAATTGTGAAAATTAACCTTGTTACAAGGATTTGTGGCCACAAACATACCCGCAGACAGACGCGGAACGAAACTTGTTCAGAAAGATTTAAAATGTGAACTAGTTCATCTCCCGAAAGTGAAACAACATCCTTCCGCTACGTATTGGTAGACTCGGAGCATTTGGTGAAATTAGTTCAAAATCTCCGGCAGCAGCTCGCCAGGTTTATACGAAAAAAAAAAAGGCTAAATGCAAACAGTGTTGCCTAAAAGTAATGATTGTTTTGATGAAACTGTGATTTTCTGTATAGTATCCAAGGTTACACGGTAAGACCTCGAATAATCTATACACCATGGTTAACTAACCCAATATCGACTTTTCTGAACACCTTCATGGTTGTGGTAAGGTTACGCAAAAATCGAAGGTTACGGTAGTGCTGAGGTTACGCCTAGGTAATCGAGTATTTCCGAACGGGCTCTTACGGAGTTTAATAATCGTTGACCAAAGATCTTCGTAGAAGGGCCATATATACAGAACTAATAAACCTTTGTGTAGTAATTTGCACCATTTCTTATTGGTCTTGGTCAATCCTTGGGTACCGAATTCCTGCCACCCATGCTAGGATAATCATAATCAGACATCAGTCTGGCATTTGTAATTATTGTTTTCTGTTAGTAAAGAATTTCCCATTTGAGCAATTAGAAATGAAGATATTTCATAGTTTTTAGGTGAATCACTTATTTATCAGTAGTCTTTATTCCAGCAAAACCAATCATTGAAGCATCAAAGATGCGCAGTGATAGACTAACAACGAATGGAAGAAACAACCATTCATTCCCTGCAGCTCAATGGCGAAACAGCGGAGGAGTACGAAATTCAACCCTGAGTAGTATTTAACCAATGATCTTCGTAGAAAATAAAGTTTAATAAACTAACTTTTGAAATTTTACTTTGATTTTTGCACAATATGAATTTACCTCTTCAGTACTTTTACCTCTAACCCGACGTTATGATGCCACAACTTGAAAATTAAATCATGCAAGTGTTTTTTTTATGCACAGAAATGTAATTTATATAATCATGAACAAATGTTTTTTGAACACAAGAATTTCTCATGAACGGAAGTTATAAATTAAGTTATAGCTATCCGTTTCCTTTTTTTTACTTCTAGCCTAATGAAATTTTAGTAGGTAGGCACTTACTTACTATGATGGGGCTAACTACTGACGTTTTGATGGAGTTTAAATTCAAATGGAAGAGGTTTATATCTAAATGGAAAAGGTTTAAATCTAAATGGAAAAGGTTTAAATCTAAATGAAAAAGGTCTAAATCCAAATGGAAAAGGTTTAAATCTAAATGGAAAAGGTCTAAACCTAAGTGGAAAAGGTTTAAACCTAAATGGAAAAGAACTAAACCTAAATGGAAAAAGTTTAACTCAATTCGGAAATGCTATATATATATATATATATAAATATATATAAGTAGCTATATATATAGGAGTAATAAACCTTTGTGCAATAATTTGCAGCATTTCTTATTGGTTTTGCCCAATCCGTGGGTGGCTAATTCCTTCCACTCATGCTAGAATTATCATCATCAGACATCAGTCTGGCATTTGTGATTATAGTTTTCTGTTAGTGAAGAATTTACCATTTGAGCAATTAAAAATGAAGATATTGTGAGCCCAAATTTGGCTCACAGTCAAAAGGAATAAGAGCAGCAAAAATTAAATTCGACGGAGCTCAAGACGAATTCAAACATACATTCTTTGTGACAGACCAGACTCGGAATTCTAAGAATATCCCTGCAAAAATATTAGGTACAGATTGGTACAGACTGGTCTGTCACAAAGAATGTATGTTTGAATTCTTCTTGAGCTCCGTCAAATTTAATTTTTGCTGCTCTTATTCCTTTTGATTGTGAGCCAAATTTGGTCTCACAGATATTTCATTGTCTTTAGGCGAATCACTCATTTATCAGTAGCCTTTATTCCAGCAAAACCAATCATTGAAGCTTCAAAAATGCGCAGTGATAGAAGGACGAAACAACCTTTCATCCCCTGCAGCTCAATGGCGAAACAGCGGAGGAGTACGAGACCCCTGAGTAGTAGACCAATGATCTTCGTAGAAGGGCTATATATACAGAAAAACCTTTGTGTAATAATTTGCAGAATTTGTTATTAGTTTTGCCCAATTTGTGGGTGGCAAATTCCTGCCACTCATGCTAGAATCATCGTCATCAGACATAAGTCTGGCTTTTGTGATTATTGTTGTCTCACTGTTTTCCCGCAATTTATTATAGCGAGTGAAGAATTTCCCGTTTGAGCAATTAGAATTGAAGATATTTTATTGTTTTTGGGTGAGTCACTCATTTATCAGTCGTCCTTATTCCAGCAAAACCAATCATTGAAGCTTCAAAAAGGCGCAGTGATAGAAGGACGAAACAACCATTCATTCCCTGCAGCTCAATGGCGACAAAGTGGAGGAGTACGAGACCCACTGCAGCTCAATGGCGACAAAGTGGAGGAGTACGAGACCCACCCACTTGGCAACGTTTCATTCCATTCATTACATAGGAAAAGCGCCAGTATGTCATGCGCTAAAAGAGACGTGGAACTGTTTTTCGAGGAGAGAAAAAAAAAGGGAAAGAGGTGAGCCTTCCTAATAAAGGCTTGGCAGGTTACATTTGTTGAAAAAAAAAAAGAGGCGTTTGTAACAAAAGGACGCTGTAACAAAAAGTCATGGGGTGCAGATGTTAAGGTAGAATGTAGAGGGGGGTAGAGAGGGAGAAACCCTGAAGTGGGTTGGCTGAGACAAAAGCGAGAGGTTGGAAGAGAGACATCCACTCAAGTTGAGTATCCTCCTCCCTTGAGGAAGCTTTGGCTCCCCTTCGCTTCCCCTTTCCTGCTCATCGCCCCCCCCTTGACTCCTCCTTCAGTCACCTCATCTGCCTTCTGTTCTCTGCCACATAATTGCGTCCTCACCCCCTCCACCAGGGACCGCCAGGCCTCTCGCCGTTTGAAAGGGAGACCTTCCAAATTGTCACGGGAACGAGTGTTCATTCTTCGTACATTACCATTAACCTTTGGGGTGTTCAGCAGTTAACGATGACCTCATGGAAGACCTTTTTTTCCACACTGAAGTAATTGGTAGCTTTTAACGCAATTATGCTTCCTATTGCATTCATTAAAAAAGATTATTTGTGTGTGTATGTGTGTGTGTTGCCACTTAACGTTAAGTATATAACTAAGTTAAGTCAACGGCTAGTCACCATAAGTAGTTGAGTCAACATTCGTACACTTGAATTCCCATCGTTCAAGAATGAAATCAGGAAAATTCTGATTCCTGCGGAATTATACGACCCGAGTGATTTCTTGCGGATGAAATTTCAAAATTAATGATGTGTTCATCTTGTTGATTTTCTTATCGCTATTCTATTCAATCTTTGACATGTTGTAACCAATGTTCATTTATTGTATTACTTGACGTTTGTAATGCCAGTTTGGCCTCTACAAATAAATTTATTTTATGTATTTATTTATTTATTTAGTAATTGACTAAATCACTTAGGGTCAAGGTTTAAACTGAAACCTAGCCAAGCACCGTTTACTTTTGTAACTTGGTTTAGAAAACTGGAATTTAAACGTCAAAGAAAGAGCGGAAAAAGACAAATACTCAGTCATGCAGCATGGCTAATGAGCAAATTTTCAAAAGAAAGTTGTAGATAAAACTAAATTAGGCAAATTCTGATGATTGAGGCCAACTATGTCCTGAATATAACTTAGAGAACTGGCCGTGTACCGAGATCGTAAGGGAAATTTCAGGACACGCAGCCGAGCACAAAAACTAAAATTACAGTAAACTTTGGGCATTTTTTATTATTAAAAAAAAAAAAAAAAAAAAAAAAAAAAAACTTTCTCGTTGATTTATGAATCTTAGAGATCTGGGAGTGGTCGCGCCTCAGCGCTGAAAAATACTTCGACTATGACACCCCTACTATGCTCTAGTGTCCAAAACCCGATGTTTTAGCATTTTTTGGGACAATAAAAGTAAATTTGAACCTGAAATTCTGGAGCGATCGGGCTGGCCAACGAACTCGACCAGTCTTTTGCCAAGAAGGAGTTTTTCACGTTGTAACGAAATATTTACGCCGTATTTTGAATTTAGTAATAGTCAGGAAGTACACTCTATGAATATATAAATACGACGTCAAAATCCAAGAATGTGTCCTTGATGTATGAAACGGATTTGTAGAGGGCCCCTGCCTACATTTTCGGAGCCGTTGCTATAGCTTAAATTGCTGCGGAAATTCGCTGTCATTTTTCCCGCCAAATTGGTACACGGAAGAGAGAATGGTAATAGGTAGTTTGGGTAAGATCTAAAAGAGCTAAATAGTAATGAAGTTGTATACATTCCGTAAACCAATTTCTTCAGTCCGACAAAAAATCCTTACTTTCAGGCAATACTTTTTAACCTCGGAATGTTGTTAGGAGGTACCCTTTGCGGATAATGAGGGTCCCGTGTGATTACATAGTTTCTTATAAGACTTCAAAGTATCTGCGTTTTGCTCGGGTAAACCCAATATATCCCTACATAGACTTGTCTCTATTTAGACTCTACAGCCCTATACCGAAACCAATGCCATTTTGTGGAATCGAATTCGGGGAAAAACCAGAATAGGAAGGTTCCACGGGGTTATTTGGAAGGAAGGTTCTACGGATTAGACTCGCTTGATAGCCGGAGAACCTCGGAGACGATTGTTCAAAATTTGTAGGAAAACCCCCCTGTGAACCCCAGGGAGGCGATAGAGGTTGAGAGAGAATCTGAAAAAAAAGGAGATCCTCATCCTATTACAAGACCTTCCCGCCACCTGTGTTGGCCATTCCGCCTTATGGCTTATTCCTGAGTCTATTTCTCTTTGTTTTTTTCTTTTTTTTTCTGAAGATAGGGGGAACGGAGGATAGACGGAAGAGGAGGAAAGAAAAATAAACTCCGATTCATCTCTTCATTCGCTTATATGGGATTGCCTCGCTCCTCCCCATCCCCTACACATTTCCTACTCATCTTTCCAAGAGATCGACGGTGTTTTGAAAACGTTATGACGCCGCTCCCGAACGCGTTATGGGATTTGGGAGCTTTTCAAAGTTGATGGGTTAATCTGATTTGTCGGAAGAAACTCTCGTCATGCCTTAAACAGGTGAATATTACCGGAATAACGGGGCAGGAAAGATTACTGAATTAATAATGGGGTCTAAGAAGAGAACTTACGCGGAAGAACAATAAATCATGAATACGTAATTCTGGGACACCAGTTTTGATATCTAGATTTCAATGTTTTTTCATGAAATAAAGATAATGAGCTGAGCAATATTCTTGATAAAAAACGGAACAATTTTCCAATGTTTTAGAAAGGGATAAATCATGTTTTCCTTCCACAAGTCTCTTCTACTCAACCAAAGACGTGGAAAGTGTGATATGAACAAGAGAAGCTTCAGGATCAGGTCTGATCATTCAACCACTATTACTGAGTGGACCCAGAAAGCTATTTATGTACATAACTCGCTAGGATATTCACCTCAGCACCGCAATTAGGGTATTTTCCTATAATTTGGAAAAACGCATACGTGTGCCTGGTTTTGAAATCTAACAAATCAGATCACGTGGTTATTTCTTAACGTTCTATAAGTCTACTCTCGCTATTATCAAACACATTTTAGAGACTATCCTTATTATCTTTGGAATACTAATCATCTGCTTCCCAATCAACAATTTGGGTTCCTCTATTCCACATATTTCTTTAATCCAGCGTCGGACTTTCCGTCGAAACGTGATATGTCGCACTGCTTATATCGACGTTGAACAGGCCTTCCATTGTGCATGGCACGAGGATCTACTGCACAAGTTCAAATCTAGTCACAAGTATTTAATCTCAAACTACAGAGCAGTTTGCACAATATCCACCAAGCCCGATTTGTTTGAGAAACAAGTTGTTGATAAGTCGACTCCTTTGTTCTCCAGTTTCATTGTTGCAGAACAGCATGGATTTACAAGAGGTAGGTCTACGGCTACCAACCTGGAAGTGTCAACTTATTTAGAGATCTCGGGATTTCAGGATTGACTACAACTGATGTAGGCTCGGTGAATTTTGGTAGAGCATTCGACCAGGTCTCTCACAGGTACATTTTCACCTTGCTGTATTTACTGGGTGACCTTCGGACAGATCTCAGAGGGTTCGGCTTATGGGTACACTTTTTGGACCCTATTTTCTCAACAAGGGGGCACCCGGGATTTCTCATCAAATGACCCGCTTATGTTCCTTTGTCTTGATACACAGACCTTGTTCCCAGCTAGCATCATTTGGGGTCATGCAAGTCTAGTTTGGCATACTGTCTTTTTATGCAAGCTACCCTTGATCATGTGGATGGAGTAGCTCTACGAGCTAATCACTTAGCCCTTAATTTTCTCAAAAGCGTGTCAACTTACACGAGATCTTTCAGTCAACTTGACTACAACTATGTAATCGAAGGAGCCCCTCTTCGTCTGAGTTGTCCTGACCTTGGAATCATTCTGGACTCGAAACTGACCTTCAACGATCATGTGGATGCTGTAGCTCTACGGAAGCTCTGAGAGCCCTCGATTGAAACTCAAAACACCTTTGCACCCGGATTTCTCATCAATTGATGCTACTGTGCTGTTGTACAAGACCTTGGTTCGTAGATTTTGAGGTATGCAAGTCTAGTTTGATACCCTTTTTATGCAGCATTCAGATATAACTACGGTTCAACGGAAATTCATGCGTTACCTCACATTGAAACTGACAACACCTTTGGAGCAGGTTAATTTTTTGGCATCTGGCGACCGAGTACGGGTTCCCCACTCTTGAGAGACGTAGAGAGGTGGCAGATATATAACTTTTTTTTCAAAAACTAGCAACTGAGTTCTACAAACCCCCTTGCTCCTCTCTAAGTGCATCATAAATTCGCCAGCCCACAGAACTCGCTAAACACCCTTGTTGAATCGGCCATTCGCAGCCCACGACTGCCTTCTTGAATCAGCCATTGTGTTGATTGCCTCGTGAGGTCAATGTATTCCTGGAGTCGAGTGGTTGTGACATCTTTAATATATCTTCCTACACCCTGAAGCGTCGGATTGATCAAGTTTTTTATCAGTGATAGTAATATTTGATATATCCTTCCTTGCCTATTACTTGTTCAATTTATCGTTTTTTTTTCTTTTTCTCTCGATTTATCCAACCATACTATATTAACTACTGCGAAGTGCGTGGCCAACAAGCTGAGTTGTGAGCAATGGTTATTTGAATAATTGTGTACACAGGTGATCATTCTCAATAATCGATATTGTGAACATGATTGCAATCGCTTGTTAATTTCTGATGATTTCATTGAGCTGGTGTTTCGATTATGTGATTCATAGCAGGTGATCCGAATATTGCGAGTACGGTTTGATTTGTGAAGCGGTGGTTAAATCATTTTAATAGGTAATTTCTATACTTTACACTATAGGAAGCTGTAATTTCGTATGTAGCCTCTTTAGCCTCTTTCTATAATAAAGTGAATGTTTACTCGCGAGTTTCTATTAGGAGATCATCATCTCACAAGAGCTCAATCGTCGTGATCATTTCTATAATAAAGTGAGAGCGAGGAGCTAAAACATGATTCCATGTTTTTTTACATTTTAGCAGTCAGGCTCAAAGTATTAACATCCGGGGGGGTCCAGGGGGGCGAAGGCCCCCTGGCGGGGTCAATGGGCGGAGCCCCTTGCGAGGCCCGAAGGGCCGAGTTTTTTATTTCTTTTGCTATTGTTCTTATTGTATTATTAGACTTTTTAACCATGTATGTAATTTACTAACTCGCTTCGTAATTTTCCTGTAAATTGCCTTTTGCCGTTCATTTAAATAAAATAAATAAGTTAATGTCTACCGGCCCAACCACTTATTCCCTCTCCTGTCAAACTACTTGAAGAATTGATATTTGTCGTTACCATCCAGAATGAGATATTAAGGGTACGGAAAATTCATAAAGCGGTTCCTCAGGGAAGCGTATGGGGACCGTTCCTACACATAAAGCGTATTTGTCATGATATTCCTCTTCTCATATCTCCCGATTACATGACAGTATATGCGGACGACATGGTTTACGATGTGAGAGATCTTTCGCCTGAAAATGTGATATACAGGCTCCAAGTGCATTCGGAAGCTCTAGGTATCGTAGGACCAAGTGGTAGGTTAGAATTAATGCGACGAAATCTTGTGCAGACAATGATAAGCCTCAATTGGACGTATGCATTGTCCATTTGGGGGACTTGTAAATATCAAACGGCAGCAAAATGCCACTCTCCAGCGAGACTGGCATTGCTTAAGCAACCCCATTCGCTCGAAACAAAATCATAAACAACTACCTTGGCGATAGGTTCGTTCACAGTGCAGCCCCATTTCATCACTTTCACTTGTTTTTCTTCTTTTTTTAATGAAATTACTATCCAGTAACTGAAATCAAACCCATAAAAAAAATTCGGCGGCACCACCTGTAAGGCCTTAAGCGCGTAGTGCCTTATGCTCAATTGAATCAATGTTAACAGAAAGCAGATAATATGGTGGACTAGTCTACGAAAGGGCCATATCCTCCACCGCCACGTCTTCCAGTATTAGTTCTCCGCCCCCCCCCCCCCCCCTCATCCACCAATTACCTACCACCTCCAGTACTAGTACAAACTTGTGGTTCCACCACAATACAGGCGATCTTAAATGCCTGATTTTGCGTGAAAAAAGTTAACTTCTCAAATATCATTGAGCGTTTCATTACTTCACTTTTTTTTCTTAATCTTTTCGATAGCTGAGTTGAATTAAACTACCATCGATACCTTAAAATCACACCCTTAGAGAAGATTCAGCGGCACCACCTTCAGGACCACTATTGCGTAGTGCGTTAAACTCCATTAGAAACAATGATAACAGAATGCGGACAACATTGCGGCATAAGGGCGAAAGTCTTTCAACGGTACGTCCCCCAGTACAAGCATGTTCTCTACAGCAATCAGTATTAGCCCCCCTTCCACCCCTCAAACTACACCACCAGTACAAACTTGTGGCGCCACCACGTTGCCTGATTTCGCGAAAAAATCAGCCCCTCAAAAATCACTGAGCGTTCCATCACTTCACTTTTCATTATTTTTTTCCTTTTTGGAATGTGAATTGAATGAAACCTGTATCTATACCCTAAAATCAAATCCATAAAGAAAAATTTGGCGGCATGACCTGTAGGGTCACAATCGCTTATTGTGCTATGCTCCATTATAATCAATGAAACCAGAATGCAGACAACATGGTGGCCTAGAGTATAAATGGACTATAGTCCTCCACCGCCACGTCCTCCAGTATAAGTTCTCTTCAGCTGCCAGTACAAACCTCCCTCCACTCAAATTATTGCATTTCCCAACCAAAATACATTTTCTTTCTTAACATTAAGACAATCAAAATGAACTTGATGCTTTAACAATGTGTAGACTATAAACATAAATATTTCATTAACAATATTCAAAAAACGAAAACAACAAACTATAAGTTTAATGTTGTTTCACCCGCAGCTGCTGATATTAGATTGACAGAGGTGTTCATTACGTAGTTCCGAAAATCATCAGTATTAAAAGCAGCAACTGCTCTGGTAATCACATCCTCTAACACATGGTTTCCCTGTTCACTTATACAACTTTAACTGTCACGGTCAAGAAAGCTTTTATTTTAATCTTCTGACCTGCGACCTCTCACCTCGGCAATCCAAAAAGTATCGGGGGGTAGATGCCACGAGGCAAATTATTATAAAAGTCCGGAAAGAGCACCTTACAGAACTATGGAATTTATTTTTGAAAAGGCGTTCTCCACGGGATTGAATTGGGGGGAAGTAGGGCGGGAGATAATCGACGTTTATTTTGGTTGGGAAAATGTTTATTTTGATCGGGAAAGTGTTTAATTTGGTCGGGAAAGTGTTTATTTTGGTTGGGAAAATGTTTAATTTGATTGGGAAAGTGTTTATTTTGGTTGGGAAAATGTTTATTTTGATCTGGAAATGCTATATCTACCGCCAGCA